>JAANBA010000079.1:0-162114 GCA_014621435.1 Neopestalotiopsis clavispora
AAAAAAGACGGACGAAAGGGAGAAAGTGATAAGGGGAGAAGGTAATAGTGATCAAATAAAACTAGAGTAGGTACTTTGTTGAAAAGATGTGGAAGAGCAAAAATCACAAATAGAAGCGGCTTGAGTACTGTAAAATTTGTTGCCCGGGACCAAGGTCACGCTTGGCGCCGCGGGCGGCCAACATGACCCGCACCCTCCTTGCAAGTCCGCGAGTGCTTTTCATGGACAGTTTTCTCAAAATGCTTGAGAAGGCACTGACATATGTACTCCTGATGAATTCGTCTGGTAGGGTTGCATTTCTGGAGATGGCGAGTGTAGTTGCTTCTACGGGGGTAACACGCCTGGTATCCGCACTGTGAGATTGGGGGTCAGTGATCCACCTTCATGCCTTGTTTCCCCAACTTGCGACACTGGCCGGCACTATGTACCTACGTACATTACAGCATCCGAAGATGGCTGCCTTTGTTCCAAAAATAATGCAGGACATAATATGGAATTACGCTAAAACTTGCTTACAACGCACGTGAACCACCCTCTTTGAACTTGTCCTCTTGGAGGCTTGCGATGGACTTCAGTCATGTGACGATTGAGAGACTTCAGGTCGCTCTTACGCTTATGACATTTTTCGCAAATATATTGTCCCTCCCTGTCACTGGGAGATCGGGTCTCGCAGGAGTATTGAGTTGTCATTGTAGGTAGATAGGATGACATTGAAGTTGGAGATGACAGCAATGATGGTACCCTGTGACGAGTTGGGAACACTGCAACGAGTACAACGATAATTGAAGAAAACTCACATTTGTGGCGTCGATGCCTGGTTTAAGGTAGAGCTGTATGTTGGTTCGCTGAACGAAGCTGACGAGTTCAAGAAGGCCCGCTCCTGAGTCCATTCAAAATAGTAATCGCCACGCAAGTCGGATTGTTGAAGTGGAAGCAGATTTATAGATAGGGTGGAATCTATCATAGGAGAATTTCCAAGCACGGAAGTTGAAGTATGGGTTTGAAAATGCTGTTGTGGCTCCTCGTCAAGATAGTGGATCTCTCGAGTCAATAAGTAAGGCCATTGAGTCTCGGCAAAATGTTCTGTGCTTGTATGATGTCCGGCCAAGACGTCGTGATGTCGAGAAAATGAGTGTTTGTGGATTGCCGGCGAGCAGTGTGAACCATTCGTAGGCTCTGTGTGTTCCAGGAAGCTTGCACACAGAGTTCCCGCGGTCGGATTCTCAGATATATGTTCCGGGCCCAGAGGCGGCTTAGAAGACAGTTCTTCGTACTGATGGTCTTGAAATGACATGTTATGGTATGGCTGAGATAGAAATAGATGTATAAACAGTAAGTGAAAAGTCGTTTTCTTAATTTGCAATTCAGGTCTAAATGCAAGATGCAAAAACGGATGCCAGCAATCTGAAGACCAGAGAACATGAATAGGTTCCAAAAGCGCAAGTAGTTGTCATATATACCTCCAGAAAGACCATTTGAGGATCTTGTGGAACGCCATCCTCTTCTTACTTTTCTTTCCCGACTGTGAAAGTGTTTGATGGTTACAATACGTCTATGTGTTTTATTGGCGAGTATAAACATTCTCTAACCAGTTGGTGCTACTACAGGGGTTGGCGGCAGGGATCAACGACATCAGCAACTGCAGGATCGAGCATAGGAAATCAAAGAGGTCAACGGCAAATGTTAGTAGCAGCAGCGCAGGAAGCAGCCGCATCATCTGCCGCAAATTTGTCGCAAGGGAAGGGCTTGCAAGGAAAAAGGGTCAATGTCAAGGGTCAATGACAAGTAAGAGCGCCGCCGCCGCCGCCGGCGCTGTCGCAACAGAAGGTAATGCAAAGAAAAAGGGCCAACGTCAAGCAGCCGCAAAGGAAGAGAAGGCGAGCGGTAGGGCCAACGACAAAGGTCGATAGTAGCAGGAGCAGAGAAAAAAAAAGCCATCGGCAAATGTTAGCAGCAACAGTGTAGAAAAGCAGCAGCATCTGCCGAGAAGGACAGCCAACGACAAGGGTCAATGGCACCGAGGGCACCAGCAGCACTCATAAATCAGGCGGAGCGAAGTTGGGCCAGGTAACTTGGAACCTCCCGTATTTCCGTATGACCATTGAATCATTCCATCGCAATTCCCAAGTCTGATCAAGCGACGCCCGTCCACCCGCCCAAGCACTCTCATGGTGCATCTGAACTCATCTACACTTGCCTGCATCGCCCTCGAGCCCAGCTCTTCAAGTCAGCTCCGGCTTCAACAAGCAGACGAGTTCGTGATTCATCGCATTTCGATACCCTCCAATTCCGCCTATTTTACTGGCGTTCAACGCGTTCGCTGTCAAATGACAGGTATCTATGGCCGTTCAGAGTCTCTGGAAATACAAATCATGTGTACAAAGATAGGAGGCCATGCTCGAGCTGGTGCACGACTCGATGGGCATTTTCGCATGGACCGTGACTACCCAAACATCTCGTTGTCGCGCGGAATCCACCCCCCTCCGAAAACAAAACTCCCTATTGCGAGAAACAAAATTGTTGCGGCAGTGACCCTTGCCGCCTCGCCCCAACTACAGAATGTTCTGCACCATGCTAAAATAATTTCTGTCTTTAGGACGCCGGTAAACCAGAGACATCTTCACGTGCCGCATCTTCTTATCCGATGCCGCAAATATCCTCAGCGCCTCTGAAAAGCCTTGTTTCGATTTTTTTTTTTCTCATCACCGGCAGGTTCCTCATACATGATTGTGGTTATGTGTTAGGCTTTGCCGGAAATCCACTCAGCCTCATCCTTTTCATTCCAAAGCGGTACTACTCTGTAGACAATCATCCACTAACTTTTAAAACACATGTTGCTCCAAACTACAGTGTCGTAAATATACATAACTAATCACCAGACGAGACCCTTTCAGTTAACTTGCATTGCGTCCAGCACGGTTATAAATCTGATTGGTAAATATATGTATGCCACAGCCGTTTCCCGACTGCACTTAATTATGAGACTTGTTTTGTAGGCCCGGGAGATGCACGAATAAGCATTCCTTATCAAGACAAGGGCGCGCTGTGCAAGATCTACGCTAATCGTACTCGCATGCCGTTACAAATTAAAAAGCAGCGCGTTATGGAATTTCTCAGTTGATTTGAATTAAAAGCAAGTTTGGACCACTCCAAAAGCCAGGATCAAGGTCATTCTCCGGATATCGAATAGTCTTCAGTTGTTGTGATGGAGATATGAAATACTCGTCGTGAAGAAGGGGAACTGGAATCAGGTGTCATCAATTTTGAACTCAAACCTTTCATGACTGCCCCAGCATAAGAGGTTGGTTCAACAGACGATGCGCTGGGTCTGAACGGCTCGTATTTATAGACATCACAAATCTACAAGTCTCATCAATTAAGTCGCCTCCAGACTGATAGCAGAAAGTCCAATACTCACGTTGTCGCCCACGTCATCGGCAAGCCGATTCTTGACGGCACAACGAGCACCTCCCCATCCAAGCAAACGGGCCGGACGCTCCAATGCAAAGTCATCGCCGCCTCGCATGACCTGCCGGCAGACGTCGGACCACTCTTTCTCTGTCTGGTCTGCCTCAGTCACAAGAAATTGGCGGCCGGCCTGCTCAGAAACGTCGACGAAGTTGTCGGACCGGTAAATGCGCTTCATGCGACGGCGACGCGATTCGAGCAGCTTGCTGCGGCTCGTCGGGCACGAAAGCGAAAAAGCCTGCGCCCCCAAAACGCGACCGCAGAGGCATACAACGGAAAATATGTCGAGGAATTCGGTCTGTAAACGTAGATGTTGTAGTCGGTAGTGGTCTCCGATAAAGGCGCCTCGGTAGGACGTGTACGGGATCTTGAACGTATAAGTGCTTGATGTTTGCGCGTCGTCGCTCGGTTCGGCGGCGGCATCGTGGTGGCTCGGTCGCACATGCGAGCAATTTGCTGGACTTTTCGCCATCGATGCTCTCATCACGTTGAGTGTTGTTCGTGCATATGCGGCGAGCGCATCGTCACCATTGCGAAAGTGAAAAAACTCAATGTTTCCCAGACTTCAACAAAGTCGAGGTCTGGCGATGTGTAGGTTTGGTCATGGTTCTAAAGAGCACAATGCTCGATTCTCAAGTCGTGATTTTAATGCATCATCGGCCTGATTGATGCAGCCTTCCTTTGGAACTTTTGAAGGTCTGATATGTGATGATGTGTTGCATCCAGGCTATCGTGAGCCCAAAGTAGAATATGGTGTGAAAGATGAAAACGATCCTCAATCACAGTGCACTCATCGGACATATGACCTGAACATCTGATGCAGGACGCCAAAAAGGTCCTGGCGCTCCGTCTACCAATCACAAAACGGCCCTCAGCGCCGAGCTGAAAGCCAGTCACCACTTCCAGTACGACGTAAAGGGAAGGTACAGGTAATATTGGAACTTTTGGGATTGGGATGCTCGGAAAGGCTCTCAAATCGGTAGTTGTATGTGTGATCTTAGGATTGCTTATTGAAACAGTCTTCGGCTGCGGCTGAAGAAGCCGAGGTTGCAAAAATGTAAGTATAAGTTTGAGCGCATGGCTCAACTTGATCTGACGATATTTTCGCAGCGCTCTTCCACTTCTTCCTCAGGTGTCGTGTCATGAGGAACATTATGGAAATTGAATTTTTGCGAACCATCTGGCGAACTATTTGCCTCATTCAACGTTGCCTTCACCGAGACACACCTCATCGCCACATCAAAGCTGTAATTACCTCGCTTCCTTAGCGCTACGCCCGACCTGGATGAGGTGAATTTCTCTCAGCTCAAAGTACAGCGACACGTCACACTCTGGGTATGGACACACGAGGGGCAGTGAATGTGTGGACAACGAATAGGATGTCTTGCTCATCTATTTTGTCTATCTCAATGCGAGCCGCGGTTACCGGAAGTCCGCACACAGGAAGTCAGCGCTGACATACTACTACTACACCTCCCCTAACCACAACGGTACACGGTGAGGTCCACCCAAACAGTATCAGGTACATCATATCGCGCGATTGAAAACAAATAGAAAACAAGACTTGCGAAGGGATCATAAAGAATGTTGTCGTAAAGATTGGCTATACACGTGAGCCAAAGAATGCGTGTGTCGTACCACGTAAGGAACGTCATGAAAGAGTACTGTAGATGACAAGTAAAAGGAGTGGGAAATGACTAGATAATGGAATGAATGCAAGAAAAATTGGACAAGGAATGAGAGAGAGATGAAGCAGTAGAACTCTAGATTTGCCAATACAAACACACAATGACAGCAGAACGGTTGGTAAGTCGGTTGGTCGGTTGTCATGCCTCGCTGTCTGAATGCGGACTCATCAAGCTCCACGAGGACGACCAACGGGGTTTTTGCCGGCACTGCATTTCATATAGTGTGCAATGTGATTTTCTTTGTCGCTATGTCTGGCCAGGCACTGGCAGACAAATTCTCTAAGCTGCCACTTGTGAGGCTTGCAGTTGTTGAGATGTCGCGTGTGGTTGGTCTTGCGGTAGTGACACGCGAAAGCACCGCAAGCGCAGCGGAACCACCCTTCTTTGGTCTCTCCGGGGCGCGGTTTACAATGCTTTTCCATATCATGGCGTTGGAGGGACTTGGAATCTTTCTTGACTATTCCGCATTTACGGCAAGTAAACCGAGCTGCATCATGTGCAGGTAGTGTGGGGAGAGTTTCAGTATCGGTGAAGAGGTGGAAGTCGCTCGGTGTAGACAGCTGAGGGGATGGCAACGGCGAGAGTCGTGGACTAGATGGACTATAGCCGTTAGTGATGCCGGAAAAATGTAGTGCTGACTCTCAACAACTCACCATTGGGGTGTCAAGGGTCCCAACGTGCTGGGACTCTGGCTCGGTTGGCTGACTGGAGACTGAAGTGAGGCTTGCACTTCTACAGCACTATATGGATGGCCAGTCGTGAGTGATTCTTGGGATTGGAATTCTGGGTAGCCATCTGCGAAAGCATGTGAACCCATGTAGTTTGAATAAGCCAACATGTTCTCCTCGTGTCCTGGTTGCTGCAAAGGCTGCTGGCACTGTTGGAACAACTCAGCCTGAGAGAGACTCTGACAGTGTTCGGGGCCTATCGGCATATTCACGAATGGCTGAGGAAAACAGTCATTGTTGTACATGAAGTTTTGGTAGCCTGCAAGCGCGGTCGAACAGTCAGCTGTTGGGTATGGAGACGCGGAGGCCGGTCCTTTGGGTGACGGATATCCTAGTTCATCCGCCGACTTTTGCTGTATGTGGCATAGAGATTGTGCCGTTCCGTTGAGACCGGGACCAAAATAAACAGTGCTGCATCCTTGGGAAGGCTGTCTTGACATAGCAGATGGCGCGAGAGAGCGGCCCTCGAGTTGTTGGTGTTCGGGATCCATGACTATAACCGGCTCTCGAATCCCATAAGCAGAGACGGCATCATCCATTGGGTTGCACATCATCCGCCGTTAAGGTCTTCAAAAAAAAGTTATGGCATGGAAGGACACTTGATGACAAGTATCGAGGACATGAAACGGAATCGTCAGATATATAGATGGTGACCGGTTTCTCGTAGCTTGGAGGCTAGTTCAGGCAAAGGGATTCGTGTCGAATTGGTGGCTCGTAGAAAGATAATGATTGTTGAAGCTGATATACGTGAAAAGGATAAAAGAGGATGGGGTGAATGACAGCACGTAGCCAGGGGAGTTCAATATTTCTTTCCTGCTCCCCAGGCTTGTGCTGTCAATGATTGTGGTTGAATGTTTGATAGAGGATAATCATCATGAACAGAGTGGACGAGAATGCAGTGAGGAAGTGTTATATAACAAAAATCTCATTTTGAGGAGCCTTTTAAACACCAGTGTGTTTTACGCGAGCGAGAGAAAAAAACCCAAGACGATTTCCCGTCTTGGTTCTTTTCTAGCCAGCCAGCAAATCATACATCGTTGTATGATTGACAAGGATGACTGATAGGTAATGTACCTACACACCAAGAATACGTATAGGAAAAAGCAAAGTGGCAGCCATCTGCAGTGGTTCTGAGCGTGGCTGGGCCCTGGTCCTGCCCCTACGTCCAAAACCGATCCCCAGACAACAGCAAGTAAATCATTTCGACCAAAATATCTGCAGCTAGTAGTTCGCAGAGTAGCAAAATGAAATGAGTTCTTTGCCCATCCTAGCCTCCCGCCGCAGATCGTTTGCATGCTCATCCTTTTTTTTTCGGAGCAGAGCGAGGACCACACTAAGAACGAGCTACCTTGTACCCTGCGTTTCTCGGTACATTGACAGCTTGAGTACTGTAGGCGACAGGGGATGGGTTATAGCAAAACGCACACGCAAAACTGCGCAAGGAGCTTGATGTGGGCTTTGCCTGTTTCTTTGCCTCTTGCATCCGTATGAGTCGACCACCCCGGCAAAAAGGGAATACAGAATACATCAGTTTGAGCTTATTCATTTGGCGCGCCCAAGCTACCTTGACTAATCGACCCGCCATTTAGCGAACCGTTGTCGTGCTTTGCAGCGCCTCCCCGCCTAGAGCTTCAACCGTACGGCGGCGATGGATCTCCCATGCAACCACGGCGACCATCGTGGAGGCAGCATGAGTAATTACATGATTGCATGCATCCTACCTCAGTTGCGTTGCCTACTGCAGTCCTTAGATCCAGTGCTGCATCTTTTCGATGCCGGACGGGGAGGAGGAGGCGCGGCAAGGACAGGGCCCTAAGAAAGCAGGTACTTACCTTCAAGGGTTGGGAGCCGGCTGAGGTTGACAGCCCACCTCCAAGTCCCTTCTGGTCCCTTGACGTGCTAGTACCGCTGACGATCCGGAGCCTGCCCTGCTCGGTGGAGTTGATTAGAGCATTGCGGGATGCGATCGCTGGAGAGGCGAAAAAACAAACTACATAGTACGTCGCAGCAGAGGGCCAAGATAGATTGAATTCTACTACCTACCGATAATTCCCCGTCGGTTCCTACCGAGCCGAAGCTGTCACAAGAAGCAACGACACGGATTGATGTTCAATCGAGGACGTGGACAAGTGATCCTCTGCGTTCTCCGGACCGAATCCGACAGACGCCCGAGAGGTGCTTCACACACAATTGGCCTATGAGATCATGAGCCCTCACGACACAACAGAGGCCAGATTCCATTCATTACGCATCAGCTCAGACCAGCGTTGATCAGCATCGCAACAACCAAGACCCACGTCAATGTATGAAACAAAGCGGCCAGGCTCATCAGACGACACGAGCGACATGCCAGGTAGGCAGGCGAGGGCAGACATGGCAGGACACGCACAGAAAGAGTTGACTTGCATACATACTTACAGTGACCCATGGGCGTCATGGATCACTGACAAGACTATCAAGACGACACTAGGACATACCGATGGCCGTGCACACCCGGGCTTTGCTGCACAGCTTCCAATCTGTCCCAATTGCAGTCAACCATTTGTCCCCTTGTTTATTATATTCAGGATCGCTGGAACTTTTGGCAAACTAGACCCTTAGTAACAATTTCTTCTGAGACACATAATAGTGGCTGATAAGGGCGTGTGGCCTAGCTTGCAGAACCACCTTTTCTGAGGCTTGTCAGAGCTACGTACTGCCGAAACCCGACATTTGGAGACTTTTCGGCGCAAGCAATTGCATCGACATCCTGCATCCTGGCAAAGACTCAGCAGTTCAGAGATATTCATGACTAGTGAATCGTAGAAGCCTCAATTTCTCTTAGCCAGCATGAAGGGATAGAAACAGCATGTATGCACTGGCATTATACCGATTCATTACGAGCTATATTGGTTGCCGATGCTAGCAGTTGCACTAGTTCCCCGTGAACGTCGAGCTGGTGGCTCCAGTGCTGCAACGTTGGAGACCGTTCTTGCTCACGTTGAGCCATGCACGACATGCTACTCGAGCACCCGTGAACGAACGATGGAGGACAATGGCCTCCACAATCATTCAATCGCTCGACCCAGAGATGCAAGGCATTTGAGGCTCCAGTGATCCGCTTATTCAGGCTTGTAAGTGAAATATTTCAGAGAAAGTGTTTGACAAAGCGGTGAGAAAGAGGCAAAAGAGATTGACCATTGGCCAACAGACTTGGTGACCAGGCCTTTGGATGGGGTGGACCGGGCCTCCAAGCAATGCGGAGAATATCTTGTGTTCAGGTACCGTATACGTACATGTACGAAGCTGTATCGCACAGCAGGTCGACATCTGGGAGTTATTACAATTGGTTGCCTATAACACTTGGGTGATGTGCGCTTGTTGGACATTGGATCGCACCCCTAAGATCCGGCAGATTGGGCCTCAAACTAAACCATCCTGGTACTAGGTATTCCCCCTTACCCGTCTCTATCTTCAAGCTTGTTTTCCTCCATCTCGAAACACATCTGACGACAGTATCAGCAATGGCCTCATGTAAATACGATGGACCTATGAGTGCACGGCGCACAAAGCTAAGAGTCGCTATTTTCAGCCTCGAGAAACATAATTTCCCGTCCACAGATAACGCTGTGTGGAGCTTGACCGCCAAAGCGTCTTCGTCTGCTTCTTGAAATGGCCTCTACACAACCCATAATGAATTCTGGGATCTATACTAAATACGTCACGAACAGGGCAGCAAGAACCTAGGCAGGGAAGAAGCAGAGAAGGAAAAAAAAGAAAGAAAAAATTCGAGTGCTTCATCTGTCACCAGCTCACGACCATCCCGGCAAACTCACCGAAGTTGCGCCCCTGTCTCAGCAATCTTACTGGATAATCTTCCTAGACCAACAGCGGCCGACAGCTCCTGAACCCATGCAGCCCAGATCAGTAAAATTGGGTCCCGCGGGCTCCATTTCCTTCTTTGGGGCTTCTAGAAGCATTCCCGCTTCGATCGCCCGCCGCCCAACACCAACAAGGCTCATTCATTCTCGCGTCTCACCGTTTGGACAGTTGGCAATGCCACAGGCCATTACGCACGCCTCGAAGACACCTTACTCCTTTGGTATTGTTTCTGCATGGTGTGAAACACCAGGACTGACGATCTCGATATCTCTCATCTTGGAGGCTGAAATATTCTCTGTCCTTGTGTATCCTCGATTACATGAACACGGCCCACGGGGCGTGGGGTAGGACCAATACCTGGAGTAGACTGTAACTACATGAGTCTGGCAAAATGATTGACAAAGGATGCCGCTGGCTTCTTCTCGGTCTTTTCGTGCCGCAAGTGCCAGTCCTACCTCTCCCCGTCCAATCCAAACACACGCCGAAGGGAAAACGTGATCTAATCTTCAGCCTCCAAATCTTTAGCCTTTTGACTGCTTTGGAATACTAGTGCGCCGCATATCACTAACAAGGGCTACTCCCATTACCAAACCAGCTTACAAGCTTGCCTTCCCTAACCAACAGGGCACACGGCTGAGTGCCGGCCAAAACACACAATGCATTCATGCTTGATAGATATCCATCATCTTGGTTCCGCCGCGCCGCTGCAAGAGAGAGAAAAATTTTCTCAAGTCAGATGCATATGCGTGCCGCAGGCAACCATGCCCCTGGGAGCTTGGCTATGCGGCGCAAGTTGATCTTGTGTGTACGTACCTACTCCTGCAAGTATGCCGTGAAACATCCCTGCCCCGAAGACCTGGGATACAATTACCAAAATCCCGGTTGACAACCACCACCAAGCATTACACATTTGTCACCAAGACCGCCTTTGTCATACCCGTCGTTACACGGCCATGTACGCCCCAAGGACATTGGGCATTGATACAGAAGCGAATGGCTTAAGCCACCAGAGTTTGCGTCAAACTTGTTCACCGTCAGATTTTTGCAACGTTATATTGTTCTCTGATGACTGCAATATTCAGCCACAGGACAAATTTTTCACGGGCGCAAGTCGGTCAAGAAAAGGGATGGCCAACAAGAAAACTGATTCCAAAGCAGGCTATTACATGGTAGGCGTCGATTGACCAACACCATAGTCAGCACATGACCCTTGCCAAGAGAGAGTGCAGAACCTCCTATACTAATTTTGTGCGAGAGCCACCCTTAAATTATGAAAACTCCAGTTCATGAATCCTGATGTTCAAATAACGCTGCCATCCTCCTCAATATCTTACGCGCGAATGAAAACGAGGCGAGATATGGACACGTATAATACAATAACCCTTTGGTCTCGCATGATATACATCTTGATATCGCGCGACTCATTCCTCCCTGTCCAAACTCCCTGTCGACCTGGTACTTTGCAGGCAAGGTTTAGTGTCCGTTAGCCGTAACACCATTGGTCTTGACTCCTGGTACTGTAACTCCTTCAGGTTGTTCCAGGGCGGCAGCTGCAACTATCGAGTACTGTCCACCTGCACCAGCCCAGAGGATGTGCCTCTCGCGAATAGCAGTGTTGTCAATCAAGGTCGGAACCTCAATATCCTGAGTGGTACCTTGACCAGTCTGATAGTTTGCCGAGAAACCCCACGAGTACACCGTGCCCTTGTCAGTGATGGCAAAGTTGTTGTCAGTGCCTGCAGCCACAAATGTGGTCTTGAAGTCTGTGGAGCATGTTAGTATGCAAACCTCTGGAGTCATTTTGGGACCAAAGATAGCCTTACCTCTACCAGCGACTGTAGGCTCAATCAAGATACGGGGCTTCTCGTGCTCGTCATAGACAGTGTTGTCTTCGTTGTAAACACTGGCGTGGTGGCCGACTTGGTGGCCGTCGACACGTCCCCAAGTGAGCAGTTCACCTTCCTCGGTTGCAACAACAGAGTGGTGCATGCCACCTTCTATCGAGGCAATCTTCTTGCCTTGGAGCGCCTTAACAACCTTTGGGTTTAATACCATGGCATCATCTCTGCCAGCATCATCGTTGTGGCCAGTCTGAGAATAGTTGTTGAGACCCCAGGCGTGAACGTCGCCGTGGTTGTCAATGTAGAAACTGTGGTATGAGCCAGCAGAGATGGCGACAGCATGGTTCTTCTTGGTAAATCTGCCGCAGGGCTCTGGGTTGAGACCGGTGTTCTTGTTGCCACGAGTGATGGCCTTGCGTCCCAGCTGGAACTGGCCTCCGCTACCCCAAGTGAAAACCTTGCCATCTTGATCCAGAGCAAGGACGTGGTTTGCGCCAGCAGCGAGACGCTTGATACCCTTCAGAGCCTCGACCTGGATAGGGACCTGCTGGACACGGACAGTGTTGGAGAAACCAATGATACCATCAGACCCTCTGAAGGTACCCCAGCCATACACTCGGCCGTCCTCGGTCAGGACGAATGATGCAGAGTCAGTAGCGACAACCTGAACAAATCTGGTTCCAATCGCGACAATGTCAGTAAAGCTGACTTCGCCGGGAGTGGCCTCGTTCGGGTTCATCTCCTTGAAGCCTTCATCGTCATCGTCAGAGTCGGAGTCGTCTGCGTCGCGAACACCGCCGTCCCAAGTCGTGTCGCGGCCGAGAGCGCGGTCGTCGTTTACACCCCACGTCAGGATTCTGTTGTTATGTGTGAGAGCAACAACGTGCATGCCACCACAAGCGATTGCGACGACGCCAACCTTTTTCGCGTCGAGGTTGTGATTCAGGCGCGGCCGCTTGACATCAACCGGCTTCTTGTTCTCGTGCTTCTGGTTACCCAGTCCCAGTTCGCCCGAAGTGCCTTCACCGAAAACAAAAATGTCGAGAATGACTTCGGGTTGCTCGTTGATCTTCAGGCCGGGAACAGCAACAGCAGGTGTAGCTATCCTCGTCCTCTTGGTCGGCTTGGGCTCTTCATCGTCACGGTCTTTGCGCTTGCTGCTGCTCTTGGCCTTGACGGCCGCTTGTTTGGCGGTGGCCGTAGCTGCTTTACTGCTAGCAGCAGCCTTCTTCTTCGGTGCCGGCTTGACTTCCTCTTCCTCCTGCTCCGATTCGGCCTTTTCTTCAGCAGTACCGTTCACCTGAGCAGCATCGTCCTCGGTGTCTTCATCTTCAACCTTCTCCTCCTCCTTGGCTGGAGCAGGCTTGCGAGAGCGGGAAGGAATCTCGGTCGTGGTCTTCTTGGTTACTTTCGCGGCTTTGGTTGCTGCAGCCTTGGTTGAGGCCTTGGTAGCAGCAGCTGCCTTGGTCGGCGCGCTGCTCTCTGTTTTCTTGGCTCTGGGGGCCATTGCGACAATGTTTGATCAATGTAGCTGGGCGGATGTGTGCGATAGGGGTGGATAATATGAATGAAAAGGACAAAACCCCTCAAGAATAGTGGATAGAGGAGGAAAAAAAGTGGTCAAAGTTTGGCGCAAAAGCGCGTCTGATGTGGATTCTTGCGTAGGGTCGCAGATGAGTAAGACTTGCAGGCAATTTTTGGTTCGATGATGCAGTGCCTAGCTGAAGAAGCAGTAGACAAACAGTATCGTTGTCCAAAAGGGATAGTAGTAAATCTTGTTGGAATTCAAGACGTCTGCTTTCTCGAGATCAATGGGTTTGATAGATGGACGGAAAAAGGTGAGAAGTGAGAGAAAACAAGTCGAGGAGCTTTTCTTTATCGAAGCTGTTTTCGGACTGACGCGCTTTGTGGAAAAGTTTTAGTGCCTGAAAATGGTGTTGACTGAGAACAATCCACTGGCTCCAATGGTTCTGCAGGGACAATCAATGCTTGCTACTGGCTAATGGCTGCCAAAGGTCCCACAAGTACGTATCCCAACCACTGTGGCTTTTCAATGTTGCAGACTGTCGGGTCTGTTCGACAATCGCCCGATCGCACGAGTTTTCCAAGGGTTCTAAGGCCCTGGGCAAGCTGGGGGTAGCCTTGGAAGCCACTGGGGCTCTGCTTTTAGCGAGGGTTTCCTGGGCTACACTAAGAGCTCTTCTGCCGCGTGCCCCACACAAGCTCCATTGAAGCTTCCAATTTGATTCCCGGGAGCGACCGGGCCAGTCTCCTGCTTTGCCTGGTAGGGATGCATCAATTCGGTGCATGTGCTTGCTTTTGCTTGCCTGCGCAGTATACATCGTACCCATGAATATGCTTATTATCTATTGCCTGTACGATATATGCATCCTCGAATCGATACATCATGTGTCCTGCAATCCGCGCGTAGTTGCATTAGTTGAATAGAATAACAGCCAATTCTCCATTCGGCAAGACTGACTGTCATTAATTGCTCATTTCACAAGGTCCGGAAATGGTGTAATACTTGATCCAATGTCCTTTGTCTCACAAAGTTCTGGAAACTTGGCCGTTTCCGGCGATAGTTCCTCGCTCATACAGCATGATGAAGCACATTGTACTTTCGTTTCGGATTCATGATCGCAATATCGATTGTATGACTGAACACGGGCATGTTTGAATTATTCTTTATTTTCTGTCCATACGCTTGATTGTAAAATCTTGGGTATCAATCTCTGTTGCCCTGCTTCCAAATAAATGTGGTGTAGGCTAGCACACCATTGCAAATTGCAACTCCGAAAACGCCATCCATGCTTAGTATAGGCCCCGAACCGATGGGAATCATTTCAGTGCCATATTTCTCTGTTGATCCGCGTAGACCACTTATTTCTTGGTGGTGAAGTCAATCTCGTTGGCATCATTCGACTCGCCCTTGACAGCCGAGTTCTCCTTGGCGGCGTTGTCGCAGTTGCACTCGCCAGCAGGGCGGGCACGGCACGAGCAGCGAGCGCCAGTGACGGTGTTCTCATCAGCAGCCTTGCTGCAGTTGCAGGCAAGAGCGGGCTGCTTGCCGCAAGAGCAAGTGGCTTGCTTGGCTGAGGAGATTGTTAGACAGTGTGATTAAGCTTTGCTGGAACGCGAGGCCAAAACTTACCACAGACGCAAGCGGCACCGGAGGCCTTGCCGCAGCAGGTGAAAGTGGGAGTGGTGATGACGGTAGACATTGTGATTGGATTGGAATTGATTGAATGAATTAGAGTTGAAGTTGGAGTTTGAGAGACAGATTGAGATTTGCCGTTTATGTATGTGAGCTTTGAAGCTGTGAGTTGATTGATGTGTTTGTGTGTTTGTTGATGAATGCGGAAGTGAGTGATGATGGGAAATGGCAATCATTCATCGAAGACTGTAGACGGTTTTATACACGAATTCAGCATTCCAAAGTTATCGACGCTATGTCAAGAAATGGTCCGATAGTCTGAAGATCTACGTCACAAAAACACCCATTATGCAGGGTCTTGGTCACCGTTTAGGGTCAGCACATTTGCTTGCTGTTTGATTGGTTGCAAATTCTTAGCTGAGCCAATCAGAGCCCACCTGATTACCTCCCCCCAGAACCGTTTGGAAGATTTCAGGCACGATCTAGACCACCATGTCCATAATCCGTTATGATATTGTCCAATCATGGATGCAGCCTTACTCAGCCTTGACAATATTGTCTGTCCTTAATTGCAATTGATCTTATTGGACTGAGAGTTGTCAAGTGACCGCGCAACACGACGTCCGTGCCTCAGTCAATCGCAACAATGCCTTTAAGCCCAGATCAGGTTGCGCAGGTGCGCTTTCTATCTATGCATGATCCTGAGAAGTGCATTCTTTAGCCCTGAAAGCATCCAAGGTGTGTATCGGCTGTTGTTCCTTGGGAGTCAACAGCCCAAATAAGGTGGAATGACTGTCTCTACACAGCTATGCTTTGGATCATAAGTTTATTCAAGGACAACACTAGCCTACTGGACTACTGTAACACTGTCTACAGCACCCGTCGCGTCGTATGCCGTAAACCCGGTGCCCTCACGGCAACCAACATACTCTGCTTCGATCTCATTGCCCTTCATGATCGATGTCTCCTCCCATAGTGTGATTTTACCCACTCCGTTGCCCATTGCCCCCACAGGACAATAGGCCTCCATGAACTTCTTCCTCAGCTTCACATGTCCCCTATGCACACGACCAGCGCGCTCAAACTTGCTCATGTCGAGCCAAAAGAATAGCTCAATTTTTCGGTTGTGATCGAGATTGACGGGTCCGAGGTCACGGAAACGACCAAATTCGGGCACGTAACCCATGCGCACATCCAGCAACCCGTTGTCCTTTGCATTGTCGCCCAGATGGTGCATCCACCCCGTGACCAGCTCGTCAAACTCCTCGAACCAGTAGGTTTTCTCCTGGGCTGTCATGGCCGAGTGGTCCTGGCCTTCGACGAGGAACATGATGTTGTCCGGCAGCCGTGTAATGGTTGTGCGACCACGGCGTATAGACTCTGTCTCCGGCACCCGCTCAGGCATATCTGCCAGTGGAGAGGGAAACTTCTCGTCGGGAGAGGACTGGGCGAGCCGGTCGCGTAGACATCCCCAGTAGCCAATCTTTTCGGTAAACCCCTCCATTCCGTCAAGACCGTTGATACCGTTCTTTAGCTCCGCGGTGACCGCATTCTGCGTCCGGCCCACATCAACGGTCAGAATCTCGCGCCATATTCCAGCGTCATCTGGCAGCGACGCCCAGAAGGCCTTGACGGGTTCGCTGGTCCACCAGGCGCCATATGTTTCGGGCCGCCAGTAGGAAAGCCAGATGCGGGTACCGAACCCCTTGTTCTTGGTCGGGTAGACGATGCGATCGAAGTGAGTCTTGCCGTCGATGAGCTCATCGAATCGTTGGATTAGGTCGAGTTGACTCGAGGTGGGTTCGTCGCCTGGGTACTGGACGCCAAATATTCCGTAGACGAACTTAGCGCCCGGCTTATGACTAGCACGAAAGAACATTATATAAAGGGCGGACTGTCCGATTTTTTGTCTTGATGAAATGTTTCTTCTCAGAATATTGAGTATGTGTGATTTATTTCCAAGAGAAAGCGTATCCTACTCTCAAGCCAGTTTCTCATTCTTCGATGATATGCACTTCCTTATATACGACCTCACACCATCCTCTCAAATCAAGGCTTGCCAAACAGACCAATCATCATTCAGTCATTTAAGGTTTGCTCAGCTTACAATAATCATCTTCATACCCCGGATTCAGTGATAACGCTAGTATCCTTATTCTGACCTTATGGGTCGAAAGAAGGTGAGCCAACGGCGATCTACAACTACCGGATGCCAATGATGCGCGTGACCATCATGATAAGATGCGGAATAAATTTGGTTCTCAAGATAGGCGTTATTCTTGGGGTAAATCTTACCAATTATGGGTGTGTCACATTACATGTTGGGTACGGTTTCTGATTCAATAGCAAATCCGATTCCGATTCCGCCTCAAGATGATCACTCGAAGGCATATGAAGATATATTTGTTGTAGCCCCCACGATGGCGGAACCTGGACATCCTATCTGGAGCGGCAAGATAAGAAAAAGACGCTTATGAATCTGGACTTAAGCAAAGTCCGAATTGTCCATCATCATGTATCCATAGATAATCACGGATTCTTTGAGTGCGCGACCGCCAACATGGCAATTGGGCAAGAGTCTTGGCTGACGATCAGCTATTGCTGGGCCACCTCGCTCTCCAGAGCAGCCGCCATTTCTCCCAATGTATCAAACTTCCAATCGTACAATGACTCGTCTCTATTTCCCATGATTGCCCCCGGCCGGGTAATCCAACATGATTTCAAGCCCTTTGCCTTTGCTGGATGGTGATCGTGAAACTGGCTTTGCGCAGTCTGCAAGATCTGATCCTTGGCGACGCCAAGCTTTTCTCCCACCTCCCTGATCATGTAGTCAAAGTTGCGGAGGTCGGGCTTGTAGGAGCCAATGTCCTGCGCCGTGAGCACCAGGTCAAACGCTACGCCCTCGAGAGGGCCGCTATTGGTGCCCGCAAACGACTCGCGGTCGACATTGGAAATGATCACCAGCTTGTAGTGCGCCTTGAGCTTCTGCAGCGCCGCGACCGTGTCCGGAAAGGCTGGCCAGCTGCCCACGGACGCGCCAAACGCCTGGCTCTGTTCGGCTGGCGGCGCCGACAGCCCTAGCTTCTGGGCAATTTGGGGGTGAATGGCTGCGAGCAGCTCGTGGTACTTGAGGTCTGGTGTCTTCGCCTGCTGCGTGCTCTCGCACTCATGCACTACATGCAACAGCTTCTCCTTGCTAAAGCTGGCATTATTGGCATCGAGAAGTGGTTGGAGATTATTGACGATGCCCGTTTCCCAATCAATAAGGGTGCCGTAGACATCGAAAGAGAGTACTTTGAAGTCAGATAGTTTTGCCATTTTGCGTGATTCTTATTTTCGCAATGAATTAAGAAATGAGATCAAATCGGATATTGAGATACTTGGGTGGTTTCTTTTTGTGTTACCACGCGCCCTTCATGTCAAGGCACCGCGGCGTTGATCCTGCAGCGGGGGTCTCCGAGGCGCTATCCCGGTACCGGACCGGTACCGGGAAACCGGATCTCTTGCCGGTTCCACTCGGTCTCTCGAAGCCACCTGTTGCCTCGCGACTTCGTGACTCCCGGAGAGGTTTTCGGGAAACAGAAAACAGGCCGTATTGTTTGGGACGTGCATAAAATCATAACCTGGAGCCGGTCAATAAGCAAAATATCATGGATCTCGCTGGACTGCCAGAGACAGCACCCTCAAAACCTGAGAAAAGATTGCGCTATGCAGATGTTAGTACTCGGGGGTGAATCATGGGATGAATACCGACTAATTGTGATCTCAGGTAGCAGTCACACCAACAGCCAAGGAGTTCGCGGGCATCTATCGTGGAAAACAATACCATGAACCAGACTTTTCCAATACGCTGGACCGGGCCTGGGAAGCGGGCGTAGAAAAGGTCATGCTCACGGGAATGTCGCTATCTGACATTGCATCCAATCTGGCCATCGCCAAGTCGCGACCGGCGAACTCGTGCTTCGTAACCATGGGTGTGCATCCATATCATGCCAGCGAGCCTGGCCCTGTTGGATCAGAGTACTACAGCCAACTGCGGCAAGCCGTCAAGGACGCCCTAGCGGAGCCAGCCCCCCTGATCAAGGCATTCGGAGAACTGGGTCTCGACTATGACCGCCTGGTGCACGCCGACAAGGAGACGCAAATTGCAACATTCAAGGCGCAATTGGACATGTTTGTCGAGGAGAAATGGGATTTGCCTCTGTTCCTCCACTGCCGCGCCGCATTTCACGACTTTGTGGACATTATCAGCCCTTACCTTGAGCAGCTCCCACGGCGCGCACTCGTGCACAGCTTTGTCGGCACGCGCACGCAAATGGAAAAGCTTGTCGAGCTGGGATTCGACGTGAGCGTCAACGGCTTCAGCTTTCTGGACCGCGAGAGCTTGGACATGGTGGCGGCGATTCCGCTAGACAAGCTGCAGATTGAGACGGACGCGCCGTGGGGTGAGATCAAGGCCACGTCCGAAATCGCCAAGCGGTACTTGGTGAACGCGGCACCTGCGCCGCCAAGTAAGAAGAAGGATAAGTGGGATCCGAAATACATGGTCAAGGAGCGCAACGAAAGTAATTCCATGGAAAGGGTTGCTTTTGTGGTTGCGGGAGTCAAGGGCATTAGTGTGGACGAGGTCGCCAATGCGGCATGGCAAAATAGTGTCAAGATGTTTAGCTTGTAGCGTTTAATTGAAAATGAGAAATCAACATCGCAATCGTAACGCAGCCATGACAGTGAAATTGTTTATCAATATTGAAACGAATGCTCGTTCCAACTCTGGACTATGTACAGTATTTCGGAATCTGAATCCAAGGTGTTCCACGACCCTTGATTCTCCTGATTGAAAGAAAATGGGGAAAATGATTTCGCATGCAGCGCAATTCTAGAGAAGGTGGTGAGGAAAGTTGCATGACTTTTGCGTGCAATGTACGAGCCCTGATACGCATGACACAGCTGCAATTGCCATGATTTGATCCGCAATTACTGCCAAGTGTCATCGACCGAGACAGCAGCAGCACACGACGCATCAACAGTGTACTGGCGGTTGGGGTCGCTCTCCCAAGAAACATTGCCAGACGCGTCGACCTGGATGTACTTGTACTCGAAGGAAGTACCAGCGGCAATGGGTACGGTCACGGACCAAGACGACCCAGACGAGGTCAAGGCGACGGCAGACGAGGTGTCCCAGCTGCCGAGCTCCTCGATGGATCCGGCAACCTTTACGGTGACACCCGAAGCGACGGTCACGGCCTCGTTGAAGACGACGGCGCAGCCATCACTGCCGCCGGTTGCCGTTGGAGCGGGCGCCGAAGAGGTCGTCGCAGTCGAGGTCGCGGTAGCGGTGGCAGTAGCAGTAGTGGTGGGCTCGGGGTCGCTTCCTCCAGTACCGCCAGTGATGGCGATGTCAGCGCAGCCGAGGTAGATCTGGCCGGTCTGGAAGCTGTTCCACTTCCACGAGAGCAGGGTGTGGTCCGAGGTGTAGCCGTCGGGGAGCTTGATCTTCTTGGTAACGGTGTATCCACCAGCTATGGTGGTGCTGCACGAGTTGAGTGCCGCGGCATCGACGCCCATGCAACCGCCGTTTCCAAACTGCTCGCAGGTGAACCAGGAGTTGTCCCAGCATGCTTCGCCTTCGGCACAGTCGGCGCTGTAGTCGCAAGTCTGTCCGTCAACGTCGGTGCAGGGCAGAATGCCAGACTCGAAGCAATCTTCCGCAGCCTGCTTGTCGTCATCAGTTGGTGTGTAAGTCGGGTCCAGGAACTTGTCGACGATGTCCTGGTCCTGGCAGATACGGTAGGTGAACATGCCACCATGGTCGCCGTTGGCATCAAGACACCAGACGACTTCTACAGTATCACCTGCAGCATAGGTCTCGACGACTTCACTTCCCCAGTTGGCTCCTGGAGGGTTATAGTCGACACTGACTCGGGCATTGTAACCGCAAACACCACTTCTGCTGACTGGTGCCGCGTTGAGATCGGGCCACGACTCTACAGGCTCGAGAATTGTGCACTCCGGGCAAGTATCTACACCAGCCTGTGACTCGATCAGTATCTATTCAACAGTACAAATTTATCTCAACGTACCTCATAGTTCAAGCGAACTCGACTTGGAGGCTCCCACAGGTAACCGTGGCCATTGACCAGAGTCACAAAAGTGAGTGTAGCAAGTGTCTTGACAGCAGCCATGGTGTTTGGACGATATGAGTTACGACTTGGTAGTCCCTGATAACGAATGTCGCTGACCAAGGAGATGCTCAATAATGATCCTACTATCGCTGAGCCGCCTCTCGAGCTTTTGTAGTCGAGACTGCTGAAGTTGTCGCGACTACTTGACGTAGATCATTTCCTCACTTGAAGATACTTGGGCAGCGCTCCTCGGTCATATTATGGTCGGTTCCCAGCAGAGAACGCCCGACATGGCGCCGCTGGGTAACCATGGGGAGAGGCCACGAGGACGTCTTGAATATATTGAGGCATTGAACTGTCCCTGGCATGAACCGAACCACCCCAACCCATGAATACCAAAACGGGCGATACTTAGTCAGATAAAAACTCGATAGGCGACCAACTGGGCCCATGGGGAAGCCGGCGCTTCATCGGCATGAAGTCCTCCATCCAGCCCGTGACCCCGGACTCTGGTCCGGAATAGGAAAGCTCTTTGGTTCATCCCCCAATGTCGGGGTTTGTGGGGAAAGTTGAAGGCCGCATTCTCCATGCCGGGACTTGCCCCAGATTTAGCCCAGATTCGGAGCGCGGCCGCCAATGCGTGTGAAGTGGCTTTGTCAGGCAGGTGAGGTGAGGATGTCGGAGTTGACGGCGGACTTTGGTTTAATGCCAACATATGCCCAAACACTCTAAAAGCCATGTTTTACTCGACTAGTAATCGCATGTGTTCGCAGCACATTCACCTCATTTAATATTCTCCAGACCCAATGTACTGATTAGACACTATGAGAGAAGTACCTCACGTGGAAAATATTATTCAAAAGGTATCTATCCATATCGTTTCGAGCACGCATGAGCCCGTACCAGACGCCCAGCACACGCGCTTACAGCTATTAAAATACTGGAAATGCGCTTCTATCCCCAGACCCGTTCGACACTCTCCAAGAAAGAGTATGCGAGTCGTCTAAACGCCAATGTAACCCCCACATTCAGTGTAACACACAATTCCCGGCCCAGTTGATGCTTCTATTGCGACGCGTCGTGTCTAATTCGTCTCTTCGACAACGTCATCCGGTAACATTCCGATGCCCGAATCGAACCGTGTATGCGTGGGGCTCTTCAATCCCCGAAGTTGATTCTCCTTGATCCTGTCGTGCTTGGACTGGTCGAACCTCCAAAAGACGCGATAGTCGTGGCACGGCTCCGTCTTTCCTCTAAGGGCAAGCTTTTCGACCTTTGCGTCGGCGTCGACGGACGAAAAGTATCGCTGGTGCCACGACCGCCCCTCCCGGGCCTCCTCCTTCCGCAGGGCGCGCTGCGCGTTCTCGATCTTGCCCTTCTCGTGGCCAATGGCAAAGATGTCGCTGTTGTGGATGGCGTCGATGACATGCTGCCAGGCTCGGCCCGTCTCGAGGGGGTGCTGCTGCTCGACCGGGGCCACCTGGAGCGGCGTCCGCTTCAGCGAGCCAAGATCGACGGTCTGGACGACCTTGCCCTTGGCGTTGGCGATGGTGTAGGTCCCGTCCCAGCTGCCGGCGGCAGTGTAGAGTGGAGACTTCTCGGCGCCATCGCGGAACAGCGTCGCCTTGAAGCAGTGGCTCGCTCCCCGGAGCCAGCCCTTGGAGCAGTATTCGATCTTGGTGGTGTAACCTGACGAGCTGTGGATGTAGGAAGTACCGCCCAGCTCGGAGGCGATTTGGAAGGTCATGATGCCTTCGACGTGGACCTTGGGCATGGTGAAGACGTGGTCCTCGTCGAATCTGTCTATTCTAAAAGTGCCGAAACCTTTCCGCTCTATGTTTATGGTGTGAGAGAAATACGACCTTGGACCGATATGTCCCTCAACCTGCGAACATGTTAGCGACAACAAGATCATGCTTGTCTGGACCAATACGTACCGACACCCCATGTTCCTCGTTCCATATCCGATAGGCTGTCTGGGGAGGGTGGTGGGATACTTGCTCCGAGATCAACTCGGTCGTACCAGACTCATCAACCCATCGGCCAAGGAATATCTCTCCCAAGAACGGATTTAGAGGCTTGAGCTTTTTGCGCGTCCCGTCTTCATTACGTGTGGCCATTTGGCGCCTTAGACCGCTCAAGAACCATTGCATCACCAGTAACGCTCTCTTCTCGGCATTTTGCTCCTGAGCTGGAGCCACTAATAACGCGGGATGGTCATTGAAATATTGGCTAAACTGGCAGATACTGTCTGGCGACAAGAGAAATGGCGGTGCCGATAGAGAAGCGAGATCTCCTTTGAATGTAGCGACAGACTGCGTAGGATCGTGTAAGTTTTTCTCCTCATTCTTTGTAAAAATAAGAATCGCACCTTCATGAATTGAAACCATCCTGACTTATGTTGTTGCTCATTCTTGTGCCTGTTATCGTCGCATGCGACGGGAGTTGGCGGTAAAGACATTATTGCCAGTATGGAGTATAGGCACAGTACTAGCCCACAGGCACTATTCCGCGGGTACTCTTATGCTGAAGCTGGTATATGTAGGTGCCGTGAGAGTCGAAGCCGAGTATCACCACTTGCTTGGACGATTGTACTGCAAAGGTATAAGGTGGTGTCAGTTGAAATCTAGATAGAAGTAAATAGAAAAAAAAGAGAAGTATACGCGATATTCTCAAGATAAGAAAAGAACATGGCACGAATATGGCGAGGTCAGGTACCTGTGGCACCCGTAATCCGACGCAGTTCAAGCTTCAGCCATGATGCGACGAACATTGCACAGGCGTCTGGTTGGCTAGGGCCACTGGGATGACATTAGAACACTGGGGGGCTCAGCGGTAGATCAGACGCCGTCGATTCGCTAGATGCGAGCTTATCGTACAATTGATGATTGGGGGGCCTCCGTCACCCGCATTGCCGCGACTATGAAGCAGCAGAAGCAACTTTGGAAGCTTGGTGAGTGTGCATGAGCCTGTCTGCGCTAGCCTCAAGTCTCATACAGGGCTTGCATCATATTTCTAGAAATGGCATGTGAGAGGTCGGGGGCATCTTCTAGGGGATCCCCAGCAAACTCCTGGTGTTTCAACCTTTAGGGAATCCTTGGCGGGGCGCTTCGGTTACAAAAACCACGTGCTATCAGGGTTCATCAGAGACAGACCAGACATGAGGATGGATAATACTAACAGTGTATAACCACCACCCCTAATCTGCAATTTACATTCCTACTGTATTGCAACTGACGATGATTCCGCGAGTGCAAATGATGGACCACAACATTCACCGTCATTTTCGGGATCCTCATCTCCTTGAGATCATGAGGACAAGCCCCCAAGACTTACTGCCTGTCGGCACTTCAGTATCCGTGCTTAGCTGCTGGGGCACTGCCACTAAAACGACGTGAGCCGAGCCCAGTACACCTAGGCTTCTAACCCAAAACAGAGAATGAGATGTTTGTCAAGATTGATTGATTTGATCTACAAAGACATCATTCTTCTCTATCAAATGTGGATACATGGAATCATCGTGAACTCTGTTTACTTGATGCTATTTACCATTCTATTGCAGTCTCATCGTTGTCAATCTATGTCTAGTACTTCACTGCCGTATTCTCCGCCTGTACCTAACTGAGCGTTCCACTGTCCGTTTATGCACCTTGGGCCTACATCAGCGACTCTTCATCAAACCACTCTTCATCAAACGGCCCTGGACCAAACGGCTCTGGACCAAACGGCCCTTGACCAAACCGACCTTGACCAAACCGACCTTGACCAAACCGACCTTGACCAAACCGACCTTGACCAAACGGCCCTTTCGCGTTCACTGATGCCTTTGCCATACCATAGAGCTCGTCTAAGAACGATGATTCTCGAGGCTTATCTACAACATGACCCCACGACACCTCAACTCGCATCCTGACTAGAGCGGTGGGTGTGCTGGCAACCTTCGCACCCTTATAGCCTTGCGGCACCCAGCTCGTCAGACCCGGTGCGAAGACGCAATGCTTCTTCAGCAATTTCTTGATGTTTGGAACACTCGCCTTGCTAATGTCCACGTTGCTGTTATCCACGTTGCGGAGCTGGAAACCGCCCGCGTACTCGAAGAACTGATCGGTAGTGGTTCCCGATTTACGCTTGTAATTTGGCTTGTACTGCTGGTCCTCTCCCTCGATGAAGTCAATATACCCCGTGTCAAAGGCCGAAGATGCTGTACACGCTATGCGGCCCTGGAGGTTCATGGCTGGGATGATGACATTCTGTCTGAGGTTTCGGCGCGCATCATCCAAACGGGTAGGGTCAATGAACACTGTCATGGGTAGCAGCACCTCGTCTAAAATAGTGGCAACTCTCTTGTCAAGCGTCTCTCCATATTGCGAGTGCTGCTTGATGCCATGCAGTCCGGTGGCATGCCACAGCCGGCAATCATACTCGCTCATTCGTGGTTCGGAGTTGTTCTCGAGGGACGTGGTCACACCTCTCAGCTCTTCCTCAGCCTTTGGAAGCACGCCACCTAGGGTACCCAGGGGAAAGCCAAAGATTTTGGAATGAATCAACCGGATGACGAGCCCCTGAATGGCCGTATCTTCCTTGTTTCGATACCTGGAGTGAATGCGATATTCGGGGTACAGATCGCAAAGCGCCTTGAACGCCTCCACACTGGCCTCATAGCCGGGTAAAAGGGCTCTGGTGGTAACCAGAGTTGCATCTGCCTCGACATCTTCGGTCCAGATAAAGGTTTCGACCCACTCCATGGTCTGGTCGATGAAATCGGTAAAGTCCTTGGCCGCGTCTTGTGGAGTACACTCGTCCCTTTCATTCGCCGCGCCGGTTGACTCCTTTTGCATCATTGATTCCTGAGTCTGCTGCAGGCGAGTCTCGACTTCCTCGAGCTGCTTGCGCAACTCTGCATTCTCCTTTGCTAAGTCTCCAGTCTGTCCTTTTGATGTACTGTCTCCAGTCTTTCCTGTTGATGTACTCGTTGATGATGCCTTTGATACACCCATACGACCTAACAGTGCATGATTCTCATCCAGTTTCTGACGCAACTCTTGGATTTCCTTCGTCGCGGCATTTAGCTCCATGATCAACTTGGACGACATGTCTTCTGAAAGCGTGATTGTTGTGGTCGATAGAGATGGAAATGGAGATTGGTTTTCTTTCTGATCTTGTGGTTGATTTTGTAGCTCGTGAACTTGTTGAAGAAGACTCAATACTTGTTCCTGGAGCAATTTGACCTTTATATCTTCCTCGTCGGTCAAATGCTCCGTTACACCAGTATTTACATCTTCTTTGAGCTGCTCTTTTGGCAACTCATCCTCGATGGGTGTTTGCACTACTTGTTCATCATCGTGAACATATTCAGACGTTCGACTTTGTCGTCTAGTACTAGTACGATGACCATGTTTGCTGGGATACTGTGAGTTCATGAAAGGGATTGTTGACATCCAGCCACTAACCTTTGTGGTCGAGCCCAAAGAGGTCCGGGGCTGTATTCCGTGGAATCCCTTGTGCGCTTTGTTTTGATGTTTCCTGAACATTGAGATGCTTTGTCATGAATACTATCACACTTACGGCAGAATTTTGCAAATGTTGGACTTTGAAAAATGAAAGGGTACGCAAGTATAGGCTTTAGAGATAACGAACCCGTTTTGCTGGATATACTGCCAGTCCTTCGGAAAGAGACATCCTTTATGCTTGATCCGTCGTTAGATGACTTTTTCTTGAAGGGATCTTTCATCTTTTGTACAACGTTAAGAACTCCCATGTTGGCGGACTGTGAAATCGAAAGTTTTACGAAGAGCTCAAATGTCTGATGATTTTGCGAAATACTATACTGGCAGAAGAAAAGGCATGATATATAGCATCTTTTTCTAGACCATGATGCCACCTGTATACGAAGCTCTACTTTGAAACCAGCACTTCCGTGGCATTCTTCATATCGGACATTCCGAAGTTAGTTTCATTACGCTTTCTTCGACATGATCCTGTATTTCTGCGCGTCTATTCGCCCAGTTGCTCGCAGTATCCCCTCTTTTTCTCCTTTGACCACTCCGACGAACCGTTGCGCGAACCATTGATGCAGCTGGTGTGACATTGTGTCTTGCACAAATCGGACAAGAAAGAGATTTTCTATTTCTGAAGTAAGTCATGGCCTTTGTCGACGTGCACGTAGTCTCAAACCTCGTGTATCGTGGTGAGGGTCTCCATTTTCGTATACTGAGCCGACCGGCAGTGGAGAGGCACTTGTATCCGATCCAAAACCACGCGCGACATATTCCTGGTAGGCTCATTGTCAATATATCTCTGTCGGACCAAAGACACCATCCTTGGAGTGCATACATGTTGAACGCTTGAGTCCTGGCTTTTCAACTCTGGAAGAAACCGATGGAACTCAGTGTTGGATGAGGGGGGTTGTTCCTAGGATTGATGATCATACAAATAGATGACTGATGCACCTCACCTTGACCGTATACAAACACATTTTGAAGCGCAATTCGGGAAAATCACTTGTATCCTCAATATCTTATCAAACATGGTTAATAACAGAGCACCTGCAATGAACGGCACTATCAGCCTCGCACCTCCAACGCAGACGTTAGTCATCGCAATTGACTTTGGTAAGTTGTTGAAAACAAAATAAAGACAAGAGAAAGAGGAAGCGCAGAAGAAAAAGAATTAAACATGAGTTGATTTACAGACTCACCTATTGCAATCCAGAATGAGTATACTTTGGCATAGGATACTGATACTCGTTTCCAGGCACTACTTCTACTGGTGCTGCGTGGTGCGACACTTCGAGATCTGATATTCGACCTGCGATTACCGAGTGGCCACACCTCGGCGAAAAGGTTTTCACCTACGTCAAAGTGCCTAGCAAGATCCGTCTGTTACCCGACGGAAAGCATCAATGGGGGCTGACCATCGATAAAGACGCCCATCCCGACGAAGTGATTGAGTGGTTCAAGCTGGGTTTGGACCCCGATCACATTCCGTACGGTAATGAGGATTTGAAGGCAAAGCTGCAGAGTTTCGACGTTGACGATCTAGCTACCCGCTTTCTGGACAGCATGGGCGAAACTATCTTAAAACAGATCAAGGAAAGGCTTGGGGATGTTTATTTTCGCGTATTGCCTATTCATTATGTACTTACCGTGCCAGCCATCTGGACTGAACTGGGCAAACAGAGAACACTCAAGGCTTTTGAGGCCGCAAAGAGTTTTAGCGACGACCGAGCCTGGCGCAACTTTGGGTCCGTGGAGAAGCGCACCATCACGCTTGTATCGGAGCCCGAGGCCGCTGCCATGTTTGCTTTAGATGATTTAGTGAAAAGTGGGCTAAAAGTCGGCCAGAATATTGTCGTCGTTGACGCTGGAGGCGGCACTGTAGACCTTGTCAGCTACAGGGTCGTCGCCTTGACTCCAATCTTTGAGGTCAGCGAGACGGCTGCAGGTTCTGGCGGGATGTGCGGGTCGGCCTATCTTGATCGCCGATTTCGCGAGCTTTTGAGAAGAAAGATTGGCGCTCTCGATGGATTCGACGAGGAGCTCTTCGAGAAAGCTGTGGATCAATTCCACCATAGGACAAAACGACAGTTCACGATGGCCTCTCTACCCAATGGGACGTTCAGCCTTCCGGTCTATGGTCTCGCGGATAACCGGGATGCCGGTATTAGGCGTGGTCGGATCACGATCAAGGCAACCGAAATGCATATCATCTTTGAGGAGATCGTGCTGAGAGTGATTCAATTGATCAACGATCAGATTGCCGCCACTGGAGGCACGGTCGACAAGATTCTCCTCGTCGGAGGATTTGGAAGCTCCGTATATCTTCGAGAGAGAATCCAGCAGGTCATGGACACGAGACCTGGGACCAAGGTTGATATCGTCTCGCCAAGGGATCCTCAGTTGGCTGTAGTGAATGGGGCTTTGCTCAGGGGCATGGAACTTACTAACCCGGCCAAGCTAACAAGAGTCAAGGTCAAGGATCGTATCGCCCGCAAGCACTACGGCATGGAGACCTCATTGCGCTTCAATTCTTGGATTCATCGTTCGATAGAAAACATGAAGTACTATGATGGTATGGATGGACATGACTGTGTTGATGTCATGGATTGGTTCATCAAGAAGGTACTTTCCTTGTGAATATCATTGGCATCAAGTTTCCACTAACAAAGGTGCGACAAAAGGGCGAGCCCATTACAGAGGCAGTCCCATTCCGCAAGAACTTTTTCCAAATCTCGAGAGTGTCTTATGGTCGCCCGCGGTCCATCGACCTCGTCATTTATTCCGACGAGATTTCGCAATCAGCCCCTCTGACTAGGGACGGCAACGTCAAACTACTCTGTCTTGTAAGCGCAGATTTGAGCGCTATTCCTGACGCAGAGTTGCCTATCCGAACAGGCGTAGACGGCCATGATTACTACGATATTGATTGTGACATCGAGGCTGCGTGTGAGTGCTTTCAGATCCCCATAAGCAAGATGCCTGGTGGAAAGCTAATATCGTGTCAGATGGGTCTGCTACCATAAGTTACACCCTCATTTATAGAGGCGTTCGATATAATACCGTGGAAGTCAAGTACGTAGAATAGGCTTCTAGCTAGATATTCATCACACCCTTCGTAGAGCTCGTGGACACATGTCGATGATAGATTGATCCTTGGGGGGAAAATTAATCTTTCGAGAAAATTGCATTGAACCTGACATACAATCTCACTACAGCCTTGTCCAGAATTGATTTTACTTTTGCCCTTGAACTAGGGGGCGGCAATCAAATTGATGCCTATTTGTCTCGCATGGACATTCATGTTAAAATTGGGTTCTTTGCAAAACCAAACATCGCGACAGAATCAAGTAGATCTGACTCGAAAGGAACGAAAATGTAATGACTTGGGCCCCCAGGACCGAAGACTGATAGAAACTGAGAAACATTTCTATATTAAATGCAGCTTGTCTTATCAGTATATATCTACTCCCAGTCTTGCAAGCAGACGGCAAGTGAACTTCAGAAGCCAGCGTTTCCACTTTGACACCACCAATCATATTTTTAGACGATAGTGCAATTATAGAGTCGGCAGCAGCTGATCAGCGACACGATGCAAGGACAAACAGGGTACCAGATATTGCTCCACCAACCTCCCGGGAATAAAGAGAAGCTAATGAGGGGACAGACGAGACGATCTCTATAGTGGCGGCGATTGGAATTCAGCGCACTACTTTGTTTGGCTCTCCGAAAAATTGCAGAGTAGACCTGTCAGAGAGTGCATTGCTTGTCTTGAGACAAAGTCATTGAACGACTTCCCGGTTCGTACGATTACATCAAACTGCCGACATCCTCCGAACACATGTCTCGAGTGCATTCAAGCATCGATTAAAAGTCAATTGGCGTCGAAACAATGGCATGATATCTCATGCCCCGAATGCCCTGCGCGACTTGGCATCGATGACATTGCGCCATATACAGACCCAGATACGACTTCCCGGTCAGGTCGTTCCCATCAATGACTTACCGATGAACGCTAACATATCATACAGATACGCCGAGTACTTACTAAATAGGACTCTGGGTGAGTCCAGACAGTTTGTTTGGTGTCCATTACCAGGATGCTCATCTGGTCAGACCCACCACGCAGGATCCAAGCAACCCATTGTTCTATGCGAATCATGCCAGCGACAGTGGTGTTTCAACCATCGAGAAGTGTGGCATTCGGACTATTCCTGCCAGGAATACGACGCATTTCTGGCCGACAGGACCTTTCGGACTACTGCGCAGCAACAAGCACAGCTTGAAGAGGCCGAAGACGACCAGGCACGCCAACTCCAGATGGCGATTGAGAACGCCAGACAATTATTTCAACAGGCTCTCCTCGAGGAGGAGGAAGCCGCCCAGGAGCGGGCTAGACTCGAACAGGTTCGGCGGGAACGGGAGGCTCGTGAAGCTCGAGAGCGTGCCAGGCGCGAGGAGGAACGGCGACAAGCTGAGGAGGCCGCAAGGGAGAGAGGACTTCGGCAGGCTGAATCTAAAGCGAGTGAGAAGGCTGTTAAGAAAACAACCCATCCATGTCCAAAATGTCGTGTTAGGATATTCAAGGACGGCGGCTGGTAAGTTTTTGGATGCTCCAGCGAACTCTTTGCATATGACTTATGACTAACCTTTAACCAGTGACCACGTGCATTGCAAACGCTGCGACACGCACTTCAGTTGGGAGACTGGTCTGATAATGAACGATTGGTAACAACCAAAGGTTACAAGCAGCAGATTTCTGAACGAACGCCAATAATTTACTCTGGGCGGGTAAACATAGGCGAAGTCGCTACATGTTCAGTTGTAATCTGGCTCGCAAGACCGGGTCGTGACCAGTAATGACCTACGTAAAATTTACATGCATTTCAAACTATTTTTAACCTTCAGTGCAAGCCAAAACGTGATTCATGCCTAGAAGATTGCAATACATCCGCATGAAGACTGTACCTGGCTGCCTTCTTGCGATCGAGACCAGATCAGATCTCGGCCGCGGCACAAGAAGAAAAATTGATCGTCGATCGATTGAGATCTTTCATTATACGGACTTTTTCCGTGGGATATCTGCTAGTCGGGACGCCGCGCGAACAAAATATTGGCCCCGTCGCCCCTTATTTGAGGTAAAGTTTTAGTGGATACGGACGGGTCTTTCGGCGACGGCGTTGTTAGCAGCACGTTTTTTCTTCAGTGCCTTGTCCCGAACAAGTCAAGCCCCAATGTCTGGCGCGGCTTTATCATCGTGGGATTCCCTGACAGAGCCGCATCCGCCGGAATTTCCGAAACAACTGGATTCATGCCTAAGCCAAGCAGAAGGCTGTCTTTCTCTTCACGCCGGAGTAGACGGCGCTCGTAAAATACTTTGCAGCGCGGGCCGAGACCACAGATTAATTGGATCACCACCGGCAGGTCGGCCCTTTTAAGCTCGTCTAAATAAGCTCATCTGAAAGAGAGGCATCCCTGGGATGTGGGATGTAAGAATGCGGCCGATCGAAGTGCTGACTCTCGACTCCCTTCTCTCTGAGCCAGGCCGACAGCATGAAAGAGTTCTGCGCAATGCGATGATGAACTTGCTCAAAAACGGCATATATCTCAAGAGGGTCTGCAAAACGCCTTCACCGTTCATGAATCATGAATGACGAATCTGTCATTTCAAATGATGATTCGTCTTCCGATAGTTGATTAGTTCTTCAGCTGAAAACTGTCAAACTTTTACATGGGATGGTCCGATATTGATCTGTCAGACTTTAAATCCCGTATCCAAGGACTTGGGCATCGGAACACTCCGCTGTCGGATGGGCCTTAAACTTCGATTTTATCCACCTCATCTATCTGCAGGTGTCCGTATTCATCCTAGTCAGGTACGCAAGGCCTTATTCCTTGCGCATTTGGAAAGCTGAGTCCCTGATCAGCATCCGGCGATCCCAAAATGCCATCTCAGCTGCGGGTTCGTGGTTTTCGTTCCATTTTTCTCACCGAGAGCCCACCCAGACTCGACGACTAAGTGTGATTCAAGAGTTCCAATTCAATGAGAGAAATCATCTTGTACCATGAATGTTTCGAAATCTATTACAGCTGGACAGTCAATCTCAACATGAAGTGGTGAAAGACGGCAAACAAATTACCACTTTGGGCGATCCGCAATCGCCGTGCTGACTATAGTAGAATGCCATGATTCAGCCTTCAGGCCATCGTTAGTAGCTTCCGGCACTATCGAAGAGCTAGTTGACGGATCTGCTAATACTCGGAACTCAAACCAGTCAGAATGCTTGAAACCCGGTGGCTTGGTTTGTTGATCATGGACTAATTATTTGACGGGAAGCCTTATATAGCATCCGCCTTCCGCCCTGCTTCCCGATGGCCCGAACGGTACTGCTCAGCTCAGCCTTCTGTTGCCTGGCCGTCGTTATCCTATACCAATTTGTGGTAGTTACACTCGCTCTCCTTCGGGAATCATACAATCATTCAAGATGCATTTCACGACCATTTGCAGTGCGCTCTTCATTGGCGCAGCTGCTGCTGTGCCATCAACACACCTCAAGCTCCCGGTCCGCCCATTGAGAATCAGAGATGACAACACCACCGCTGATGTCTCTGATGCCGGCCCTACGCTCAACTACCAGGACATGAACCCCTTCAACGTCACTCAAGGAGTTGTCAACAATGGAACCAAGCTCTCCCACAAGATCTGCTGGTCTCAGGGTGTCCTGACCGACGACATGTTTGTCAACTGGACTCACTTCAAGGCCAACGGTGCCAACTTGGGAGGCTGGCTCGAGAAGGAAAAGACACACGACCCTATCTGGTGGGCATCTTTCGGTGGTGCCGCCTCCGAGGCAGTGGATGAGTGGAACCTGTGCGGTGAGCTCGGCGACGAGTGCGGCCCGGCCCTCGAGGCACGATATGCCGAGTTCCTCAACACCACGACCATCGATCAGCTCGCCAGCGTCGGTGTCAACACCTTGCGTATCCCTACAACTTACCAGGCCTGGGTCGACGTCCCCGGCTCTCAGCTCTACCACGGAAACCAACTCACCTACCTTCGCGAGATCACCCAGTATGCCATCGAGACATACAGCATGCACATCATCATTGGTCTTCACTCCCTGCCCGGTGGTGTCAACAACCTCGACATTGGCGAGGGCTTGATGCGCGACGGCTGGTTCTACAATGAGACCAACCTGGACTACAGCTGGCAGGCCATTGACAAGATCCTCGAGTTCGCCGAGGAGAGCGGATCCCTCAACGCCTTCACCATTGCCCCCATCAACGAGGCCAGCGACGACCTGTCGTCCTTTGGTACCGCCGCCGGTCTCTCGGACAATGCCACCACCTGGATCCTCAAGTACATGGACGGTGTCTTTGACCGCGTCGAGGCCGTCGACAAGCGCATCCCCGTCATGCTCCAGGACTGCTTCAAGGGCGCATCCTTCTGGGCTCCCCTGTTCGACACGTCCAAGAACTTGGTCTTTGACTCTCACGTCTACTACTTCGCCGCTGCCGGCACCTACTCCGCATGGGTCAACCCTGCCGTCTGTGGACAGGCCGAGTACATTGCCGAGGAGACGACCTTCCCCGTCTTCATTGGCGAGTGGGCTCTCCAGGTCATGTACAACAACACCCTCGACGGCCGCAAGTCCATCTTCGACACTCAGCGCTACGCCTGGCAAAAGTACGTCTCTGGAGGTTCCTTCTGGACCGCCGTCTCCTACGCCACCACCGAGGTCGACGGTGAGGGTACCCAGAGGGACTACTGGAGCTACATTGATCTCATCAACGCCGGTGTCATCACCAGCGCTACCAACAGCAGTTACTGCTAGATGTTTACTAGAGCAAGGCAATAAGCTGTTGTGGAGACGGTATCGCGAGGACTGGGGTATGAAGATGTCACCAGTGGTCACATGTCAGCTCTTACAGCAAACAATCCTTCATAAACGATTTACGAGTATTCATATTTAATCAATAATGTATAAAGTCCAACTACTACCTGGTAATTGACTTCACTTCACTTCAAAGTCAGCTCCAGTCAGATGAATGCCATGTAAAAGTTGGTGTACTAAAGACGAAGCAATATTAGAGGTGAAGATCAGGCGACGAACAGGCGTTGATCAACTATCTGGTAGCTTCACAATACTCGAACATGGAATTCGCACATGCAAGTCCCGCTTTCAAAGGGCATGAGTATTTCAAGACATCTGCAAGCATAATATCCATAGATTGGCCAGAGAGCATGGATGATTCCAGGCTATAACAAGAGAAGGATCAGTCTATTCAATCTCAAACACCTCAGGACCTTCTGCAAACAGGGTAGAGTCTCTGAGTAACTGCTCACTTTTATACACTGAAAATAGGCCCACTCTCATCCACCTGTTGACATGTTCGTCTCTCTTCAGTATCATGACGCCGCATACCTTTCTTATGCACCCTATTAATACACAGCGCCACCGATTGCCCTGTTCAGCCCTCAGATAATGCGCAAAAGAATTTTCTGAGTTTGCGCCTTGGGAAAGATGCAACTGTGCCTCATATTTGACTCCTTGCCAGATTATTACCCACGATCCAAAGCCACTCTTCCCGTGAGATGACTCGTAACTGAGCATATTCGTCGGAATTATGAGTGCTTCTATTTTTAATTTTGTGTACGGGCTCAGCCCATAACCAGTATTGCTGCCGAGCAATGACAAAAATATAGCCTTGCCATCAGTGGCATTCACCATTTCAATGCGACGGATCAAGCTTGTACTTCTATCCTCACCCGCCCCATGATACTTGATTCGACCACTCCAACCTGCCCAGCTCCACGATGGAAAATTGGGTCGCCGGCGCGGGGTATCTGACTCTTCCCAGCAATCGGTTGCGTGAAACCACATTAATGAGCGGGAAAAAGAAGTATCTATTCTCTCATGTTGGAAGACGCCCAAGTAGGGTAACCCATAAACCTCATAAATCGGTCGCTTCCGCCTGGCGAAGCGGCGCATGACCCCAGCCAAAGCGATGTAAGAATCTGAATCGAATCGCAGCTTCCGTGCCGTGTACTGCTCGATGGAGCTGAGATACCAGGGGAAGAGTTTATACCGTGGCATGGAGTTGAAATCAAATTGACCGAATCGCAGGCGCTCGTTTCTGTCGAACACGCCTGCACGAAAAGCGTCGTCCATCTGCGTCTTGTTATCGACATGCAAGAGATCAAGAGGGCTGATGAGACTCTCGTAGCAATTCATAGCATTACACTCAAAGTAAACCTGGTCCTCGAGAAACACCAGCCGTCGGCGACTGAGTACTGCTTCTTGAAAGGTCCAGCCCCGAGAAGACCACGTAGACTGCCGAATAGCGTAGTGCGGATCTTTGGCTGTCCAAACTACGTTCAGATGACCACCGACAGAAACTGTTTCTGGCCAAGACGTACGCTTTCTTGATGTACCTGGAAGCCCGTGACTTTCATCCTTGCCAGCTGCGGCGATGATGGTCAACTGTGCTTTCTCGTAAATAACATCCATTTTTGGAATTTGTAGCTGCTTTTCAACCGAGTTGTGTTGGTCGATACACAGCTTATCTACCCAAAGATACTGGTATCCGAGAGACTTTGTGACACTAATTGCATCAGAAACAACCTTGGGAACGGCTGACGGCAACACTCTGCGGTCATGATCATCTTGTACAACATAATTCTCAACCGGATCTGATTGGCCCCAGACGTAACTCAGTGCAACGTATTGGCTCTCAACAGTAGCCACCTCTATGGTTAGTGTGTTGCAGTTGAGAAGCTTGATGCCATGGGCCTCGGAGTTCGATGACAAACAGAGCGTCTTGTGGTGGTGGTCACAGTACTCAATCCATGACAGAGCTTGGCGAGCATCGAACATCGTCGAGGGCTGCCGGGCCAGAAACATTCTTTCTGCAACATCATGCTGAAGTACGGCGCATTCTCTGGTCTGAACGTGTTCCTTGACGACGGAACACAAGTTCGCCTCCTCCAAAGCAGGTTGAAAGTATTTGGGGACGATCATTAGAACCATGGGCATGATTATTCCTTGGTCCTTTTGAGCAGTCCACTTCTTAGTCGCTGCCTGCGAATTTCGCAGGAATGGAAACACCCGGAGTTCGTCGTCGACGTCAAGTGTATCCCGTCCGTAGAGCGCATCGTAGGCATCCAAGTCTAAACCAGGCCGAAAGTGGTTGATCTGCTCGTGAGAGAGACGAGAACGATGCAACATGGGACATAAAAGGCAGTCATTCTTGGGTAGTGCCCCTCGAAAACGTCTTCCGACATCAAGAATGAAACGGCCAATTCGTGGGCAAGGGCGTGAAGCGGCAGCACTAAAATCGCTTTGCGCGCAATCGCGACATAGTCGCTGATTTGTCTCCATCGATGGTCGTGTGGAACGGCTTCCTCGAATCCCCGATTTCATATGATCGCCACTAAGCTGCTCAGTGTCGGTATCAGGAGCTGAATGCGATTGACCGCTGCGTTGTTTAGACGTTGCTTTATTCTTCGTTTCGTTAGGCTGTCACTGTACGTTGTGATTGCACAATGGGTGATCTTGAGTCTGCGATCACCGAGGAGCCTTTCATATCCGAAGGCCGGCAATCACCAATCCCCGCATCCCTTTGCAACGGAGGGTGCATTTCATTCCCCTCCCCGCTTGTTGAGAGTTCTGGCCGAAGACACCCAAGTCCTCACCACTCGCGGGAGTTTCTTTATACAATGTCGTATACGCGAATTGAACTCGACACACTGGAATAATCGGATGAACGTCAGTTGAGGATGAAGAATGATGGTCAAGAGTGTGATATATCTTGGACGCTTGTTGGCGGGGCTAGACCCCGCAGGTTTCATTGTGGGCTCAACACCACGCCCGCTAAAAGCACTCTCTCACCACCCATGTAGGTAACATGCTTCACGGCAAGAAGATTGCCTCAACTAGGTATGTAGGTGTATAACGAGCAAAGCACGACTTTGTATGTTTGAAATTCAAATAGTAGAAGAAAAGTGCACAATGTGTCTATCTATCATATTCTACCCCTTTGCAAGAACTGATTTGGGATATCGACATGCTTGCAGCGTATGTATTCGCACAAGTTCTTACCGAGACTGTCAAAGCTGCTAGTGGAGTTGAAGCCTCGATCCAGATGATCTTTGAGCAAAAAGTGTACCGCGCGAATGTTGGGGAACTCGCATCGGTCAATCTGCCTGCCAACGTCATCCTTGCCAAGCAGCTCCCGGAGTTTGGAGGTGCTCAGCATCGTTCGGAACCAGTCCCACTCGTCATCGTGACGGACAAAGAGGCCGAGATTGCAATTCGAGCTCTTGTCGCCAGATCGGCCGAGAACAACGTGGCCAAGTGGTGCACGAGTGGTAGGACCGAAACTGGCGAGGTCTACCGGGCTCGAGGTATCATAACTTGGCTGCTCTCGTTCGTAAGTCTTGACATTTGTTGGAGGAGGAATGTCAATCACGGTTCCGTCAGGTAGATGAGCCGTCTCATGCACAAATGTTTGTGGCATTAGAGTGACCCAATACTCGAAGAACGGCCGACCGATGGCCGTGCGCATGTCGACCGCCATTGTACCTCCAGGGTAGCTTTGGAGCAAGTTCTCAATGCAGTACCTGGCGAAAGAGCCACGGTCGGAGTCAACAAAACTCGACCCAGAAAGGATATCAGGATCTGCTGTTTGGGCAAAGATGCGACAATCCACGGTGGCTTCCTCCTGGCTGCTGGGATCTTGTGGGACAGCTCCAGCAATCATGAACTTGAGGCATGAGAACTTGTTCACTTCATCACCCATTCGCGCCTTGGTTTGCCGTTCGATCATCGCAAGCTTTTCTGGTATATCCAAGCCAGTGAGGTAGACTATGACACCAAAGTCAGCGACATCTGAAATGTATTTTTGAGCAATGCACCAAGAAGGCTCTTGTAGCATGCCCATATTACTTCACCAACATCACCACAGGTTGGTCACTTACAATGAAACTCTGCCTGCCAGCCACCCTTCGCAGTGAATCCAACTTAGCTCCAAGGTTAGTCTTGTATGCTATTCCATAGGGAGTGAAGGGTCGGACTGCTCACCTTTTGTTGTCGCTGGTGGAGGAAGACCTTTGACTCCGGAGACATGGACCTCATTCTTTGCAATCTGCTTCAGAACAATGTCCTCGATTGAGGCCGTCACGTCCGAGTTATAGTATAACGGGCCCTGAATTTCGTAAAGTAGCTGACTCGCAATTGTTGCAATCGTCACCAGCCCATCTTTGCCCTTCTCCATTGAAATGACTGCTTCTCCCTTTTCATCGATGGCGGCGATAGGATCTGCCCATGAATCAGTACAAAGGCTCCATAGCGACATGTTGAGATCAGGATACCACTCACAGCCCATATCAAGATCGCTGGTTCCCAGATCCTTGAAGCCCGAGTAGTAGCCGCCAGTAGCATACGTGCTGCATTCGATAATGTGGCCAATCATCAAGGCGCCGGCGAGTTCCTTGAGGTTGTCCCTTGTCCAGCCGTGCCACCACATGGCCGCTCCTACAGTGACAGATGCATCCGCGACGCGACCACATAGTACAATATCCGCGCCGCCTTGGAAACATGCTGCGATGCCCGTGCCTCCCAGGTAGCATTGAGCGCAAATAGGTTCGAATCCCCAATCTTTGATCGGCTTGTTTGCTGGAAGATTCAAGAAGGGCTCCCCTATGAAGTATTCTATCAGTCCTCAATTCCGACGTGCTGCAGTTTGATTTGGCTCACCTTGGCGATATAGCTCCAACGCCTCATCAGTCACATCATCACCGTCGACAACACCAATCTTGAGATCAACACCATGCTTTTTGATCAGCTCCTTGACGGCCTCGGCCAGACCGTGCACGTCGCTAGCACCAGCATTGACAGCGACCTTGACGCCCTTTTTCGCCAGCCAGGGAATCGCCGGATCGATCTCCTCGAGAAAGTATGGTTCGTAGCCCTTGGCGACCATGGTCGAGCCCGAGCTCATCTTTTGCTTGGCCAGGTTGTCGCGCTTGTCGGAGCCGCGCAGCGTCATGTTGCACTCGGACATCCAGTCGCCGGTGATAACGTCTATGTCTTCGTTCTTGGCCATGTCGTGCATCGCTCGTTTGCGGTCGTAGACGCCTGCATTGCAAATTGTCAGTGGTGATTATCGCGAAAATTGAGATGGATGTGATTACCTCCAGAACAACCGGCGATTCGAATAGGCCGTTTCGGCTGCGTGCCATTTTCATTCTGTGCATTCGCCCCATTTGGGGGATCTTGACTGATGGGTGCCATAATAATGTGAGAGTCACTGATTACGAGCTTAGTGGAACTATAGTGAAGAGAAACATCACAAATTCAATTTTGATGTCTGTGTATATGGATATATTGGACTTATAACAAAGCATTATCCGTATAATATGGTTACACATGGTCAATGGTTCTACTCCATGCCGGAGTATGATTTCCTGCCATTCAATATCTGACCACCCCCAAATATTTCAGTGTTGAAGGGTGCTGTGTTTTGGTGTTGAGCACTGAAAGCCGACGCTAATGATTCAGTGTTGCCACTGCTACGAAAGCTGCATGGGCGGCAGTCTATAGCGAGCGCCCCGCATCAGCCATCGTTGGGGTACCGTGTAGCACTGACGATTGGGGCAGATCTACCATACTATGTCTAAATGGAGCACTGAACTGATTCATTATGGTTTGTAATGGCAAGCTTGTTCAGTTCATAGAGTTCAGAGGCCGTTGGAACATGTAATAGATTCATCGTACTGTACACTCATAATGGAGGAAAACTAGGTACTTTTGATTACAATATATACTGAAATTATTGCGCGTATACCAAAATAATTCAATTTTATAGCTTGGGTCTAATGGGTGTGTCCAACGAGCACAACCCGCTCCTCATCTGCACCATCTCCTTCCTCAGGATCTTGCCGGTCGGATTCTTGGGAAGCACCTTGATCTGCCAGACGCCGCCCCGCAACTTCTTGTAGCCACTAACTTGACTGTCAGTTGCTCTGTGAACCTCTCTAAGTGCCCGCAGGACATTGGCATCTCCCTTGAACCCCTCCTTCAGAGTAACCCATGCCGTGGGCAACTCTGTGAGCTGGCTCTCATCCCAAATAGCACCTACACCACCCTCCACCACATTTGGGTGCGAATTCAAGTAGCTTTCGAGCTCAGCAGGCGACACCTGGAACCCTTTGTACTTGATCAACTCTTTGGTCCGACCTACCACACTGATCCTACCCGCCTGATCAATCGTACACACGTCACCAGTATTGTACCAGCCCGACGTGGGAAAACCCGCTTTTGTGGCATCGTCGTTGAACGCATAGCCCCTCGCGATATTCGGACCACGTAGCCATAATTCCCCAGGACCGCCTTCGTTGGCATCCTCAGAGGTGCCCTCCTTCTTGAGACAGGCCTCAATATTGGGCAATAGCTTTCCTACGGCACCCTCGGGGACGTCCTCGCCGAGCCTCTGATAGGCGACGTAGCCCGCGGCCTCTGTCATGCCGTAGACCTGGATCAGCCGCCACGGCGCGCGCTGATACAGTCGCTCGAGTAGTGCCTTCTTGAGCGGGGCGCCTCCGACGTTGATGATCTTTGCGTGAGAAAAGTCATGTCGTGATGTCACGTCCGAGTTGGCCAATGCGAGGACCACACTGGGGACGCCCTGGAAGTTGGTCGCCTGATTCGATCCTACCAAGGCTGCGAATTGTTCGAGGTTGTACGAAGGCATCGCATGGTGGAGCATGCCGGTCCACGGCCCCAGGAACAGCGGCATGGTCGTCATGGCGATATGGGCCCAAGGCGTGAAGGCGACTGTCTTTGCTCCGGGATGGAATTGCTTGGGATCGTGGTGGTAGAGCTGGTGGCAATTGGAGACAAAGTTGTAGTGTGTCAGCTCGACTCCCTTCGGTCTTCCCGTCGTGCCAGAGCTGAGGTGTATGGAAGCCAAGCGCTTCGATGTGTCACTCCAGTGCGGAATCGGAAGAGGTTCATCTGACCAAAAGTCTTCGGGGACGTGATTCAGTCCCGGTGACTTGCAGATTATCGTGAGTAATCTGGGATTTGACCAATTTATGCCGACAGTGATGAGCTCTTGCTGGGCCAACTCAATCGCCTCGGTCACCACCGGCACAATCTCGCCATAGGCAACGACAAAGTCAGGTCGAGAGACGGACAATGCATGCCCTATCTCTGCAGCCTTGAGTGCATGATTGACTGGACAGACGACGCCCCCAGCCCAGAGTATGGAGTGAAATATTTCTAAGAAGTCGACACTATTCGGAAGTATAATGGCCCATCTGGCCTGGTCACGAGGCTTGAAGGCAGCATGAAGGCCGCCTGCAATTCTTCCTGCACGAAAGCGAAGCTGGCCGATGGTAAGACTTCGGTTCGTAAGGCTGTCTTTTGCTATGAGGTGAGACTCTGGCAGCCCTTCGGCATACGCAGAGCTGTGAAGAAGCTCTGTGAGATTTTGGTCTGAAGGGATAGGAATTGATTTGGAGCAATAGACCTTCATCGTTTGTGGTGGATCTGCGACTGCGCCGGTTTCTGCCACGATATGGCACGTTTATGGAAAGACTTCCTACTTCTGAGCATCTCACTCGGGAAGCCACTATACCATCTTTGAGCTCTCGCTCGAATTTCCCATACTGGATATTATTTTCCCGTTAATCAGCTTATGGACTCCCGATGGCAGCTCTCCCGTGTCACAGAGCCGGCGATATCCTCATGCATCAGGCGTAAAGTATTTGACCACCAAGTATGATACCAAGGCGCTATCATGATATACGGCTATCGCATAAGCCATCATCCAATAAAAGAATGTTAGTAACACTCCAATGCAGGCCTGGGGTCCCCGCGTCTGAATGCGTATTCGCTTGCATGCAGCACTGAATCATTAGCACATTGATCCATGCTGGTGCATCACTTTTAAAACTGCCGGAACCATTTTCCGAGAATTCCGTATCGCGGCACTGGAGATAATCATTGAGGCAAAGGTACTTTCCGTACCATTGGCTAGAAACACTGCTTTATACGCAGCAACATCAACAGTCTCTCTGCGCAGGAAAGACAACGCGAACTAAGGTCTACAGCCGGTTCGATTGTGAGTTTGCTGGCAAGATGAATATGCAGGACTCAAAACAGGGCAAGCAAGATCGCCCCATCAGAATTGGGAACGCATCTGGTGCCATTGGTGACGGCATCGACCAAGTATACAAGCTGGCAAAGTCGGGAGCAGTCGATGCAATCACTGCCGACTACCTCGCCGAATTCAATATCGCATGGAAAGCAATCGAGCTTTCCCAGAACCATGAACTAGGCTACGAGTCCAATTTCCTCGAGCAGCTGGCCTGGGAGAATGGTGATGCTGCTCGGATTGTTGCTGAGAAGCGTATCAAGATCGTCCATGACGGCGGGGCTCTCAACCCTACAGGCCTAGCCGTCAAGGTCGACGAATATCTCAAGAGCCTAGGGATATTGGACGTGAAGGTTGCTGCTGTTACGGGCGACGACCTGACAGAAAGGCTCCGTGAAAATCAGCTTGGCAGCATTAAACATCTTGATCTAGCCGAAACGTTTCTCGAAGCAAGGAAGGAGGACATACTGGCAGCAAATGCATATACTGGTCACTCTGGCATAGTTCGCGCACTACAAGAGGGCGCTGACATTGTGATCTGTGGACGATGCTGCGATGCGAGTCCCGTAACGGGACTTGCGTCTTGGTGGCATGGCTGGGGTCACACCGAGTACGACAAGCTTGCCAGTAGTCTCATGGCTGGTCATCACATTGAATGTGGCGCATACGTGACTGGTGGCAATTTTTGCGGTGCTCCAGAAATTGAGCAACTTCATCACGTCGGCTACCCGATTGCGGAGATCTCGCAAGACGGAGCCGTGGTTATCACCAAACCGGCTGGCACTAACGGAGCCGTCACGGTCGACACGTGCAAGGCGCAATTACTCTACGAGATTCAAGGACCAATCTACTTGAATCCCGATGTGGTGGTCGACATTGAGCGAGCCCAACTGGTGCAAGTTGGAAAGGACCGTGTCAAGTTGTCTGGTATCAAAGGTTCGGCACCACCACCTACGACAAAGCTTGCAGTGTGTCTACTGGGCGGTTGGCAGGCAGAGATCTCAGGTTACTGCGCCGGCCTTGACACGGATTTCAAGTTCAACATGATGAAGGATCAAGTTTTACGCCAGATAAATCCAGAAGACTTTACGACTTTCAGCATTGAAAAGTATGGGTCACCGAGCGCTGATCCTCAGTTACAAGCCGAGTCTACAGTCCAGATTCGCTTGTTTGCGCAATCGCCCAAGAAGGAGGCCATGATGCAATTCCGGCGCGCCATCTTTTACAACGGCATGCAAGGATACTGCGGGCTTCACTTGTCCATGGACTGGCGGACGATGGAGCCGAAGCCCTACGTCAAGTACTTCCCTGCCTTGATTTCGCAATCAGAGATTCCGCTACAAGTGCAGATACTAGGAGCAGATGAAGCAGGCGTCAATGTAGAGGCTAGAGGCCTTGTCGACTGTGCGCCAGCTGCTCCAGCGCAACGAAGTTATGAGGTTCACAAACCAATTGATGTAAATGCATGCTGGCCTCGGACTACATTACGGCCTTTGGGGGATCTGGTATTTGCGCGAAGTGGTGACAAGGGCGGTAATGCCAATGTTGGGTTCTGGGTTCGACATGAGGCTGCCTGGCCCTGGCTGCAGTCCTTCCTAAGCAGTGAAAGGTTGATAGCACTGCTGGGAAATGATTGGGACGACAAGTATGCCGTTGAGCGCTGCGAGTTTCGGCACTTGCACGCTGTTCACTTTGTTGTCAAGGGCATATTGCAAGACGGCGTCAGCAGTTCGTCGATACTGGATGGATTTGGCAAGAGTTTTGGGGAGTTCCTTAGGGCTCGGCATGTCGCTCTTCCTAATCAGCTGGTCGAGATGGAGGACGATTTGAGAAGGCGGTCTCGAAAGCAGCATTTTGAATCTAGACTTTGACAGGTACTAATAATGTTCTCATGATACAATTGGCACTTTCTGCATCCTAGGTCTATGTGAATCTGCAAGCTTGACTCGCTGGAACAGAGTAACATAGCGTTGATGGGGACGTAAATCAGGAGACTTATGCTTATTCCGAAGGATATCAGTTGTCTGTTCTGAGGATGAAAGGAAACAACAGAGCATGTACAGGAGTACAATCTACTTCGCCCCAAAATGCACCGTCAGTGAGTGTTACTGGGATGTTTTACCGAGGACTCGCTATGAGCAGCGCTTGGTGCAGCACATGTCAGTGGTTCGGTCGCTAAATCACCCTGGTCCTTTGCCAACAACAGGGTTCGGCGGCTAATACACACTATAAAGACGCTGCGATGAACATTACATTTTATCTCCAGCTGCTTGCTCCCTTACCCCAAGCTTAAAACATTGTCGCGAAGGAGGCAATCGAATTTTGTAAAATCAAAATACACAAATGGCGGAACATCGTCCAGTCAAAAATGCTTCTGGTCGATACGACAATGTCGACTTTCGCAAAGCCGCTGGGTTCAAATATCCGCCAATAAAGTGCAGCTATAATCGACGCGACGTTTTGTTATTCGTGAGCCAGAACCCAGACATAGCCTAAGCCCGTTTGCTGCTCTCAACTAACCTTAAATGACTGCCAGGCCAATGCAATTGGAGCGCAAAAGGACGAGTTGCACCTCCTCTATGAACTTCATCCCAAATTTGCTGCATTTCCAACATTTCCGATCAATCTAGCATTCAAACAGACAGACCAAGATGTATTTGACTTTATTGCTCGTACTGTGAGCGCCGATGTCCCCGGAGTGCCGCCATTCGATGCGCAGAGATCTGTCGATGGCGAACGTGGAATCAAAATCTTGCGACCACTGCCTGTCAGTTCTGAGGGACTCGAGCTAGAAATTCACAACAAAGTCGTCGGAGCCTATGACAAAGGTTGGTGCATCAATGCTCACTTTATGCAATACGATCGACTGACATCTAGTGTACGCAGGCGGAGCCATGATTTTGGAAACTGAAGGAGAACTGATTGATGTCAAGACAGGACTTGTCTATGTCAAGCTCACATCCACCGCATTCGGCATTGGTCAAGGAGGATACGGAGGGCCGAGAGGACCGTCCAAGCCAAATGCGCTCATTCCAGACCGCCCACCAGACGCTATTCACAATTTCAAGACTACACCCGAGATCGCTCTTCTGTACCGATTATGCGGTGACTATAATCCCATGCATGCGGATGATGAGTTTGGGCAGCGCGCTGGATTCAAGGGCTCCATTCTACAGGGCTTGGGCACCTGGAACATTGCGGCACATGGACTCCTGAGAGAGCTTGGGAACTCAGATCCCTCCCGGCTCATGACATACAGCGCTAGATTCAAGAGTGTGGTATATCCAGGGGATGAGTTGGAAACACGCATGTGGATTGTTGCATCAGAGAATGGTATAGATGACATTCTATTTGAGACGGTCGTCAAAGGAGACGGCAGAGTGGCACTGTCCAATGGCCAGGCTAAGCTCAAACAAAGCGGCAGTAAACTATAGTCAGGGTATGCTCAGGCTGGTATTTTATTTTGAGAAGATCGATCTATAGTAACTACAAATGCGATGGTCTCCAGACTGGATTCCTCTTTTCACGGTACGCCGCCAAACCTTCAGTGGCATTGGCACTTCTAAGCATTGCCTCGGCGTATATCTCTTGACCTCTCATCGTCGCTCGACTGATGCCTGTTTCCCACGCCTCCCTAGCCCCGAGACGGGAAATGATGACACTGTCGGGACAGAGCGCGGCAATTTCAGATGCATAATCGAGGGTTCGTTCTAGCAGTTTCTCTTGAGGCACGATCTCTTTGACAAGACCCCAGCTCACGGCTTCTTCAACGGTGAGAGTTCTCCCGGTCAGACACAAGTCCATGGTCCGGTGATTTCCGAAAAGAACCATGCATCGAGGTAGCGCCCCGGCCAGTGCGACGACGCCACGGAGGACCTCAGGGAGGCGGAACGTCGCGTTTGGCGACGCAAAGATGACATCCGAATTCAAGACAATTTCAAAGCCTCCACCTACTCGCAGTTAGAACGAGCTCACAGCAGTCCAAAACACGTTTTCTTACCATGAGCATGGCCGTTGCATGCGACAATGATGGGTTTCTTGCCAGTCCGATTGGCCATGCCACCAAACCCTCCCACTGGATATTCGTGAGCGACAGACTTGGTATTTTTGATATCCAGTCGCTGTTTCAAGTCCATGCCGGAGCAAAAGGCCTGATCCCCGCGCCGGTGAAGACGGCACATCGCAGCTCGGGCTCGGCGTCATACCATCTCCACAAGAAGCCGAGTTCAATAGTCGCCTCTATGGGGAGGCAGTTTCTATACTCTGGTCGATTGATGGTGACGAGGAGGACATGCTTTCGTGGAAACGAAATCAAGCTATGTTGCAAGGCGGGATAAGGGTGCTGTATCCATTCAGGCACTGGATTGGTCGTCGTAGGGCTGGACATTGTGGTGCACTGAAGACAACTGATGCCCAATACGCTATCATTGATCAATTCTTGGACATGCAACGGAGTCTAGGCCAGTGTATAGGTGTCTTACTAGCAAACCACACGCACTGGGACTGCCATGCTGCACCTCATTGTACCCTTTGCCTGCTTCGGTCAACGTTTTGCCGTCTTTTGTATTTGCACATGTAGCACGGCAAAAGACTCTATGCACCTGCATGGTCAGGATTGGTCGGACCCTCCAGCGATACGACCCTGCAGACGCTGAATCATTAGATCGTTCGGCTCCCGTGTCTTACCCCAGGTTTGCGGGGTCATACGCGGATAGACCGGGATGGTGCATCATGGTAAATGATTGCCGATATCATGAACCTAGCCATGGCGACAGGGGGCTTGCGAGGGTTGCGTATGCTGACTGAAGGCCTGATACTGAATACGCTGATGCATGGACAGAACAAGCGACGCGAACTAGTATACGGTACAAGGTACCTGCGAAATGGGCGCCAATCGGCGAAGGCTCCTGAGTTTCTAGATAGGGCTCTGACTTTGGTATCGTTAGTAGATGCGAGGTGTTGTCAGGCTTTGACTACTGCGAGCAGACTCTATTGAATCGAAAACACTATTGATCAGAGTTGAGCAGCAACAGTTGTGTGAATAATATTATCAGATACTCTTTACGATCCTCAAGATGTCTCCAACAGAGACACAACCGCCTCCAACACCAACATTTCTCAAGCTATCATATCCAGCGCCACGAGTCCTTCTAATTCGTATGGATCGCCCCAAAGATCTCAATGCCATGTCCACGACGGCTCAATGGGAAATGGACTCGGTATGGAAATGGTTGGATCTTGAACCTAACCTGAGCGTCGCCGTCATCACGGGCACGGGTCGGGCCTTTTCCGCGGGGGCCGATCTCAAGGAATGGAATAATTCCATGTCGGACGATGCGGATCCCAAGAGTCGAATGGGAAATGCGCCCGCCTTCAAACCTCTTTCGCGGCGGCTGGGGAAGAAACCAGTAATTGCTGCCGTCAACGGGTTGGCCATGGGAGGGGGTTGCGAATTCATAGTCAATTGTGGTATGTTCTCCATCAGCACCGGGTCGGACATGTTTCTAAATCGCACGACAGATCTTGTAGTTGCTGCCGAAGATGCCTACTTTGGGCTTCCCGAGGTGAAACGAGGACTGGCTCCGATAGGCGGTGCTCTACCGCGTCTGGTAAGGACAATTGGCTTGCAGAGGGCGTCGGAGTTCGCGCTCACGGGCAGGAAAGCCAGCGCACAGGAGTTACTGACGTGGGGCTTGGTAAACACGGTCGTCCCCAAGGATCAAGTCGTGGACGAAGCTGTGAAATATGCTGTAGAGATTGCCGCAAATAGTCCGGATGCGATAATATGCACGAGAGCTGGGCTCAGGCAGGGCTGGGAGACGGCTTCGGTCGAGAGAGCAGTAGAGATCACGCTGGAAAGAGAGTTTGCCGAGCTCCAAAGAGGGGAGAATATCCTCGAAGGATTGAAGGCATTCTCAGAGAAGCGACAGCCATCGTGGAAAGGAAGTCGCCTCTAAAATGCTCCTTTGTCTTTCTCTTTGCAATACTTAGATTTCGTCAAATTAGTTGAGCTCAGACTCGAGGCGCGCCTCGTAGAACGATCAAAATAGCTATCTAGATCTATATTCCATGGTATACAGTGAAATCCTACGTCGTTTGCGAATAGAGATGCCCAGCTTGGGATACTATCTGTCTCAAAGGTACATGCATGGCGCGGTTCACGGCGTCCAACAACGATTGGTCCGATAGGAGTAAGCTGCCTACTCATGGTCTACGCCAAGCACTTGTTACACCGTACGCCCTCGAGCGTATTCGCTTGCTGTTGCCCGTCAGGTCATATTACTAATGATTCAGCATCATCCCTGCACCAGTCGTAAAGGACCTCCTCTCCGATATACTACTAAATACCTAGCCAGTATTCTCTGCCGTATGGCTGAACTTCCCCGCCAGATCCTGTAGATCAATAAAGTGGGGGTCGTATATCTGCCCTTTCCGTATAGTAAATTCATTACCTTGCGTCTTCAAAAGCTTTTGTAGGTGAAGCCTGAAATCAAGTTTTGTGGTTGTCCTGCACAGATTCTGTTCAGACTGTGCAGCTCCCTTTTTTCGTACTACCGACGCTTTTTTTGTGCACGTAATCACTATTGTGCTCAAATGGAACCCATCAAAGAGGAAAACAGAGCTGCCCAGACGGAAGAAATCGAAAAGATACCCGAAGGACGTGGCTTTGAAGACGATGCTTCTTCAATCAGTCCGGAGGCCCTGGGTGACGACTTGCCAGAAGGCTACTTCTACTCAGTGCAGTTTCTCGGCGCTTTGACCGTAAGTGGTGCGAGTTCAGATACATATGGCTATAGCTAATTATGATTAGGGGTTCTGCCTATCCGCAATCTCTGCCTATATATTCCTCCTGTTTCCGACAAACATCCTTACATACATCAACGCGGACATTGGCCCAAGTCCGTACATCGCTTGGGTCAACATCGCAAGGACGCTGGCGTTGTCCTTTACTTATACTATCCTCGGTCGATTGTCGGATCTTTTTGGCCGTCGCTGGTTCTTCATCAGCGGAAACATTGTCGCTCTAGTCGGCATCATCGTCTGCGCTCTCGCTCAGAATGTCAATACACTGATCATCGGAAGTGCTGTGTATGGTCTGGGCGAGACTGTTCAGCTCAGTTTTAATGTCGCAGTTGGAGAGCTGGTCCCAAACAAGTACCGACCAATGGTTTTATCGTTCATCTTTCTCACCAATGCACCTTTTGCCAGTTTTGGTCCAATCATGGGTGAGACAAGAAAGCTCTCCGCGGATGAAACATTGTGGTACAATTTCTAATCAAGAAACAGCACGAAAGTTTATCGAGGTTCCGTCTCTTGGGTGGCGCTGGTGTTATTACATCAACATCATTGCCGTTGGACTTGCCATTGTGCTCCTATACTTCTTTTATAACCCGCCCACGTTTGAACTACTGCACGAACGCAAAGGAAAGAAGGAGATACTGAAAAAGCTTGACTGTGGGTAAACACGATCATAAAAAAGAAGATGTCATAATGTTAACAGTTCTCAGATCTTGGGATATTCCTATGGACCGCCGGACTCACCTTGTTTTTGATGGGAGTTTCGCTCGGTGGAACCATCTACGCCTGGGCCTCAGCGCCCGTCATTTCCACTATCGTGATCGGCGTGTCATTGTTGATTATACTCTTCGTCTGGGAGACTATTGCCGAGCTGGAGTACCCTGCGATCCCGGTCAAATTCTTTCGCAATCGCGGCTTTATGAGTTTGGTCTGCTGTGCTACAGTTGGAAGTGTAAGTTTTTTGATGCTGGACAATAGTATTTGGAATTGGCATTGATCAATACTAGATGACCTATTACTCGGCCGTACTGCTCTGGCCTCAGCAGGTACAAGCTCTGTTCACTAAAGACATTACGGAAGCTGGATGGCTCTCGGTATGTATGTCCGGTTTTCTTCCACCTACTAGAGACTGACAAAGGAGATAGTGTACAGTCGGAAGCGCAACCGCTCTAGGTCAGATATGCGCCGGTGCGATCGTCAAATGGGGTGGCAATGTTCGATACTGGATTATATTCTCTACATTTGCCATGGTAGGTTTTGTGGGTGCTCTGGCCGCCGTGACTCCAGACACCAGGAATATGGCCGTTGCGCTGGTCATCTTGGGTCCCTTTTTCGTAGGATTCATCGAGCTGGCATCTCTGGCTCTCGCTCCTCTATTCTGCAAGCCTGCAGATATTGGCTTGGCGTCTGGTTTGCTCGCTTCCATCAGATCCGCCGGGGGCTCCATAGCAGTGGCCGTTTTCAGTACGATCTTGTCAAATCGAGTCAAATCGACTATACCCGAGACTGTGGGCCCAGCAGTAGTGGCAGCGGGCCTGCCGGAAGGTCAAGTCAGCGCACTTGTCACAGCCATTATTGGTGGTAAACTGTCGTCATTCTCCGGACTGACGCCGTCTATCAGCGCTGCTGTGAGTGCAACACTCCCCGCGGCGTATGCGCAAGCATTTAAGACTGTGTACCTGGCGAGCTTGGGATTTGGTGGGATAGCAATCGTTGGATGTCTCTTTTCCAAAGACGCACAGAAACATTTGACAAATAGGGTTGAACGCAGGATGCAAAGCGGCGAGGTCGATTAGGCCTTGTACATACATCATGTACATGATTTCATGTTGTAGAGCTGTCAGTAAAGCATCATCAATTGCAACAAGTCGCGTTATAGACTTCATGGTCGCGGATACCTAGTGCTCAGATTACAAGTATTGGGGTGAGAAGGTAACCCCCTCCGCCCGGATGTAGAGTACAGAGGACGCTAGGCATTTGATCCTGGGGTACCTTAGCCTACACGGGGCCCCGCGCCACCAACTATCGCCTATGACTCTGACTATCTGGCACTTACCCTCTCGAAGTCGAGCTCTGCATCTGCTCCTCCAAACGATGCGTTTGGTGATATCAGACTCCGTCAATCTTCTAGTATTCAGGTGCTATTTGACATAGAACCAAGTCAAGCGGGCTTGTATTTGTTCAATATGACTCGTTTGCGCAATCGAGGCTCAGACACTGGCACTTGAATAATCATATATTAGCAGATTGCTGCATAATGTCACAGTCGAGTTCCAACGGAGGCGGCATAATGTCGCCAAGCACTGACAAAGAGCACGATATCTCGCAAGCCGACAATGAGTTGCATAGAAAACGGGCTCGCGACCGAAAGTCGCAGCAGGCCATGCGGGACCGGCAAAGAGGTCTGATTCAAAGCTTGACAGGGCGAGTCGACTTCCTCACGCACACACTTGACGAAACTCTCAAAGACATTGGTCTGCTTGAGTCAAAAGTCATGACGCTCGAGGCAGAGAATACGCAGCTTCGTGCCCAGAATGCTGCCTGGCAATTGGGCTTGCTCGGTCGTGCTGAGCTTCCAGAAACGGCTGAGCCAAAGTCCCTAGAGCCCTGGACGATACCTCCTCGAAACTCGCCTCCGTGTTGTATCGCAGATAACATTGTCCAAAACTTCATCCTCGCTAAGCGTGCCGAAAGTGCATCATTGCAGCCCAGCGAGGTCTCTGCCAGCGCAAGGTTGAAGCCGAACCCCGCTTCCCTCCTCTATAAACAGCAGGGCACCGCAGATGAGGTGAGCAACGTGGTTGGGGACCTTGTGCGATCGTATCCCGAAATCGAGACTCTTCCAAAACAGGTCGCCGTGTTTTACATCATGGGGCTTCTTTCCAAGGTCAGTGTTCACAGATTGGTATTCACTTGACCTCAAGACTTCTTATTAATCTGTACGAAGTGGCTTATTCATCTTGATAAGGAAAGCTGGGATCTAATGCCCGAGTGGCTACAACCGACCGAGTGCCAGCTATCTACAGCTCATGCTGCCTGGGTCGACCGGATTCCATGGTAAGGACAAGTCTATCAAAACAGAAATTATTGTGATGTGATGAGCTAAATCGAACAGGCCCAAGGCAAGAACGTATTTGGTACAACACCCGGATATTACTTTGGACGACTTTGCGTCCACCTATAGCTCTAGTTTCCAAATCAAGTGGGACTTTGATCCTACCTATGTGCTCATCACAACCGAAACTAGGAGCTCAGCGGCCAAGGAAGCGCTGTTAAATCCTGTCTTTGAAAGCGAGATACGGCGACTCAAAAATTGGACCGTCGAGGAAACCTTCCGACAGCGTTTCCCCGAAATTGCAATGCTGATTGACGAGGATACAATGTGTGTATGAGCAACATAATATTGTGAATCTCTGATTTTCAGCTTGAAGAAGAAGCAAACTAAATTAGAAAAGAAGGGAAATATGTCTCCAATCAAATGTATGTCAAAGAAGTCATTATCAAGGTTGACGTAGGCGAGAACAACCAAGTCACTCCTTCTCAGCAGACTTGGGTAGCTTGAAACCACCCGGCACTCGATGTTGGAATATACCCTCAGGATCATACTTTGTCGCTACGTCTCGCGTCAACTGAATGTTTTGCGGACCATACGTGGAGAGCGGATCCAAGGTGCCATCGGAATATCCAAGATATTGCCACTCCACATCGACACCGATCTCAATGCTGTACTGTTTCAATGCATCGCGCATTGGAATCAGCCTCCTCCGCGCCTCGACCTCTTCAGCATTACTGCGCACCATGTGCTGCATCTGGTACAGAATCGCATTGTCCAACTCGCGCTCCATGCCAGTGACGTTACCACCCTTGTCGACAGAGTGCGCAAACAAAACTTTGGGCATTGCTTGGATCACCACAAAGTTGACAAAGTCTGGATCCTGATCAGCTTTCCAGTCATCAACAAATTTGCGTTGCGCTTCCAGCGCTTTTCTGATGAAGCGCACATCGTTTTTGACGTTCATCGTGAGCCAGATTTGTCTGTACTCGGTGGGCTCATCCAGTTCGATCGCCATGTTTAGATGGCTGTCGACACGAAGTGTGTTGCTGAGCTGGGGAGTGATGGATAAGAATCGATCAAAGGCAGGCGGTCTCACTGAACCCGTGGTATCGTGGAGCGCCGCTGAAACGACAATGTCACCGACGGCTGGGTCGTAGGCCCAAAAGCACACCGCCGAGCCCTGTGGATAGCTGCCTATATTCTCCACCCAGTCAACATAGGCGGCAATGTGCTTCTCGGTCGTGCTTTGAGGATAAACCACCCGACCACCCCAGAGATCTCCGACCTTGAGCACTTGGACGTCGAATCTGGTAACGACACCAAAGTTGCAAGAGCCTCCCTTGAGTGCCTTATACAGGTCCGCATTGGTCTCCCTATTGGCATTGATGACCTCGCCACTCGCGAGTACGACCTCGAAGTTGACGACATTGTCGCAGCCAAGACCGACCATGCTGCTAAAGAAATTGTTTCCACCGCTCAGGAGGAATCCTGCGACGCCGACTTGAGATGCTCGTGCGCCAGGAGCCGTGACTCCAAATGGTTCAAGAGCTGTGTACACCTCATGCCATTTCGCCCCGGCACAAATCTTGGCAGTCTGGCTATCAGATTCGTACTCGATATGGTTCATCAGCCCCAAATCAAGCGTCACGCCATCACTGACTGGATATGACTTATCAGTTCTCTTCTTCCACAGTGATGATTTTACTGACTGTTGGATGCACCCGGAAACGGCGCATGACCGCCACCACGGACCGCCCAGTTGCATGTTGTCTGCGTATTCAGGATGGTTACTGCCTGCGTAACTTGTTCCGTGGATCTTGGTTGAACAATGCAAATTGGACTGAGTCGCGCCGACACAGACCAGTAAGACCCATTGCGAGCGTTATAAGCCTCCGTGTCTGGTCGAAGCACTGTCAGGCCAGTGGCCTCAAAAATGTCGCTCTAGAAGCACTACATATCAGCTCATGGTACAAGTAACTGGGTAAACACTTGCTGATCAATCGAAGGGAATGGTCTTACAACGGTAGTCGCCATCTATATCAGTCCCTGCTTGGAATCAGGCCAACGTATGAATGAATCGAGATGAGCAGGTGTACAATTTAGCTTAGAGAGCCGAACACTCCAGACAATATGATCACATTGATTCCTTCTAGAGCTTGATTGAATTGAAAACTGTTGGGCAATATTTTACGCGAATTTAGAATAAGGGAAACGAGGGTTTAAATCGGTATCATAGTTGAGATGATCAGTTTGTAGATATCCGCGCATCACAGAGCACAACATTGTTGGGTCCCCCAATTGTATTACAATACAACAGTTCGCAATTACTTTCCATGCGTCCCGCGTATTCTACTACCTCAATGGAACTCTTCCCAAGCTATTATATGATTCGATTCGATCGACAAATTAAAGCGCGGCAGCAAGCGTCTGGAGGGTCGCACTTCAACACGCGGGGTCTGCTTACTGAACAGAACAAGCATAGTGGGCTGCCGAGATATGCAAACAACTGCCTTTGGATATCGCATTGACAGATCACAGCACATCATTCATCGGAGACGCTGTATCAAGTGCAATATTTTCTTTGGTGGCCTGATATCTGCACAGTGCTGAATAATACGCCACATCGCTCTAAGAGACATGATTCGTTGCTTTTCTCTGGCTTTGCAACTACAGCTCGTATTGAGAAACGCAATGGGTATAACAATCAAGAAGAAGTTTACGCACAACTACGCTATCGTTCATGTTCTCTATAATTCTGATTTATGGAAAGGAATCCAGTAAAGGGGAAATTAATTTATATCAGATTTGTTCTCCTTGCTTTATATGCATTTTCAGTTCTGATTTGTTGTGTGATTCTCTTTCTCTTATACTCCTTTCCACATTACTTTCGGCCATGGTGTGCAGAGTTCTGCGTGGTCAGTGGCCATTCGAGCCCAGCAGTATTTCGTGGGGTGATTCGAATAGTCACTTCGATTCTAGCACAGTCAGTCGCCTGTCGGTGTGGATCGCAAATAAGAGGGTGTTTCTCTTCCTGCTCTTTGTGTTTGCTTGGCCAAGGCATTCGATTTGTCCTGGTTGAACAACAGGGGCCGAGCAAGCCAGCAAGGCCACGGTACAACTGGACGTAAATGAGGCCGTAATTGATTTCTTGAATATATTCATATCGATGTCAACGTGGGTGCCAGTTTTGATCAGTGTGAACAACGTAATTGTGGTTTTGGCATGTTACCATTGACCGGCTGGTAGAAACAAGTCGTTGGCGACTGTGCTACAAGGATCGTCCACCGAGACAAAGAATGCTCCCTAATCGACAGAGTTTCAGGGCATTCTGGAGGATGGCCAAGCTACACAAATGACCTATTGGCACTGGCACCATCGGAGGCAAACAAAGACGTGATCCCTGATACGAAACTCTGATAATAACAGGATACTTTCTTCCATTCACAATTGATACCGACTGAGCGAGCACATGCACAAATTGTTTGTGTCATATTAGGGCGTAAGCACCTTGACAGAGAGAAGTCGATAGATCAGTCACGAAAGAGGGGTACGCCCTGCAGGCAAGCAGCTTAGTGGGGTAGCTGCTTACCGACCTCAGATTAGTGTCTCATCGGTCGCCTGTGAGACCATGCCAAGGGAGTACTTCAGTGAATCAAGTACCTACCTTTGATATACGCAGCTGGTATCCTTTAGTCCGTCTGCGATCGGAACACCATATACATGCTCATTCCTTTCGCATGAATCGAGAGACAAATGATACTACAGTACTCCCCAAAATTTGACCACCGAAAGTCTGCTCATTTCGCACCCGAAAGCCAACCAGGCAGTAATAACATAGTAGTACTTAGTGACGTTTATGCTACGTGGGGGGCAACCATAAACCCAGTCTCCAACAGTTCGCGTCCATTTTCCGGCGGACAGCTGCACCGGCTTCCGCCTGCATCATCCCTTCCTAGGCGCCAGGCTAGCAACGCAATGTCTGTCATATCCGCAGGGGAAGGCGAGACCAGGTCAGGCATATTCGGTGAAAAGCAAAAGACCTTGTCGCCTAATAAATTTTCTACCTGATACGACCTCAGCTGAAGCCTTGCATCAGCCAGACATTCTCTGGATTATTTACTTAGCCTCATGGTTGCAGAGGTTCCGAGCAGCTCAGTCATCTGTGTGTCTGTCCACTAAGAAGCCAGTCTCCATACATCCGCATCGGTACACGGAGTTTGGTCTCGTATGATTGCCTACAACTTGCCAATCAGTCATGGACTCTCAACGTGATGCCATGGTGACTCGTGGTCTGACCCAATTGCATACTGTGAGTCAAGTCGTTCGTGCCACGATGAATGATCAGACACTGCATTTGCAAGTGCCGGAGTCGCTAATTGTATACCCAATTATAGGGCCTTGGTATTCTGCTTGGAGCTGGACGAATATCAACTACCACACATGAGCAGATACTGGCGCTTATCAATGGCAACGATGATTATTCTACCAATTCAAATGCAGGGAAAGAGACACCAATTTCTCTCGTATCAAATGGATTGGAGAATAATTTCGAGTATGTTAAGATATACTACTGATATGTATCATACTCAGCTGCTGACTTGATAATCTAGAAACTTGAGGATTAACAATAAGCCACCCAGAGGACCGAGCACATCCATCTCATCTGCTTCACCTCTTTTCCCAAGAGAGAATGCCTGGCGACCGCACACACAACGGAGCCTAACGCCGGCATCCAAGGACCCTCCACACGAACCAAGACGTTCCAATGTCGTCTGCCCCTGGTTTTGGACTCCTGGCTACGTTTGCCGCGAGAAGGAGAAGGGCACGTGTGCTTGGTTGCATGAAGACTGTCCCGACGGCGTAAAGGACCCTCTCATTTGCGCCTTTTGGGCCGACGGCGAGCGTTGTACCAAGACCGCAGAGGATTGTCGTTTTGCCCACTACTGGGCGGCCCATCGCGAAATAGCGCCCCAGCCGAGCCCCAAGTACAACCCGAAATACAAGAAGTCTAAGAAATATTCAACTTCGACTGCAAACGATCCTTTTTCCAAGTACTCAGAAGCCGGTACTGGAACACTCTTGGACTAAGTGAGCGTCGCAACTTAAGGTTTACGGACCGGCCATACTTCTATCAGACTATTACGCGGGAATCTTTGAGACAAGCTATCCCGTATTATCAAGACTGAAAGGACATGTCACCCAAAAGGCTTATCGTGGACACCTATACACGAACTCATACCTATATTTAAAACATACAACATCTGTCCTTTTGATGTTGGCGACACTTAGGTAAACCTTTTTACGTTGTTAGGGGCGATTCTGTCCTTGAACGTATTTATCTCTTAGGAAAGCTTAGGTGGCCTTAGAAATCGACACGAGCATTAATAGAGAGTAAGAAGGTGGTCGCCATATACAGATTGTCAAGCACATAAACGTGTCATGTTTCGATGTTATACAGCGCTCCCAAGAGTAGTGACGCTGAGATGCAAGTTAATGTGGTGATCCGGCTCCAAATGAGATTGTCAGTCTCTCCACCGACTGTTCAGTGAAAATTGATGCGGAGTCATAATTGGAATCATTGTGATTTGGATGGATTCAATGCACTATCCACGACAGTCTCCTATCTCCTACCCCCAGTGAATTGAAACACAAAATGTTTGTACAGAACAAGACTGCCGTGAGTCATACCGACTCTGGACACTCACAATGAGTTTTAGTGCACCATATTTCGGATCCAGGGTGTGTAGGTATAAAGTGTACGTGCTCAAGTTCAGACCACAATATATACCACTACAATAATGGTAGGCGATGAACACGATTCATCTATGGCGCAGCAAATTTCGAAACGAGCGAACTCCCCAGCGCGGAACAGTGCCTTGAAGCCTGTGCCACCAGATGATGATTGGATCACGGTACCGCCAGATGACGAATGGACCATGGTACCGCCAGATGACAGCCAGGACATTCCCATTCGTGATAAGATTCGCCTAGACGAATCGCTCGGAACTCCCCACCATGAGGCGTTGCCCGATACTCCTATCTACGATGAGGGACATACTTTGACGGATGAGACCAATGATGCTGAGAAGATGCCGAGAGCGGTTAACGATGATCACGTGGAGCGGAAGCCACCTATTCGTGACATACTAAACTCGATTCAGGTTGGACTTCAGTCTCCGGAGTGGAGCCAGGCTTTGATGAAGACCAAATCTCCTCTCCTGCAGCTGTTAACGGTATGGTCGGTTACTGGGAAAGAAAGGAGTTGCGAGGGCAAGCGGAAAGAAGACGACGAGTCATCAGTTGATTGAATCTTGTGTTGAAAGCTAAGTGAGACTGTACTCTGATGTACTTCGAAGACGAGTCGAGATTGGGGGACGATTAATGTGTACGGGCAACTTGGTCATAAGCATTTCAGGGACTTGATGGAATCTTACAGACAATCTAAAATCGCTGAAAGTGCTTCACTGTTTTGCGTGCGAATCAATTGAACTTTTTTGAGGTCTAATTACCACTTGACCCGTAACTCTACTGTCCAAGGATCTTGCCCAACTCCTCACCACGGCTAGTCGCGGCCTTGACAGCCTTGTCCACAATCTCCTTGAAGCCGGAAGCCTCGAAGCTCTCCAGCGCGGCTTGCGTGGTGCCGTTGGGGCTGGTGACGTTCTTGCGCAGCTGGGCCGGGCTGTCGGACGACTCGACCAGCATCTTGCCGGCGCCGAAGCAGGTCTGCGTGGCCAGCCGCGTGGCCTGCTCCTCCGACAGGCCCAGGCTGGTGGCGCTGGCAATCAGGTGCTCTACCATGGCGAAGAAGTAGGCGGGTCCGGAGCCTGTTGAATGTGGGTTAGAAAGCGCTTCATGGCCGAGTTATGACTACTTGTACTGACCAGACAATCCCGTGACAACGTCCAGAAGCTCCTCCTTGTCAACCCACTCGGTGGCCTTGCTGAAGCTGCTCAAAAGGCCAGTGACCAAGGCCTTCTCGTCCTCGGTGACATCGGAGCTGGCAAAGAGGCCCGAGGCGCCCTCGCCGTACAGGGCCGGGGTGTTGGGCATGACGCGCACGGCGTGCGGGGTGCGGCCGTCGGCGCCCTTGAACCACTCGACCAGGCTGACGAGGGTGATTCCCGCGGCGATGGAGACGACGACGGGCAGCGAGGCGCGGGCGGCCCACGAGCCGCCGAGCTCCTGGCACACGCCCTTGGCGACCTGGGGCTTGACGGCCAGGATCACCACGTCGGCGTCCCTTGCGGCCTCGACGTTGGACGTTGTGGTGCGCACGCCCAGCGCGGCTATCTTGTCGCGGTTCACCTCCCACGGCTCCGACACGCAAATGTTGTCCTTTTTGGTGCCCTTGGCGAGCAGGCCGCCGATGATGGCGCGGCCATGTTGCCTCCGCCTGCGAAACGGATTCGGGTCAGTTCAGGTTGCTTGTAGTATGCCTCAATTGCAGTTCGGACTTACCAATGAAGCTAATCTTGCTTTCTTCCAGCTTGGCCATTTTGAAGATTTTTTGAGTAGATATTTTCTGCTTAGTCTTGGAAAAGGGACCAATGACAATATTATAGATGTTGGGCGTTTCTGGTTCAACCCGAGTCACGTTGCAAGCCACTACGTTATCTGTAGCTGCGATCTCGGGAGCGGTACCTCTTATCCACAACCCGCCTGCCGCTGATATCCGCCCACTAAAAGTAAAAAAAAGTCGGGGCCCCGTTCGTCCCACTTTTAAGACGCCGTGAACAAACGCAAGCAAAAGCTCTTTCAAAGTACATACCTATGTGGGTAAATAATGTTGTGGTCACTAGATCGTGATAAATATATATAGTAGATCATGAAAGTTTCATTCCGTTGGTTTCAATAATTCAAGAATTCTGAAGCTATGAAAATATCCCACAACGAGTGGATGCGATTCATACCATTTGGAGCAAACAGCCTCTGGAGTATCTTTTGAGCAGCACACGATTTTCCAAAGTACATAAGTAGTAAATACATCTAATATCCTCCAGTCATATTGTGTTAGAACCAGGGAAGGGACGTCTAAAATCAATTGCTCCCAAAAGAGGAAAAAAGGTCCACTCACCCCCACGCTCACTCCTCGTCTGATTGGGGGCATAGGTATCTAAGTTGTTCATCCGCAGACAATACAGGCTTCAGATCTTCATCCAGAGATATGGCTCGACTCTCTTCCGCATCTTCGAGTTCAACGACATCACCAACGCCAATGTAAAACCCGTAGCGGTCTCTTGCTGTGATAGGGTCTACCAATCTCCCTTCAATGCTTTTAACGGCCCGGTTCAATTTCTGAATATCATCTATATCATCTTCCGGAGACCATGTCTTCAGATACCAGATACAATCTGCATGGAGTCGACTTCGGCGACGTTCAGGACGACTAACTGCAACGTATATCAGTTTGGTCCTGAAGCTGATCAGTAAGTATGATAAGTCCTCTTCGCCATCAACACGTCCGAATCTGAATATTCCAGAACTGTCCATTGCGTCCGGGGGAGTTGTAGATATCCAATCCGCCCATTCCGTCGCCGTTTCTTTCGCTATCGAGGCAGGGACGAATAGCAACACGCCGAAACGAGCTGCAGATGTAGCGCTTGATATTGAATTGCGCGTAGATTCAGTCTCAGTCCTGTAGTTGAAGCGGCTAGGTCGGGAATTTATGAAGATCTTCGTTCTTTGAAGTCGCCCCAGGACCGACCTGTAGGGGCTTTGAGGTAGCATCATGGGTGTCCGAGGCTCGTTTCGTCGCTCGCACGCTCTCCCAACGTCAGTAAAATATCCGGCAATCGGTATACAGGCGCGGTGAGGGCGATGCCTTGGGAAACGGTCGCTCGTAACATCTAATATGACCCAGTCGGTACCCATAGAGTGCTTTACGGGTAACTCAATGGATAGCCCAGAATTTGTAATGGAATAAATGTTTATCCCCGGATCCCTTGAAGGAACTAGGTCGGCAGCGTATCTGAAGGTTCTAGGCGATGGCGCAAGAATGCTAGTCCAGTCAGGCGGCACGTCATCATCCCACGACCAGGCAAATATTGAATGATCATTCGACGTTTTGATAATCTCTTCTTGGAGCCTTGTGAATGCCTTGGGCCCTTCTCCATAAAGTAGAGGCATATTGAGATCAAATATCCCCAACATACAGTACGCCAAGTCCTCGACTCTGGTTGTCTCGCGTCTGGATAGCCATGACATTTTGGCAGCTACGCTGGCCTCTGACATTTTCTTGACCGACAATAGTGCGTTTGCGTCGATTCCAGTGATCTCGCTGAGATCTATAACAAGCGATCCTTGGCGACTACCGAGATAGACCCAACCGCGAGAGTAGAAGAGAACGCTCGTTGGGGCTAGTAGTTCTTGCAACGCCCAGCCCCTAGTGAACCATCTACTCTGCCTGAAAAGAGGATGTCTCCCTACTTCGCCGTCTCGTGTTATATTCACGTCCGCCAAATAGACGTAACATTCGACAGAATTATGGTACCAGGTGAACATGGAGTTGATCGCCTCACTCAATTCTGCCGAGCTGGTCTTGTCGATGCAGTTCGTGTCCACCCACAGCCATTCAATTTCGTGGCTGTATGCTTTTTGACAGGCCCCTATAATCTTCTGGTACCCTGACTTGTGGGTGACCGAAGTCCTGTCGCGGGCAATCCATTCCTGGTAGGTGATTTCGCCATTCCTTTCCCAGGTGTGCGAGAGAACAGCATACTTGGGTATATCAGACCCGAAGAACTCGCTTAAATCGAGCGTACGGGTATTTATGAGCCGCATTTCGATGCCCCATGTAGCGTATGAGGTAAGCCACCCGTCTTGAGCTGGGGCCGCTGGCGTGTTCCCTAGAGACAAATTGATGTGAGGGCTCTCGGGGAATCAAGACCACGCAGAGAATGAGGTTCAGCTGCTTCTGCAGGCCTGTAAATTGCGGGGTTTCGACGAAGTGATTGCATAGCATCCTGCCGAATGGGGCGTAGCCTTGCATAATCATGGTAACCACGAGCGAATAAATGTCCCCCTTCCTACCCACTTTCTAATCCTCATAACAATACGCGAATGCACCAAAATATCATCTCAAACCAAAGTCAGCCAAAACAATGCACGTTGAGATCTGCAGGGCCACTTATAGACTCTCGATACGCAAACAAGAACTGATTTCACCGGACCCACGCTACATTCATCAAGGGTACCGCAACGCTGAAGCACGATCAACACCACTATACACAATTTCTATTACTCCGCTCAACTATGAAATACGTGTAACAACCATGCAGGCGCACCGAATCCAATTCATTATCGAAATTATTCAATGGTGTATTTGTAAACTCTTAAAAGCGTCAGCCATTCCTAAGGAAATTATACTAAGTAATTTTCTGGTTTGAATATTTCTCTGTGTATAACATGCTTGGTATGCTGGCCGCGTTTTTGTCCTTTCTTTCTTTTTTCTCCAACAGACTGTACTTGGTCAACATACGCCGATAAGATGAAGAAGTTGCAATGTTGTGTCCTTCCACTTTGACTGTCATTTCCAGACGGCTCAGGGCCATTCTTAGGTTCATAGACACACGTATTCACCAGTGACTGAACGACTTGAACACAAGGTAGCTTCATTTCGCGCCCATTGACAGGATCAAAACTGATAGACTCTTGATCCGGGTCGAACGAGACACACTTCATTGATTGTAATTTAGTAACTCCCTTCATGTGCCACGATGAGGAGTTACTGCGCCTCCAGTATCCGTCACTCTTGACTTTCCTCTCGTCCAGAACTGAGAAGAAAAACTACAGTATTATACACTTCGTCTAGAGATCCCTTTGACTGCCTTATCGGATCCGAGTCAGTCATTCCCGAACGTACTTCGGACCAGTGACTATATACTCGGCCGATATGGAGAGAGTTCCCCTCAATTTGGATATGCATTTCAGCAGCCACAGTCTCATGTGTCCCTTACAGAGCTGCCATACGAGGTTATCGACACCCATATGATCTACAGACTGGTGCAACCACATCAATGGAAACATGGAAGCATCCACGTGCTGTCGCTGCAGGCATTTGGAATCAAATCTCTGCCAAGAATCCAATAGGGTCGTTATAAATAAACATGTTCATCAATAGTAGAAATGATATACCACCATCAACGTTTCTGTCAATGCAGGTTCTTGACAGCACATCAGTTGTATCGTATTTTTTGTATCTAGCTTACCCCAGTTTCTGGCCGTCTTCTCCTCTCGACTAGATGTGCTAGGATATACCAGTTCCCCCTCACTTGTCAGATGGTCCTAGCCAGGACATTATCACTATCGAGTCTAGTTTCACTTACAGCTTTCCCCTTTCAAACACTGCGACGGATGTCAATACCCGCCTCCGCAAATCTTGGCCAGAACCTGGCCTCACCAATCGCTTTGTGCATAGCTTCGTCGTGGCGTCGCCTGAAGCCATACGATGGCTGCGCTCCAGCAACCTTCACCGTACGTGTTCTCGCAAATATGACCAAGAACATATAAAGCGCGGAAGAACGATTCAGCCGGCGCGAAAACTATTATACAAACCTCGGCATCGGCAAGGCCAACCACTCAGGACGAGAGTAATTTACGCACCACAGAAGACGAAACACTAGTGAGCAAAAGAGGGCAACGACTTCGCTTGCAGCTCATAGTTCACCAGAGTGTCGACGATGTGACGCACCCCAGGGATTGGGCCTCGGCCCCTGGACCTAATGCGACTCTCTCATTGGTTCCTTATAATTCCCCGGATTTTGGTCAGTGAGGGCAGCTCCACTAGACCGCTGTCCGGGACACAGCTTGGCTGCGGGGAAGCCCCTGGTCAATGGCGTCGCCTGTCGCCTCCCACGCGATCTCATCGCACAGAATCCCATGTAGACAGTCCAGACCGGCGTCACAGCGTGATAAAGAACGCCCACAGCCATTCGCTACCTCCTATCAGCTACTCAGGCGTAGAATAACAGACCAGGGTTGTGAGGAGTATGTAATTGTGCGGACTCGTGCGGGGTGCGGCATGGTATCACGGCCTATATCAGCTGCAATCCTCCTGATTCAGCTTCGATGTTCCCAGTGTATTTAAAGACGTAGACTTACATGGTCAACTTAGAAGACATTCTGTTCATACTAGAAGTTCTAGCCATAAGTTTTCAAAATGTCGTCCCACGGAGCGGTCGACACAAAAGTCACCCCGCAGGTTACCCCGCCAAGCCCTGACCACGAGAAGGCTGAAGTTGCGCAACTCGAGCAGGTTTCGACTCAAGAAAATCCGCCTGGAAAAGGTCACTATGTTGAAGAAGATGGACTGCGTACCGAAGGTGAGGTTCTATGGCCATGCAGTCATCGTTGAGCTTTGGCATGCTAACATTTGACATCGCAGGGGACGGAGTCGTCCATCACGATACGCCCGTAGGCAGCACACAGTCGACACACTCCTTTCGTGAGCATGGCTAATCCGAGTGAATGCAGATGACCACGAAGAGAAAGATGGCTCTCGTCGCCCAGGTCAGCCAATAAAACAGGAAAGCTGATGCGCGACGACCTTTTGCTGACCTCTGGTAGGCTTTCTTGTGGACTGGCTCGCAGATACCAGTTTATCTATTCGGAGGCGTACGTATGCTTAGACATGGTCGAGTAGAGTCATCTAACATTGTCTAGATACCTCCATACATCTATGGGGACCTTGGTGGGACTGACAGATGGGTATGGTTTGTTCTTGCCAATCTGCTGGCTTTGGCGGGCGTCTGTCCATTCGTCGGATCCATGTCCGATCTCCTCGGGCGACGTTATGTTGCCCTCATGGGTACGAGACTTCTCTTCTCAATATCGCGCATTGACTTTTCGTACTGATGCTAAGTTAGGGGCCGCATTCATCGTCGTTGGCATGATCATCTGCTCGACCGCGCAAGACATGAACACGTTCATCGGTACGATTGCCTGCCTTCTTCGTAAAGTGAAATGAGATGGTGATTGACATCGTGAAGCCGGCATGGTTTTCGCAGGCGTCGGAGCCGGTATCAATGAGCTTACAGCCCTTGCTGCCACGTCCGAGCTTGCTCCAACCTCGAAGAGAGGCATTTACGTTGGCGCACTTATCTTCACCATTGTTCCGTTCTGCCCATCGGTCCTGTGGGGCCAGTTGATCGCGTATCACTCATCTTGGAGATACGTTGGACTGTTCTGTGCTCTGTGGGCCTTCATCGGCCTTGTCTTGACTGCCGTCTTCTACTTCCCGCCACCTCGTGTCAATTCGACTGGCCTTAGCCGGCGCGATGTTCTGAAGCGCATCGACTATGTTGGTGGCCTTACTAGCATTTCCGGAATGGTCCTGTTCATGGCCGGGATGCAGTGGGGAGGATACCAGGTAAGAGAACCTGGTTTTGATATTTCTGGCGTTTTTGTGTCGCTAATCATACCTTATCAAGTACCCATGGACTTCTGCTCATGCGCTCGTACCATTGATTCTCGGAGCTGCATTGCTGGTGGCGTTTGGAGTCTGGGAGGCCAAATTCGCACCATACCCCATGTTCCCCCGACGCCTGAACCAGGCGCCAAAAGTGCTTACCTGGACTCTGGTCATCACCTTTATCTCGGGTGCCAACTTCTTCTCCATTCTCATGTTTTGGCCAGTCCAGGCTTTCAATGTTTACGGTCATGATCCCGTCCAGGTGGGCATTCGTGGACTTCCTGTCGGATTTGGCATCATGTTTGGCGCAGTTATAGTCCTCATCTTGCTGTCCGTCTTCCGTGGTCGAAACAAGACGCTCATGGTGGTATCATCGGTGCTTATGACGACAGGCTGCGGCGCCATTGCCGTTGCCGATGTCGATAACATGTCGCAGCTGTGGGGAATTCTCGTATTGGCCGGACTAGGCATCGGCGGTATTGTGGTGCCGGCATCAATCATCACAACCATTATCTGCCCCGACGACCTGATTGCAACGGTTGCGGCGCTGACGCTAAGCATTAGAGTTATTGGAGGCAGCATTGGATACTGCGTGTATTTTGTAAGTTCTCAAACGCGATTCCTGGTCCATCGTCTCCCATTTGTTGCTTTATCGGAACCCGAAGGATGAAATGGTGTGGTTCGGTATGCGTGTTCCGCATTGGTGCGACCGATACGAGAAGTCGACACACGCGAACCGCGCCAAGGCAAGGGGTGGTCAGAACTTTACTTCCGAGCTGACTGGAGAGCTAACGATATCCTCGATAACCAGAACGTGTTTGTGAGCAAGTTTACACCAGCTTCCATCAAGTACATTGGGGGTGTTTTGGTAGAGAACGGTATCACGTCGACGGAAACAATCGCAGAGGTCATTGGCCTCACGACTGAGAGTCTGATTGACCGCATCGCCGACGTGCCCGGGATCGCCGGTAACCCAGCGTTGTTCGAGGCCGTGGTCAAGGCCGGGCAGATCGCCTATGCGGAGTCATACAAGTATGTCTACTACAGCAGCATAGCCTTTGGGTCTGTGTCAATAGTCGCTGCGCTATTTCTGGGGGACATTAGCCAGTTCATGGACGACCACGTTGCAGTGGTCATGTAACCTAGGTCCATTGGTTGGTCTCTCGGTCTGATAAGCAAGTTTTGTCAGTGTAGGACAGGACAAAAAACTTGCAAGTGCCTGCCCAGATTAGACGCTGCAGGTACGGAAAGTAGTGTGCTATGTAGCACGGAAAGTGGGAGAGGGGTAAGACTGGAGACTGGGAGTGGCTGCTGGGTGAGAGATTGATTGAGTGCACGAAAACATTGGACGATATGGGCGGGAAATATTGGGAAGAAATGTCAGCGCTGGCCGGGAGCTGAAAGAAAACGACGCCGGTGCAAAAGTATATACACGCACGGATACGAGTTCTGGTCTCGTCCTTGTTCTGGTTCTCGGTTGGACTTGGCTCTGTACCCACTCGTCTTCGCAAGCTGCAGACAGGCAGTTATTGTACAGTAGCTCGCTCAGAAGGGTTCTGGGTGTGTGTTGTCCTGCCTAGTGTGTGGACTGATTGTTGGCCTGGGCTCGGTGCTTCCAAAAATGGTGACATTTTGATCGCCAGGACTTAGCGCAAATAGCACATCCAAGCACCATCCCAGCTATCAGCTCGGATGATTTTTGGCGGCTCCAACAGCGAGGAGAAGCTATGCAAAGCTCCAGTGGAAGAAAGGAAACGCGTACTGCTGCTAGGTGTCCTCCGGTGTACTTTTTGGTGGCTTGAGAGGTTCCTAGCTCGACTAGTAAGCGGCTGACGGTTGTGGAGGCATCGGAGGCGCGGGCCTAGGACATAAAAATTCCATAGCGCAGACGGGCGACCGACCCACTGGATTGTACTGCTGTTTCTAGCTGATGTCCTACTAGGGAATTAGGGGTTTAGGGAGGTTTGAACAACACGTCCAAGGTGTAGGGCTGATGCAACACAGAGGACCCAGAGGTCTGGATGCAGCTGAAAAAACGAGAACAGAGGTCCGGCCTCGACATGCAGATCCCTTAAAACTTTTCCACTCCCCCAGTTTTTCGCGTGCAATGCCATGATCTATTCTTATTTTTGTCAGCTGGGACTGACTTTCTGACCTTGTACATACTCCGCATCAATTGTATACTGACCCTTGAGATCATAATCGCCACTGCTCTTTTCCCCGGCCGATCAGTGCAACCGGCCGAAACTCTATACCCAGTGCCGACCAATTGACGGGCATACTGCCGAACCAGAGCCTTTGCCGTCGGCAATAATCGCCCTCCATCTGCATTGGGCTCGACAGCTTTGGCTCGCCTGTTGATTTGTTCTTTTTGTTTTTTGTCATCATTGTCGGCACCACCTCATACAACATGTCACAAAATTTTCGTTGTATCATTGTTGGTGGAGGACCGATTGGTCTCGTCACCGCCCACGCCTTGACGGCAGCGGGTATGGAATGGGTGCTGCTTGAGCAAGAGGACGACATTGTGGTGCAAGACACTCCATGTGTAGTCATGTATCCTGACACCCTCAGAGTCATGGATCAACTCGGACTTTCCGATCGTCTATCGCGGATAAAGACAACCATCGACCGCACCCAAATACTATCGCATGAGGGTGCTACATACAACACAACATACACCCATGACTGGAGCATGGAAAAGTAAGTCTCCTCATGGATTAACCCATGGTACTGTTTGAGCTGTCACATGCTGACTACAAACCCTAGTCACGGCAGAGGAAACTGGTATTTCCATCAACCACAATTGGTCAGTGCCTTGTACGAAGCTCTATCAGAGAGCGACAAAGCTCGTGTCAAAACGAGCAAAGAAGTCACAGACATCGACGCAGAATCAGAGACTATAGTTGTTCATTGCTCAGATGGCACCGCTGAAGAAGGCAGCCTCGTCATCGGAGCCGAGGGCTGCAACAGTATCGTCCGGGACATGATGAGAATCAATGCTCTGGCCGAGGATCCAAAGGCGGCCGTCAACACCACCCTGCCCTTTGCTGCCAGCTATCGCGTGTTATGGGGCACGATACCCATGGCCGAAAACATGAAGGGCAACGAGGGATGGGAATGTCACGGCAAGGGGTACTCGTCGCAAATGTTCTTTGGCCGCGGTCGGGGCTGGTTCTTTGTCTACGAGAAGCTCAAGAAGCCGACGCGGGGCCTGCGCAACTATACCGAAAAGGACATGTACAGCTGCGCCGCCCGCCTCGCCAATCTGCCCATGACGAATAAGATGAGACTACGCGACGTCTATGCTGTATCACACAACTGCGGTATGGCCGACTTGGGGGAAGGCCTCGTGCGCCGCTTTGCCTGGGGCCGGACCGTCTTGATCGGGGAAGCGGGCAACAAGCAGACTTCGCATCTCGGACTAGGCCTCAACAGCGGCGTTCAAGATGTCGTCGCGTTGACCAACATATTGCGAAAGCTGGTGCAACATCACAATGAGCGGCACGAGTTGGTCGAAACGGAAGCCATTCATCTCGCCCTGCGTAAATACGACGCTATCCGCCGCGGCGACGCCCTGCACGGCTCAAGAACATCAGCGAGAGCCGCCAGACTACAGTCTTGGAATGGCCGCGCACTACGATTGTATGATCGGTATTTTCTCCCATCTGGAGGATCCAGCAGGAAGAACTACGACGGCACCATAAGCTCAATCGTCAGCCATGGTATGCTACTGGACTTTGTTCCAGAATCAGATCCTCAGTATGGGCGGATACCATGGGTGCATGCATGAAATCACAGCCTACAAGACTCTACAAATTTTTCACACGAGACTGCGAAAATACACCGATGGAGGACATTTTCTTTTGTTAGATGGCGTTGGGAATATTGGGAAAATTCGGATGTGCGCAATTCAAAGTGACGGACGTGCATAGCGGTCATGTTTTGCGTTTACCAGCCAGCGCTTTGATCTTGGGTTGGAGTTGTGCATCTTGATTATTGGGTGGTAGGACATAATTTGGTGATACATCTGTCTTCCCAGAAATACATACTCGTTATTTTCTTGAGCCATGCAATTCGCATTCCTGTCACAGCAGCGTATTTCAATTCACATGTTCCACTGACCTTGTCAGCACTCACATGGCCGGTTGCATCTCAATCAATATCATGTGATAGCTTAGTCACTTATACAGCACGTTGTTCACCTGCCTTTTCTTTCCATCTATTCGTCCCTGTGCCTGCCATATGTTTGAGCAGTGCGGTGCCCCTCCTTCGGCTCGCCACCAGATGCGGCCGCTGTGATTTAAGGTGCGTGGCCGCCGCGACGGCGCCCTGACTTGCAGTACCTGATTGTTACTATTTCCGGACCCAATGACCTGTCACTTCATCAAACGTAGCATTGAGCTTAATCGATTTCGAGCCAATCAGTCTTCAGGAAAGGAGCGCATTCCCCTCCGGCATCTCTCCTATAGGCCCCTGAATAAAAGAACGGTTCAGTGTAGACCAAAGGCAATCTTTAGAGTTTGCGAACATCATCCTGACGGCCATATGCACGAAGATCTGTCTACGAGTCGCGTTTGTAGTGCAGTTAATTGTTTACAGCTTCGACACTGACTAAGTAGGTAGCCAGCTCGAAAACTCATAAGCACTCGGAACACATGCTTTATGTACACACCGCCCTCAAATTCATATTGCAATCTTGTAATGCCAAGACCATGGCTAACAAATGTCTCTAATGCGGAAGACAGCATACACGCGTGTCTTTATTATTGGTCCGGTATTCTCGCTGAAGCCAAGCAACAATGAATCAATTATGATCAGCATTGAGCATTGTAAGTCCATCACTTATTCATCTTGTAGTTGCGACACTAGTGGTGATGTGTATACATACACACTGATGATCTGGGCAGCAAAAAATTGTTACTCTTTAGGCGTTATTGTCGAAGAATAATCTTCGCCGCCCGGACATGATGTGCTACCATCGTGGATGATATTCGTTGGTCATGGCCTGGTTCAGATAAATTAGAAGAGCGGCCGTCCCGCCGAGTTTCTGGATGACGCAGCCTCTTCATTTCCTAAATTCTCCTGCCTTAGCGCTGCCAGTCTCCCTATAGTGGCCGCACTTGAACCTGTCTTGTGAGCATGTTGGACAGAGAATGCCGTGTAAAACGAATCTCGGTCCCCAATTTCAGAATTTCATCGGGTCTGGAAATGATATGACTAGGTAGTGACACCCTCACACAAAAGCCATGGGGCACCGATGCCAAGTGCATGCGGCTCAGCTGGGGTCTGGCTTCTCTGGTGGACCGCCATGAAATCTATTTGCCTTGGCGACCCTCCCTATTTTTTAAAGCCCGGCGGAACTTGCCATGACTAAAAAGCCAAGCGCTTCGGCTCGGATAGTTCGTATAGTATCTCGGACTATTCGTATTGTAGGGATCAACGTCCAAGTATCAACAGAGCAGATGGAGCAAAGGCCCGGGCAGTTGGTCCATGTCAGAAATGGCCATGTGGTATAAGTGATGGCATAGGGATGCGCCAATTATTCCATCAACGTTCTCAACTGCAACTTACATCAGAGATACTGGGCACTCGTTTTCTACTCAACCATCATGGCCGACCAAACCAGCGGTACCGATGCTGCAGCGGCTGCTGATGCCTTCGACTTCAGATTATATCGGTACACACCTTCACTACCTGCGGCTATTGTCTTTGTGGTGGTCTTCGCTATCCTTTCGGCACTTCACGTCGCTCGCATTCAACGACACCGATCCTATTATTTCACTGCATTCACCATTGGTGGCTTTTGTAAGGCTCACCCATATGAAAGGCTAATTTACTGATGGAATTTTCACTGACAAGCTACCTGCAGTTGAACTCATTGGGTACGCCGGCCGCATATGGTCTCACTATGATACAACCTCGATAGGTGGCTTCGTTATTCAAGCCATCCTAATCCTCGTCGCTCCCGCACTCTTCGCCGCTTCCATCTACATGATACTCGGGCGCTTGATTCGTACCTTGCACGCTGAAGAGCTGTCGCTTATCCCTATCGCTTGGGTCACCCGCGTCTTCGTCATTAGCGATGTGATCTCGTTCTCCCTACAGGCGGGCGGAGGTGGGATCCAAGCCGCGGGAACTCTGGAGCTCTTCCACATTGGTGAAAAGATCATCATTTCTGGACTCTTTGTTCAGATTGTCGTGTTTGGATTCTTCATGGTCACGGCGGTGATATTCCAGTACCGCTTCGCGCGATCCGCCATTTGCGCATCGGCGCCCGCTCCCGTCAATTGGAAGCGGCACCTTACTGTCCTGTACGCAGTCAGCGCGCTGATCTTGGTCAGGAGCATCTTCCGCGTGATTGAGTATCTTCAGGGTAACGATGGCTATCTGATCTCGCACGAGGTGTTTCTATACGTGTTTGATGCAGTGCTCATGACGGCGGTCATGGTCATATTTTTGGTTTGGTATATCGACGACATTGAGGTACGGCCAGGCAACAATGATTTGGAGCTTTGCTCGGAAGACTGAGTCAGATATGGGACGGCGCATTTAGAAATAGATCATATAGTTACGCTTGAATGCAGACATCAATATAATGCGGAGAAAGATGCGTCAGGATAATTTAATAGACTAGTCCGAATGGCTCATATTTCTGTGCCTCGATCGCTCAAGGTATCCAGCCCGTCTCCTGTAGTGGCCATTGTATCCAAAGCCGGTGCTCTTCGTCGAGCAGATGGTAGGATTTGGCAATCAGATGATCTGCCCATCCTTGGAGGTACCAGTGCTTCTCCATTCGTTTCAATAATACAGAGAAGAAAGCAAAGATAGCCACAGCTTCCTGTGTTGGCACTCTCAACAAGGGCAGCAGACCCTCAGCCACCTCAAAGATCCATACAAATGCATCAGTCAGGTCACACGGCTCACATCCCGTCCGATCAAGGATTGAAAATGATTTCTGTAGCTGGTCAATCGCCTGGATATAGATATCGCACAGCTTGGGATCCGACTGGCGCAACTCGATCATGGAGCGCATACCAGTCAACTGCTGGTTGGCAATATGGAGTGAGAAATCGGTACCAGCCTCCCGCGCAAGCCAACGATCAGCGCCATGATTCAGAAGAGGCGCCATTAGGCGGTTGCTTTGGTCCCCCGCAATGCTCATGAATGCGCGCGTACCCTGGAGCAGAAACATCCACTCTGGAAAACCGCTCTCTTCAATGAATAGCGGGCCATCATCTTTGCGTGGACATGCCAGAGCAAAGTAGATGGTCAGAGTCGAGAAGAGGAAGAGCGACTCTGCTGTAGCGGGACATGGATCTGTTATCAAGGCCACTGTAAGCTCAGATCAGCCATTGACATTAACATAACCAGTATAAGCGTGATGCTTCAAATTTTCCTTACTAGCATCTCTTGTGGCGACTCGGTGATGCGCCATTCCCAACGATTGATAGTAATCCCGCATCTCGACGTTGTGGTGAGCGAGATGCAATGCCGATATCGCCAACAGCGTCCTCATGATATAATCGCATTGTAAGCCACGCTGTACCGCACTGAACCGATAAAAGTCTCGAAGAATGAGGCTTTCGGAAAGGGTTGCAAATGTTCTCGTTGTGAAATTGTGCAACAACTCCAAACTCGACATGTCCAGCACCTGCGAAGGCCCAGGAGATAAATCGATCCTCGGACTATTCAAGCCCAAGAAATCACATTCGACATTATGTTTGACACAGTTCTTACAGGCAGGTTTCGTCTCGTCGCACTTAAAACCCCATGTGTCAGCGCGATTGCCGTCGACAATATTGATAGGTGAGAAAAGGAAAGAAGAATACAAAGGATCAAACTTATGCATGTTATTACATACTTTGATCTTTCGCGATTTGCAGGTCTTGCACCCTTTGCGGCTCTTTGGATGCGATCTCCTTGATGCACCACGCAGCATAGGGTCGATATTCATGCGCGCCATTAGCTACGCTGAGCCTGTCAGTAAGGGTACGAGCCGGTTCGGGAAACTCGAATTCAGTGACTTCAGTCTTGGTATTCTCGGGAAATTCTAGTAATCCTAGGCCTGGGGAGTAGTTAAAAGATGGACAAGACTCGTTTAGCATCCGAGTTCTACTTTTTTATGTATTTGTTTTGCCAGACATCCATATCTGCATTGCACAGAGCTAATTGGCTACCAACCCTTGGAATTTGGTAGGACTTGTGTGGCTATGAGCCGCTATGCAACCCATTCTTAGCGCATACCAACTGGACTAGGTTAGCGACTTGTAGGCGTCGGTCTCGTATTCGCTCGTACTCGCTCGGATTTGGGTGGCAGACCAACGCCTGCCCCCACTAACTGCGCTGATCATAATGCTAAACGGCACGGTAGGCGGATGTCTACGTACTATTTTTCCGGCGAAAGTCAAGTTGCAAAGAGGTAGTAGAAAGGTGAAGACGACTATTAGTCTAATGCGCAGATCGAGAGGAAAGAGGGTTATCACAGCTGATGATGACAAATACTCATAAGAATGGCATTGGTTTCCTCATAGTTCTAATGAATGAGCGTTATTCCAAAATTTACCCAATGAAGTATGTTTCTCCGAACTTCCACCCTCTGAAAGCTTCCAAAATGAGTGACGGTCGAAAAAAGAAAGATAGCAATGGAAAGAATTTTCGATCCTCCAAGCGTGCAAGCTCCGTTATGTTGCAATCCTGAAAACCAGCACGATGGGTTTGTCGTCTGCTACACTAAGCCATGATCCAGTCACGCCGAGATACTCATTATCGTCATCTTTACCGGCAATATACATGAAGTTGAAGGTATCCTGTTGGTTTAGATCGATAGAGTTCGTGAATTGGACATTGACCAGGCCTTCATTGGCAATCGGTCCCTCTTTTCCTTGGTTATCGGAGCTGAAGAATCGCACAAATGCTCCTTTTGTGGGTGACACGGTGACAAAATTGCGGTTTCTGGTGAGATAACCATGTTCTGGTGATTTGAGGCGATATGGAGTCCCGTAGCATACCTGGGGGGAGAGATAATCTGATTAGCACCAAAGCTCGGGAGAACGTGTAATTTGTGAATATGAGCTATAACCTACCGGGTCGACATGATGTCCGTCAGCATCCTCAACTTTCCATTCCAGGAACTTGACCTCACGTCGCTTCTGAGTCGGGCCCAGGAAACCTACTGGCGTAAGCGACAGATGACGTGAGTAACCCCGACCGATACCTCCCCGCGCATAGAATGCCGACAGGGCATTCACTAATAAAGTTGTGGTCAGTAACTTATCTGCCCCCAATTAAGATAATATAATAAAGATAAAGAATAAACCAGAAAGAGAGGATCGAAAAGTGATCGAGAAAAGAAAAGAAATTGGTGAAATGAGGCGGGGAAAGATAACGAAACAGAGGAATAGGCCTTACTCTCTGAGTATCTCTCAGGATCTGCCGTAAGGAATCTTCCATGGGGGTATCCCTCTAGGCCATTCAAGTAGATCTTGACTGAATGCTTTGGAATGGAATCCTTGTTCCATTCCGTCATCCTTTCCGGAAGATTCTCGTATCCGCGGAATTTACCCACGAAGTCAACGAGATGCAGACCTTCATCTTGCTACATAGACAGGTCAATCAAAATGATGTTGCCTTCGGGGAATATTTCTCATGTCCGGTCTTGTCTCCTGACGTACCTGTGTAATTCTCCATTGGTTGAAGTCCGCAACGGTCGCGCACCATTCCGAAGGTCTTTACTGGATTTTAGCTATACATCTCATATAGAGGCCTCGGTCCTATCCGAGAAGATAAGTTGACTGACTTGTTGCAGAGAAGGGAATCACCTCCATTGGCCTGCCATGTGAGGGCTGTTGTTGACTCTGTCGTGCTGCTACTAGCGGAGTTGGCGGATGCGCTCTGGCCCGATGTGTTTACGGAAGCCGCCGCCCCAAATCCACTGAACGACACAGACGCTGCGGCACGCATGGAGTTCTTGATCTTGTCAACACTCGCAGATGAGCTTGTGTCGACTGACTCAGTGGCAAAGAGACGACCGCCGAGCTGGACTCGAGTAGCAAAAAACTCGCCTTCAATTGAAATTAGCATTGTATAGTTTGAGTTGACAATGGTATTCTAAGAAACTTACCATAGTTCTCTAGGAATTCTGTCAAATCTGCCTAAACAACATTAGTCAGCTTTTTTTTACGACATCATCCTTCAGTCGCGGGTTACCTTTTCATGGATTCGATCTAGAGCAGCTTGAGCTTGCGTGGTCAATTCGAGACTGCGGTTATCAAGAAAGATGGTGACGCGTGGAAACTGAGATGCATGAGTAACAAAACTTATTGCCAAATTTGAAACGAGTGGGCTCAAATCCTCACGTTATAAGCAATGGTAAGTTGTTTCCCGCTTGAAGACGAAGAGCTCGCGGATGAGTTGCTGGAAGACTCTCCGTAGCTCGCCGACGCGCTTAGTGAGCAACCAAAGAAGCCACCGGACCTATACTCAGTGTGTCAGTGGAGTCATAAGCGGTGTCTGTTATTCAACGTCATCACTTACGCCGATGCAGAGACATCAAACTCTGAGAAGGATGAAGTGGCCAGAGAAGCCTGAAGCGCAGTAGTGGTCTCGTAGATGGAGACGTATGACTTGTCATCTACGATGTAATCTGGGATACGGAGGTAGAGCTGCCAAAACATGTTAGTCACGCTAGAGTACTTTCATTCCTACAGCCGATTGCGTACCACCACATCTCTAGCCGTAGAACTCGCCAAGCGATCGCTCACGATGTCCCTTTGCTTCAGTCGAAATGCTGATCCTTTTCTTTAGTACATCGATAGAATAGTATGGCATTAATGCAACTGACCTGGAAATCTGGCCCTCTCAATGCCAGCAACGACGGTTTTACCATCCATCTTACGACGAACAATACGTAATCCATAACAGAGAGAGTTGTTCTCTGCAATGGCAGCCCACTCCTTTTCCTCCAATTCGGCAGGGTACCTTAGGAATTCGCAGTCAGTAGAGAACATGGCCTCGATATTGTTTTTTCTAAACGACTCACTTCCAATATGTGCCTGTCAAGAGCTTGAATCCCGTTTCATCGAACTTGTGCTTTAGTTCAGCGAGCCTTGACACGTTCACAACATCGCTGAGACGTGCTTCGTCCTGAGCAAGGATGGTCAACTTGTGAACGGGCAATTTCATGCCACTGGTCTATCGATCTTACTTTCTTCGTTTCAACAAAAACCTTTTTGAGATACAGATCGATTGTTCCTTCTTTCGGGCTCTCATCCTAGAAGCTATTCAGTAACGGGTCTTGCAAAATAGCAACAGTGCGTCACAATCAGTGATTTACCTCGAGACACTGCTGCAGGTAGTCCTTGATCGAATAGTCGTCTGGTACGATCGCTCCCTTTTTGGAGCAGAAGTCAAGTGAAACACTGATCATAAAGTTTGTTCAATTGAATTCCAACAGCGTCTGACTGATTTTTCTTACAATTCCTTTTGATCAGTGGTACCGGCGATAAGTTTTCTCAGACTTGACAGCAGTTCAGTCTGAGGAAACATTGCTGGTATTTTCATGTAGAAGGCTTCTCGAATATGTTTGCCATCTGTCAAACTGATGCGGGCAGATATTTCTGATGCGAATCAGTACCATGCTACGCCAATAGATACCCCAAGTCGTGATGTTTCCAAGTCCACTGAGCTTTCACCGCAGCCCAAATCTCAGCTATGAAAACGCCAAGAAGCCTTGAGCTTCGACAGCCCGAGCCAAAGACTTGGTGGTGTTTTGGCTTTTTGAAACTGCTGATAAATACCGCGAAAAGTATAGCGAAAATAGCATACCAGATGGAGTACCCGAAGGCACCGTCTCGCCATTTGAAGCAGAGGTCGTCGCACCTTCTTGGAAGGCAGAAGTTGTCGTGTTTGCTTTAGCAGCGGTATCATCAGAAGCCGGGGCGGCAGCTGAGGTTTCCGTCTTGCCATCGCTTTCTATAGCTTTTGCAGTGTCGTCTAGAACATCTGCAGTATTGCCAAGAACCGAAGCAGTGGTGTCTTTGAGCAGACCCATCTTTCAGAATAATTGCAATACCAGGATTGATTGTTTGGGTGCCTTACTAGAGCTGAATCACCCTTCTTGAGACGAGGACACAATAGGGCTTATATAGAGAGCCGCGACTTTTCTCTGCACAGAGATCTACTGCCTTCGCAAACTGGTTTGTACGTTCACAGCGTACATTGTGATCACGATACAACCAAGACACGACCGATCTGCGCAGCCTTGGCAAAGCATTGTTGCGGTATAATCAACCATGTGATTGAGCACGACACTTCATCAGCGCTTCAGTATCCTTCAATGTTGGGAGCACAACATCTAGATTTGTACGCGACCCTTCTTTATGGAAGCGGGGTTTGTTTACTATTTGATTACACGACATGTATGAGTACGGCGGTTTACAGGAGGGTCGGGCCGCTGTACATACGCGAATGTTAAACGAGCTTTTAAAAGAGTTCACCGGCTGCGGCGCATGAACTCTATGAATGTAGAACAGAGCTAATGCAGCAGAAGATCTCCAATGGCATGAAATAATGACACTTAGAAACTGTTCCCGAATTTTCCTGCGCAACACTGATCCGGAGTTGTACTTTTCATCCTGCAAGCACTGTTGCAATTTGCCATTGACATTACCAAGGCACCAAATCCATTCGCCTGGGCAATCAATGAAACACCTCGATGACAAGATCCAAGCCACTGAAGACGTCACCTATTTCACATAAAGTATTAGGATCATTTCTTGTAATGTATTCTAATACGTAAAGCCGGAAGTGGCCACCCAAACATCATTTCACCTTCTGTTTTGAGCCTCACGCATCGTCAAATATTCTACGCACAATCAATGAGCTGACTTGCGGGCGAATGAGTACCCGGCGATCGGTCACACAGAAAAAATGTGACCTATAACTTCAAATCGTCGTGATGTCGTAGAGGGCCGATCAAATGTAATGCGTCAAATGCAATGCGTCGAATACAACTGCATTTTCAATTGGTGAGCATATCTTGGAACGTGGCAATTTCACAAGTACTCAGTAGTAGACTCATCTTCTGATCCACGTGCAGATGATCGTCTTTAGCTTGTTGACCATCGCTTGCAACATCAGCGACGTACGCAAACTCAATGCACCAAGCCCCGATCACAGGATCACTAAGCAACGACAATACGATCGAGATGCACTGGAGCGAGAAGAATTCTTGGACTAAACCGTCTCAGACTTCCGAAGTGGTAGGAGGTGGACCTGGACAAACGCTCCCAAATGCCGCCCGAGTGCCCGCTCAAAATGATCTCACCGACGATTCAAAAGCCTTTACTATTGGTTAAGGTTGCGTAATTGATACAAACAAGGTGGATTCAACGCAGATTGGGTTCAGTGTCGTCTCTGATGCCAGGGTCTTACTGTCAAGCTTATTTACTTGAGTCGGTCGTGTAGTTCCAAGTGTTAGCGTATGAATGAAGAAATTTCAAAGTCTCAGTAGTATATGAGTGGTCACTTTCTTCTACTATACACTCTGTACTATTGTCCTAGATCCTCCATCACAATTGTTGAAAATTTCCGTGGTGCTCGGTTCAGATCATCCACGTATTGAATCAAGAACGTTCCCATCGTTACAAGCATTAACGCTGCATCAAAGAGATAGAGAAAATACTCGCGCCGGACAAGGTATCCAGCGTTTCCCTGAGCGTACTCCACCACGCGAAAGGCACTGCGCACCATGATAAGGCAGCTCACGCAATAGAGAGCCCACATATGGCTTTTCCACTGGATGATGCCCTCTCGCGACTCCGTAGTAGGCCGGAGGACCACACGTCGGTGGAAGATGACGGCGCAGACAATGAAGATGCCAAACATGACGATTTGGACAAACAAGCCGACGAGGATAATCTTTTCTCCCAGCTCGTATAGATCCAGGGTGCCCGCCGCCTGGATACCACCCCCGCCGCCCTGGGCAAAAAAAGATACGACATCACCAATCACAAAGAGCTTGGTGAGCCATTGGATGGGTATAATCGAGTGGTGCTCTGCGTGTAGAGCTCGCATAGTTCTGCCGAGGATCATGTATACAGAAGCAGCGAATAGGGCCGGCGCCACCAGGATCAGTAGTGACTGCATCACGTAGCCGCCAATAGCATTTTTGTCAAAATGTGACCAAATTCGTCCGAAGTATCCTACAGCCTCGACTGTCCGGCGCGAAAGTCAGTATTTGTGCGGTATTGCATGTAATAAAGACATTTTGGAAACGTACAAATGCCTCCTATAGTGAAGGGAATGAAGTAGAAGGACTTTGCTCTCCAGATTTTGGCGACATGAGCTAGCGACAAGATTGAGAACAGCGTACCCGTAAGCGCTGCTGCCTCGAGAGATGGTGCATATCTGTAGAGAGCAAAGAAAGTATCACTATCATCACTGGAGGACGACATGTTGTACTGATTGAGAGCTTTCAGGTCTCAAGAAGTTTACTGATTGGACGGAAATGCGTCTAGAAGTAGATTAAAGAAATGTTGGAGGACGTCGTGGTAAGGTGTATGAAAAACAGCGTTCCCCAAGCTTCCATGCTTCGGGCGACGGCAGCTGGTATTTGAATAGAAAATATTGGTCCGTGTTTCAGAAGATTCTACAAACCTTCAGAAATTTTGTTCATGGAAAAGCCGAACTGTAACATACAAGCATAATCTTCAGGTACGAACGCCCGAGTAAGGTATCGTAGGCAGTGCTACGCGTAGTATGCTCGGCAGCAGCCGAGGTGCGCAGTCAACTATAGCCATCAAGTCGGAATTACTCGTGTCTGTGGAGTTTCTTGAGTCTGGTGGCTCAGCCACTGCGAACGCCATCTCGCTCTTGCCATATTAATATAGATTTTCGCGGAACTCTCACTTTTGGTAGTTAAGGGCCTGCACAATGCAGTATGCTACGCCAGGTGTGGGATCACTACCACCACCAGAATCGCGATACTAGGTGGATTGCCCAATCGTAACATCCTGACATGGTAGAGATTAAGCATAGTGGAGACAGAATAGTGACCGTAGCTTTCAAGAATCATTCTACATAATAAAATATTTGTTTATCGCAAGAATCAACAATCAAATGGGACAAGATGAGTCTTTCCTGAGATATGATGCATTGTAGAAGGGAAACTCGTCGAGGCTCATCCCCGAAACTCACCTGCTGTGGAGGTGTGCGCTAAGCCCTGCTCTGTAGTCAGAGAAGGGCACCCGAGTCCGAGCGAATACGAGACTTGTCGTATACTCGGCTTCCTGTCATGCTAAGAAGCGCCGGGCCGGGTGTTAGTCAGGGCAACCAGGCACGACTCGGCTTCAGTCGTGAGTTTTCTCGGATTCAGTTGGCCAATGCTTGTGATCCATCGTACTTTTTCTCTTCCCGAGGTAGGGCACGGCGGACGACGGACATGCCGATCTCAACATTGCCTTGGTACAAGGTCCTTTCAATGTCGATGTTTTGGGAAACTCCCTTTGCGGTACTTTCCGGGTATTGACAAACAAAATCTGGACATGAAATATCGGAGCCTCTGAAAATTAGATCGGGAGTCTGAGGCTTGGAGGTGGGTTGTCATCAAATCGAGCCCCTGATGATATCGTCGTCGTCATGGTGGCTTTGCGCTTGGGTCATGTCAATTCGACCTTATATAGGTCTCCCTTTGCTGTCGCATGAACTCACTCTCTTGACTTGAGAGCGTTCACGTTCAAAGATGCCTTCTTTCAAGTCAATTCTGCCGTCATTGGCCTTCCTGGCCCTGGCGCAAGCTCGATCCATCGTGTCGCGAGGATCAACCACAACAACCAACTCCTCCGAATTCATTACGAGCACAACCGAGATAACCACAATTGATGCTACAGGTGGCTCACCAGCGGTGGTCATCTTGGACTATGGCCGGAGCGTGGAGGGCATTCCGGCTTTCGAAGTTCTTAGCAAGGAGGGCGACACCTCGACCTTTGAAATCACATATGGCGAGAGTAGCGCTGCCCTCAGTTCGTACATGGTCCGTGGAAGAAAAATATGAATACTCCTGTTTCCAATTTACCAACTAAGTCTGATTTCTGTAGAGCGATGGCCCACTTCCACTTGCGGCGGCAATGGACACCTATCGTCTTAATCGATACAATATCAGCGAAGTTGGACAAACCTCCAATCGTCTTGTCCAAGGTGCCTTCAGATACCAAAAATTGAACCTGAGCTCGCCCGGTTTCCTCTCACTCAGGAACATTGGTGTCCAGCCAACCATTCATACGACCGCTTTGACCGAACTCCCTGGATCATTCGAAACTTCCGACGAGACAATCAACAACATCTGGACCGCCGGTGCACGAACTATTCAAATGACCGAAATTCCGGCGGATTCTGTTCCAGACTTCTGGACGGTCACGTCGGAAGGAGCCCTTGTCGACAGCCTGGCGCCTCAAGTTCTGGGATCTGCCACGGCTGCTCAGCTTACAATGTATAACCTCCAGTTCAGCGTCAAGCCTGTGATTGGTGGTTTTGGGTTTCTGGTCCTGGCCGATACTTTGAACTCTGGCATATACTTTTCATGCGACATTGCTAACCAACGAATCACAGTCCATGCAGGAACAACAAGCGAAGACATGCTTCTCCAAACTATTAACCTGCCCAGTAACATGACTGTCGCTCTGGGTTCCTGGAGCACCGTTACCGCCACCGTCGCATTGACAGACATTGGTATTGCTATCAATGGTGTCCAGGTCGCACAAATATCGCAGACGACTAGTTTCTATGGCTCTTTTGGACTCGGAGCATCGTTTGGCCATCAAGCAATATTCAAGGATCTGTCTGCTACATCGACAGATGGCGAGGAGATCTACTCCCACTCTTTGACCGACAGCTCATTCCTAGCAGACTTCTTCATGGGCTCTAACCTAGCGAGCACCATAGTTGATGGCTCGCGTCGTGATCGTATTGCCTACTCTGGAGATCTTGATATTGCTGGCGGCTCGGCTCTGGTCAGCACTCACGGTCTCAAATTCATTCTTGGTTCGCTTGACCTACTCGGATCATACCAAGCGTCTCCTGGCTTCTTTATTCCCACAGCCAAGATACAACAGGAGCCTCTCGCAGAACAGCTCAACGTCAGTGTCACTGGACTTATTGGGTACTCGTTCAACTTTGTCACTGCTGTCGCCTCGACATATATGCACACTGGCGACGTTGAGTTCGCTGAGCAATGGGCTCCCAAGGTGCAAAAGATGTTGGACTGGGCCAACTCTCAGGTCCTCGAGAATGGGCTATTCAATGTGTCCGAGTCCTCCTTTGCTGGGGACTGGAACTATTACGACCCTGCTCAGCCCGGCGTATCTACCAAGTTCAACGTTCTGTACGCCTATGCACTGCAGGAGTCCTTGACCCTACTCAATGATGGCGGAGTAGAGGCCAGCGTATATGACGAGCGACTTGATGCGCTGCGCGATGCTATTGACAGTCAACTTTGGAGTGATGACCTACAGGCCTACTACTTCTCCGACGCTTATACCGACGGATTTGGCCAGGATTCCAACGCCATCGCCATCTTGGCCCAGGTCAACAAGAATACCAGCCATTCGTCCGAGATCATTCTTTCTACATTGAGCAAGGACTTGGCGAGACCGGCAGGCCCCATGGCTTTTTCGAACGAAATGATTGCAGCAGGCTTCCAGCCCTACATCAGTCCCTATGCATCGGCATACCACCTGCGTGCCGCGCTGGCCTCGAACAACAGCGATGCTGCACTCGAGCTCCTGCACAGTCTGTGGGCGCCAATGGCCGACATCACCAACGTCAATTACACCGGCACATTTTGGGAGACCCTGGACGAGGAGGGCAAGCCGGGCCTAGGACTCACAACGAGCTTGTGCCACGGCTGGTCCGCAGGTCCGACGGCCGAGTTGACCAAGTACGTGCTTGGCGCCATGCCCACGCGCTCCGGCTGGTCCGAATTCAGCATTGCACCGGTGACGCTGGGTCTCAAGTCCGCTCAGGGTCGGATTCCGCTTGTGGACGACCGACAAGTCTACGTGCAGTGGAAGTTTAGCTGCGATGGCCTCTTGACTATGGTGGTGGAAGCTCCAACGGGAACCAACGGCACGGTCACGCTTCCGACGCCGCTGCTCACAACTCTTGATGATTCTGTGATTTTAGTCAATGGCCAGGTTGTAAACGCGACGCAATTCGAGGTCGTGGGAGGCGCATCGTTTGAGCTGCAGCAGCGATACAAGGCGTGATCGCATGTCGTGCTGCTTCTGTGTCGGCAGGGGAGACTGGGTTCCGAGGCAGGTTCCATAGCATAAGTCGGACAGAGAAGTCAGTCCTTGTCCACTGTATATATATCTTCCATTTCTATAGCTTCTGGTGATAATTCTGAATTTCCAGGATTGTCACATAGACAGATAGCATTATTTTACATATATTTCTATTCAGTTGTCCCAGAGCAGCAGATGATGCTATACAGTAAAGGCGAGAGCTACAATAATTACAGAGCACGCCCGCTAGCAGTACGTTGCCGCTGCGCTGCGGTTAAGGCCTGTGGCCTGCGATGACCTGAGGTTTTAGGGGGAGTTTACGCTGCCTGGCCGCAAGTCCTGGGGCATTCTCCAGAACAGAGAAAATGCATGGACACGTGCCCACGCGCCCCGGCGGGCAAATTGACGCGTCGACTGGCAGATCAGGCGCGTAACCCGTAGAGGCCTGAGATGAAATAAGGTTTGACAGTCTTTTGACAAGCAGCCACGTCCCTGATCGAAGGGGCCCGCTTTCTTTCGACGGCCCTGACCGAGTACCGACTCAGCGGGCTAGCCATTTGAGTTAGAACCAAAACTGTTTAGCACATTTGGTCAGGGGAAACATCGAAGAAAGACATGAATTATTAGAAGTTGCTCCACGATTCGATTGTCCTTCACGATGCAGAATGGAGTCGCTTTGTCTCCATGCTTGAGATCTTCTACCTTCAAACACGGACCATTCTTGGCCTTGGCGTCAATGAGTATAGTAGCTATATCACCTATAGTAATATAGCATTACTGGATCCATTTGCTCCTGGTTGCATTCTTGTCCTGGTCTTCCAAGAAACGAAAACTCATCGTCGCCGAACCAAGTAAGCCAACGCAGAAGGGGCCATTAGACATTCCAATTTCCACCACCAAAACAATAATGATCCAGGGGAAATCTGGCCTCTTCAGGCTTCTGTGGCTGCTCGGATTCTTTACCGACAATCTGCATTTTGTCGTACAGTATCGAATGAATTCCTTAGGTCTCGCCGTTATGGATCTCGTGTGCGCTGTCACAACAGTGTCGGTGGGCTATGCATCAACGGCGCCACATCGCAGTTTCTTGGCAAGTGACAACAACCAGTCAAGCCAGCGCACTCACGGGAAATGGCCGGTCAGACATGTCAATTTCAAGCAGTAGGCAAGTTGGAATAACGACTGGAAATTGCCAGCTGCAAAAGTCTACGCCTTCCTCTAAAGAGGTAGATACTAGAGACGGGCTGACGGCACGACGACTAAGTAGACGATAGCGCGGAACCCCAACAAGCTGAGCTCTCTCGCGCCGCTTGGCAGGAACGAGGTCCCCTATTTTTCTTGGGAGCTAACCTCCAGGTCCAGTCGCGATTGATCATATTCCCGCCAAGCTTTTCTTCTCTGCAGATCTTCGACTGTTTCCTCGGCGGGATGGTATACTACAACCACAAGATAACCTCAAATTGTGTCTATTCGCATATTCCTATAGTTTCACTCTACAGTTGACAATACCTTTAATCAAGTGTTTTGTTTTCCTTTTGCTAAATACGGTGAGTCGTCTCTTCCCCGCCTATGCCTAAATGGATGACAGTGGATATTTATGGATTGAAGTGGATGCCATATTACGAAAATGAATGAGGATCATCCAGAACACGGATCACCGAGTGGCAGCGCTACCCCTGCAAAGAACCGCCGCAGACCGATTCGATTCATATGAAGTCAGCAACGAGGAAAAAATCAAATCGGTAAGTTTGTGTTTATTTTTGCCGTGGCAAGGTCGTGGCTGGTTTCCACTACTTCGCGTTGTTTTGTTTCTTGTAAAAGAACTTTGCCTTTCGATATTCCTGCTAATCGCAACGGATTATCGACCAGGCCAAGTCCAAGACAAGGCAAGTCAGGATGGGAACCGCCGGGACATCATCCAACGCCACGACCCTCGTCGTGCCTGATATTAGGGACGATGAGAGTTTCGGGGAGCTCGCACGGAAGCTGTCACTGTATGTTTGATACTCCATCTGGCAGTCTATATTCCCGTCCCGCTCACGAGCAGCGGGTACAGAACAAATACTAACATCTTGGCAGATGCATCATTGATGCCGTTCAGTCACCCCTGAGCTGGGACGACTTGCGCAGTAGCAAGCACATTAAGACCATCCAGCCGTTTATCGACCATCTCTCAAGCTCGGTACATCACCCGGCTTTGGTCGCTGCTCTACTTGCACTCAAGGGCCATTTCGTGGCCATTGAATCAGACGATGACTGTGGTATCAACTCCTCGCGTGGTCTCGCCTGCGAATTGATTGCATGGCAGTTTGTTCTGACATTGTCCGAGCGAGACACTTTGGACTACTTGCTATTCGAACTTCGCAGTGATGGGTCCTTTGCACCTCCAGATGAAGACGAAGAGGCTGCGTGCGGCTACTCGCATCATATCGAGCATACTGGTACTATCCGCTCAACCCAGAGCGGCCTCCCACCTCTCCCAAATGAGCGTACCGCTCTTCTACCGGGGCGATCTACCGGCAACAGCAGCGCCGCGCAGTCTCGTGCCTCGAGTGCAACCTTTATAAACCAACGTCAAGAATGTAGTGACAACGAGCCTTCGGCATTCTCGAGACCCTTTGTGGACCTCAACACTTTGGAGATAGCCGCCGTGTCGAATGCCAAGAAGTTCCTGTCCCAGCGTGTGGTCCAGGATCTCATCGACGCCATCTGGCGTGGTGACGTTGTATTCTGGGACGCGCTGACTGCCAGATCGATCAAGAAGCCACGCATTTATCGCCGCAGCGAGGCCCAGGGTAGAACCCTCTTGCGCCATCTAGTGAAGGGTCCGGAAGGCACCGATCCCTGGACGCGTCTACGAGTCCCAAGGTACATGAAGGCATTTGAGATGATGTTCTTCCTAATGCTGCTGGCTCTCTTTTTCACCGTCAGCTTGATGAAAGTCACAGACCACATTACTCCTTGGGAAATCGTCTTCTATGCATTCATGGCCGGTTTCACGATTCAGGAGTGGAATCAGTTCGTTGAAAACGGTGCTCATTTCTTCAGCACGGACATCTGGAACTTGTGGGATTTAGGAATCATCTGCATTGGAACGACATTTTTTGTGCTGCGCATGATTGGCACGGTTATGGGTCACACACCTATCAGGGACGAAGTTGCATTCGCAGTCTTGGCGCTGCTAAGCTTGTTCTTGACACCACGCTTGTTCAGTCTTATGAGTTTGAACAAGTACTATGGCACCCTAGTCCCGTGTCTGAAGGAGATGGGCAAACAGTTTATTCGGTTCTTGGGCTTTGTCCTCATCATCCACTTTGGCTTCGTCACCACCTTTATCCTACTCGCCAGAGGCCACTTCCCTCTGGACAGATTGCTCATCACCACCCTCAAGGTCTTCTTTGGTGCAGGTGTTGCCGGATTCGATGTGGCTCCTCAAATCTCCCCGTATCTGGGCCTTCCAGTCATGGTCATTTGTAAGTGCTTGAACTCTTCCACTATTGCTTAACAGCCTCAGATCAGACTCCGCAAAATTATTTGACTTGAGAGGCACGAAAGGGGACTGAGTAACTAGATGCTAACCTATTCTCTAGTCGTCTGCTTGACCAACCAATTGTTGATCACGAGTATGATGGCTCACATCAGCAACAGTCTTCGTCAGGTACTTGACTCTAGCCGTGAAGAGTATCTATATGTGTATTCCGTTTATGTTCTCGAGTCCTCGAACTCGGACAAGCTCACCTACTTCTTCATTCCTCTGGTAAATACACATCAGTCATTCTTCAGCAGCGCGACTTTTCTAACAATGTGCAGAACCTTGTACCTGTCGTCGCTCAACCTGCCCTGTTCTTCATGCAAGATGAGACTGCTGAGCGAATTCGCATCGCCCTTCTCAAGCTCACACATGCCCCCATTATGGTTGCCATTTGCGTACTTGAGCGTTGGGAGGAATGGCAGCATGGCCGCCGCGCTCACCAGTTCGATAGCCTGCGCTTCTGGACTGTGAATGGCAATGACAACCGCCCAGTCCAGGCCATCAACAAGAAGACCAGTGGCGGAACCCGAGTTCCCAAATTCGGCCGCCAGCCTCCCAAGGGCGCCGACGGATGGCAAGTCCCGAAAGATCTGGTGATGAAGTCGAGAAAGCCGACAAGAGATGCAAAGATACTTGCCAATGGAATTTCTCAGCCCCCGCCAGCATCAGCACCAACCAGCGGCAACGGCAAACTGATCGAAGCCCCAGCAAAGCCAGCTCCCCAGGTGCAGACGGAGCAGCAAACTCAACTGTGGACCCAGGTCAATTCCAATGAGATGGAAATGTTGCGCATGCTCAAGGAGCTGACTGCTCAAGTTCAAGAGTTGAAGGCGGATCTGGCTGCTCAAAAGCATGAGGCTGCTCAGAAGCCTGAGGCTGCTCAGAAGCATGAGGTCACTTCTAAGAAGGAGGGATCCAAGAAGAAGAAATGATCAGCCAACGAATGTAACATAGTCATGCCAAAACAAAAGGAGGGATCAGTGTAAAATATTCAAAATTGGAATGAATTGAAAGTGCTCACATTCCACATGACACCAAATTGTTTCGCAATGATACCATTGATGTGCATCACACTGAGGCAAATCTCAAATTCAGACCGTCTTATATGTCTAGGTTGCTTTTCCAGCCCTGCTATACTACGAAATCTTTTGGTCCCACATCCTTTGGGAGCGAGAAGAGTCTATGGTTATACTTTCCGCCGTACCAATCCCTTGAAGAAGTCGAAACTGTTCTCGTCGCTCTGGAGTGCCCACATCTTGCCCGTGGGCTTGTCGTCAGAATTCAGCTCCTCTGCCATGAGCATACCCCAGTCCCTGGTGATACCAACAATTCTAGCCCTGACACCGCCCTCGGCCTCGAGGGTCACTATCTGCCGGCCGTGAAGCCAGTGTGTATAGTATTTCCGTTCCATGTCTGCGTTGAATCCTGTCCGTACAAACTGACTGTAGAGTGTCTCGAGCCTGGTCAGTATCTTTGCGAGAAGTCTTTCGATTCTAAAGGGCGGCAGATGACTGGGCAGCAGAGCGTCCAACGATGTCGTAGGCCGGCCGTTGGTCGTGTTGATGCCGATACCCAGGACGATCTGGTAATTTCCAGCCGAGTAGGCGCAGTTGCTGAGAATACCACCAATCTTAACGTAGGGGGGCGCGTCGTCGCCCTTGTGGCGCGGGTCCCGGGCGTAAATGTCGTTGGGCCACTTGAGCTTGACCGGCAGGTCCTCGTAGCCCTTGTCGTAGCCGCGGATGGCCTCGACAATGGCGACGGCGGCGAGGTACTGGATAAAGACGATGGGCCTGCTCGCGGCCAGGTGCGCCGGGTGGTTGATGACGGTGGACATGATGAGGGAGCCGGCGGGGGCGACCCAGACGTTGTTGCCGCGGCCCCGGCCGGCTACCTGCGTCGTGGCGGCCAGCGTGAAGCCCGTGGGCAGACGCGAGAGGAGCTTGTAGTTCTTTTCTAGCAGCGTGTTGGTGCTCGTCACCACCTCGCCGTACATGAGCTGGTCGCCCCAGGTCTGGGCCTCGCGGTCGATTTCGCGGTACGCCTTGAGGCCCGAATAAAAGACGTTGTGGTTGAAATAGGGCGTCTCCTTTGTATCGGGCCACGTCTCGTCGTGGATCAGGACGCGCTTGGTGATTGTGGAATAATCGATGATGCCATCGCTGTTGGCCGTCTGGCTGTCGTGCGACAGTGTTCGCTTGAGAGCCTCCATGTTCCACTTGGTGTCCGGTTTCTCCAAGTGAAAGGTATCATGCTCCCCCTTGATGTACTCTTCCCCGTCTTCCCTCGTGATCGCTTCTTCCAGGCCGACGAGTAAGTCATCCACATCGCTGCTTTGGAGAGCAGACAAGTGCATACGCGACAGCGAGGGGACACCGGTGCTTTCTTGATTAACCTCTAGCCCAAGCTTCACAAGACATGCCTTCAGGAATGTGGCCCGGTCTTTGTCGGCTGCTTTAAGAGTGGCGATCAGCTCGTCATAGCCCGGAACATCATTTTGCGGGCTCAGATTGGCTGGTGCAAACTCCGGGTGAGGTCCCGTAAGTAGAGCATGTCCCATGCCCACTTTGCAGTATACCAATGCCGCCTTCTTCTCGCCGCCATCGACGGCAATCTCATCGGCATAGCTGGCAAGCACCTGATACTCGTCGGTTGCGTTTGGCTGAGGCACAAAGACGCCTCCTCCATTGTAGTAGGAGAGCACCTCATCGGGGAGAGCGCCTGCCTCTTTGAAAGCCTCCCGATCGACTTTCAGCTTGGCTACTCTTGCGCCCTTTTCACTGTGGTACTGGAAGCCCTTGTACGCACCACCTCGGCACGTACCCGGGAAGAAGGCGAGTTCTCTCGGCCCCACGACCTCCATGCCCCGGTTGCCAACCTCGAACTCGCACTTTTTGCTTCCATAGTACCCGCCGGCACAGAAGCCTAGATACGCACCTCCCCTGCGCACATACTGTGAGATGATGCCATTCCCGGCGCCATTGAGGACGCGGCAGTAGCCGAGATCGGCGCCGCCTGGAAACACGAGCAATGCGCAGGTTGCAGGCCACGGCTCCTTGAGCAGAGCAGTCTCGTTAATGGGAATGACGGCGTAGTAGTTGGGTGCCAGCAGGCGGCGCAACGTGTAAATGGCGTGCTTAACGGACTCTACCGTTGTGCCCGTGCCTGTGTATACGAGCACATTGAGCTTTCGAGGCGCCATGATTAGCACGGCGGCCAATTGGGCGAGTATGAATTTCCTTGTGGAAATGAGTATATGCGCTGTGAATAACAGGTAGATGGAGACCAATTGACTGAACTGCGCAAAATAATTAAATCCTATGTCAATTGATCTGCGCCGGCTATCCTCTCAACGATGGGGATCCCCAACAGCTCTCGGCTTGTAGGCTGAGGTATAAATCCACAGCGGATGCCCGCGGACCTCAACACGGGCAATTGGAATGACTGGGGCCGCCCCAAGCCGCTAATAATAGTAAGCCGCGGTCTTGTTTTCGGTGCCCGAACCACCTTTCAATCCATTCGTTCAATACACCACGAACCATGTCCAACGCTGAGAACAAGCAACAGGCCGCGGCTGCGGTCGACGACGATGAGCCTGATGACTGGTGAGTTGAAGATGCGACCATACATCTGCATGCAAAGCAAAAAGGTCGTTCCAATGGCCAGCGGCTGACGGATCAACGTGGGCGATATGCAGGGACAAGCGGATCTTCAGCACCGGATGCGCAGGTACAAAAACCAGCTCAATGGACCCTGGTTTCTTTGGTCAACGAAATTCCTACAAGCATAAGATTGGCTGACCAATTCGGGTTCTCAGATGAGAACATGAAAATGACAGACTGCTACTTTGAGAAAAAGGACTGGCGGGCTTGCAAAAAAGAAGTAAGTACATTCCTTCACCCGTCAGCTCCCTTGCTGCCGTGACCGCATCATGACTTACACCTGGATTACTCAGATGGAGATTTTCAGAGAATGTTGGAAGAGGAATAACAACGACGAGCGAGTTTCCACAAAGGATGCATAAACACCGCAGATGCTAATATCTCAACATGTACAATATCAACAAAATCAATTCCCATCGTACGCTGTCGAAGTTACCAGCTTTATAATCCTACCCTCCAGACATACATCTCAGAATGTGAACAGCCTTTTCAGTGCTGCTCATTGATCTGATCTTCTAGTGCTTGGCGGCCACTAAAGCGCTAATTGACCACAGATTTCGGCCCGCATTGGCCCGGCCGCAGTGCCTGTGCTGTGCACGACCCTGCTGCTAACTTTGGCGTTACAAGGCAGATGCCGTCACCAAAATTTCCAATCGTGAATAACTCCCAACGTCCAGATTCGCGATTTGTCTCGTGATTTACCTCTCCTTTACCTGCATTGTTGCCATTGCCGTTTTGTGATCTCGTCCGATCCTTCTCATATCAAGCCAACATGGCGTCCACAGCCTCGATACCACTGCGATTCGCCTGCAGACAAGTCAGAATTGCTTCGCGGCCCTCGAGAACGTTTGTGTCGGCCTCGAAATCGAAATCAGCTTCCACGTCCGCTTCTGCAGCATCGCGGCCTGCTGCTGCCGCCACGCCGAAAACTCCTTCGAGGCCTGCGACTTCCGCGACGGCATCGCGCGCTGCGCCCGCAGCTACCAAGCCAGCCGCGGCAAAGCCGCCTACTTCTCCTCCAGCCGGTGCGCCGGGCTCTCACACGCCCGTACCTCAAGTATCTGGGGAACCGCTACCCGACGTACCATCCGCGGCGCAAAACGACAACTCGGGATCACCCATTGACTGGTCTTCGTCGTTTCACGGTCTGGGTACCGCCAACTTTGGTCCCGAGGTCGCCACGGTTCTGCAGGAGCCGCTCGACGCCGACGATATCGAGGTTAAGCCCGATGGCATCCTTTACCTGCCCGAGATCAAGTACCGGAGAGTATTGAATGCGGCTTTTGGTCCGGGAGGCTGGGGCTTGGCGCCTAGAGGAGACTTGCACGTTCAGGATAGGCTCGTGTATAGGGATTACGCATTGATTGCCCACGGAAGGTGAGATAACTCTTCTCTCGCCTCAATTCGACATTCTACTACAAAAAAGATATACTGACCATGAATCTGTCTACTAGGTTTATTGGCCAAGCGCGCGGAGAAATGCAGTACTTCAATGAGGACGGAATCTCAACAGCGGCCGAGGGGTGCAAGTCCAACGCCTTGATGCGATGCTGCAAGGACCTGGGTATTGCCTCGGAACTGTGGGATCCACGCTTTATTCGCAAGTTTATGAAGTCGCATGCGCAACAAGTCTGGGTCGAGCATGTGGCGACCAAGAAGAAGAAGCAAATCTGGCTGAGAAAAGACGATGAAGTGCGATACCCATTCAAGAAGACGGTGTAAAGATTATTGGAAAGATGTACGATACGAAGGAAAGCATATGGAATCAGTGATCTCACGACTAAAGGTGTCATCCAGGGCAGGAGGCGTCATGCGTATTGGAATTGGCCCTTGCTATACACGATTGGTCAGGTTGCTTCACAAAAGATAGACAAAGCAGGTCATCATAGAATAATGATACAAGCGCGCATAATAGTGCAGCTCTCTTCTCAATATCGATTGGTAAAAGTCGCTGCCTCACTGCATGTCACAGCCAAGCGAGTCGACAAAGTCGAAGAAATGAATATTGTAAGCATAAAACTCCTAGCGCCCCAATCCCAGACCCTAACCATGATGCCCTCAGAATCAGGAGTAGCTTCACTACTCCGTTCGAGGTTCTAGTAGTACTATTTCGCAAACTCGTTCGACGGCGTTTGAGGGTGTGAAGGCGTTGGCGTTTCCGCGCCGGTGGTACTACCCCAACCCAGGAAGCTCCAAGGGCCCTTACTGCTGGCACTTCGATCCGTCTGAGGCCTTCTCTGCCTCACCTCCTCGTCCAAGTCTTCCTCGGTCCCGCTCTCGGCCTCGATCTTTTCAAAATCAACCTCGCTTCGGCTCTTGCTGAGAGCGCTCCACATGCTCTGCCCGCTAGGCGGCCTAGATGTACCTGAAGCGTGCCCCTCGCCTCCGTCAAGGCTCATGCTCGGGAGTCTCTGCTCTGCTGCTGCTGCTGCTGCTCCCGCTGCCTGACGTTCCTGCTCAGATTTCTCCAGCTGATTAGCCTCCTTGTCCAGTGCCGTCATCAAGAACGAGAGTTTCTCCCGCTGGCTCGCGATAAAGTTCATCTTCTCACCCGCTCCTCGAATGTTGTCTGGGATCAAGTTGCCACCAGCAGTCGGCACGTTGTCCGCATCTCTCTTGCCGTATGCGCCCGCGCCGCAGTCCCCAGAGCGCTGACCCCCGTGGCCGCGCTCACGGCTCCCGCCAGCAAGTTGTAAAAGTCCTGGCTGGCGCCCGTGGCCGAGCCTCCCACGTTGCCCGCCCACTTGGCCGTCGGCACGCTGAACCTAGCGAGCAGCGACTGGGTATAGGTCTGCGGCGCCTCCTTGGCGCGGACGTCGGCGCCCATGCCCTGCATGTCTTCTTCGCGTGTGGGCGGCATGCCCAGGACCTTTGTCTTGAGCATCTCGATAGCCTGTTTGAGGTAGGCCATGCCGGCGGCCTTCAGGCGGTCGTGTGCGCTGGCGATAAAGTCCTCGATCTGGGTCTCGTTGTCCTCGAGGTAGGGGTGCAGGTACGTCTCGTACAGGTGGCGGGCGCCCTGGGTCTGGGGCAGGACGAGGTAGAGCAAAAAGAGCAGGCGCATATAGGCGTAAAAGGGCACCCAGACGAGGATGAACTCGAACCACGACTCAACCAGGAGCGCGCAGGACAGCACCGACCAGTACATGAGCCATGGTGTCAGCTGCGCGGGGTCCGAGGTCTTGAGCGCCTTGTACGAGGCAAAGAGGGGAAAGAGGAAGGAGGCGATGGACGAGAGGATCTTGGGAAATATGTCGAACATGGCTGGCGATTTTGTTTTATTTCTTCAAGACCTTTTCGAATCAACTCGTCGCTGTCGGGGGTATAGAGCGTAGGTATAACTATCTCTAGGCGCTATCTGCCGTGACGATTGGTGCTATCACGATAGCGCAATCGCGATAACCTATGGATGTTGCTTGCGGCGTTTCGTTCCGGACTGGGTAAGAGCCAAGAGAAGATAAGTTATGGGGCAAGAAAATGAGCAGGATGATAATAAATTCAAAGGGAAGAAAAACAAACAATATTTGGTTATCGGGTGAGCCGGCATAAACTCTCAGACAAATCTGAGGCGCTGTGACTTTTAGGTGAGGCTTGGTGGTTCCGGCCTTCTAACCTACCCTGTCCCAGCACCCAAAAAGTATGATGCTCAAGGTGCCTGATGACGACGGTATCCAAGAGGCAGCTGACGAACGGTAGGAATGCGGAATGCGGGGCTGAGCTCCTTGGGTCCCCAAATGGTCCCCGGATGACCCCACGCTCGAGGGGTTCTGGTAGCCAAGCAAGCCAAGGTAGCTTCAGCTTATCGCGCCTGACCACTAACGCCCTGGACCACGAGTCGCAGGCTGACTTCTAGCGCTTGAAAGGTGAGGGGCAAGGGACCTTTGCAGTGGAGCACTGGTGTGTCGTACCGCTGATAGCCTTTGTGCGTGGTTATGTCCGGAGGTAGGCAGGCGAGGAGTTCAACTAATAAGTAATCACCTGGGGTGAGCGACGTAATTTGGGCTGAAGATCGATGGAACATTAAAAGAGTTTGCAATGGAATGTGTTGTTCAGAGGAAACAGACTTCGATCCCCTCGTTTAAAAGTGCTACGGCATCGTAATGGACACATATTTGCAATTCCAAGGTCCAACCCAACTACATATTCATCTTGGAAGCCTGGAAGTTATTTCCACACTATTACGCAGCCCCGTGGTGAAACGAATCTTGGTGCCTATTCATGATTGTTTCGTGTCCACTTAGGAAAAATGGTATTAAGAAGGGCAGCCTTTCGACAAGACCTGTTTGCTTTCGATTGAACAGGTTTCTGCCGCTTCGTAAGCACATTCTTGCAACAGGTTAGTTGGCATCTCGATTGCAGGCGGCATAGCAGGTTTGGTGTGTCACAAAACCCATTAGTAGGTCGTTCGGAACCAGTTTGAGAAAAGTATCATTATTAGGAACTTTTCAGGCTTCGAGAAGTGTTCTAGGCGATACACTAAGAGAAGGCGCAAAAGTCTCCGTTACACGGTTTGATTATCACGAGCTCGTAGACTAAGGTAATACTTTGAGCTATAAACACTACGCGCTCCAACTTTATGCATGTGAAGTCCAAGATAAGCTTTTGGGAACTTGATGAAGCTCTACCAATACAACGGGCAATATCTGATTGGCCCTCATTCCGGACCAGGCGCGATCTTGATATCTGAATATAGGTCACTTGTCCAATCGTGCCCTGAAATCTTGTTTTATTTCTTGATTGTAGTTCTGATTCTACAAGGATTTTATACCAGCTAGAACTTATTCTCACGATACACATACCCAAGTCTTTAATTGGCAGCAATGTTCATATGGACCAACGTCTATAAGACTGAGGGTTGGCATCGGAAGACGGAGATTTGATAGGGCTGCGGAGAGGGGGGTTTTGCGTATTTTAGGGTAACTGCAACATTGACTACATTATACATCATGCCAGCTATCATATCTAGCCTTGGTGGGATATATCTCCAGATGGTATAGTCCATTGCGGGGCGTGAATTGGTTCAGGGCCGAAAGAAATCGTGTCTCAATGTTGGTAAACCGGACATGGCTTGGTCGCTATCCGACCTTCTTGCCCATGAAATCAAAGCTCGACATCTTGATGCTCGCTCTGGGTGTGAGCACGGGCACGGGAAGCTCTCTGAATTCGATGCTTGATGACTTGTGCAAACAGCATAAATGCAACAAGCAGGCTCAGCACAATGATTTGGATGCTGCTGATGACGAGGTCAAATTCTATGATCGCCATGAGACAACGAAATGTGCCTCTCAAATCTTCCCCTGCGCCTTGAGCGCTAGAGTTCTTCTCCCAGTCGAGGATGTAATGGAGTGAAAGAGCACCTAGAACAATGTGGAGAGCAATGGTTGAAGCCAGCGCTATGGTCTTGCAGCATTGCTTACAAGTGTTCCCTTGGTCTTGGCGGGTCATGTGCGATGTACTAATATTGAACAGCTTGCAAAGCATGAAGTACAAGAGTAACAGCAATATGAATCCTGCCAGAAGTGCAGTGACGAGAAAGAATATCAGGATGCGACTCGAGCGTCTGAATTGCTGGGCTGGGTCGGCAGTAGTAATGGTTGATAGAGACGACTGGCTAACGTTCTTCATCGACCAGTAGGCGTACGAGTTGGTGGCGACGTCGACGGCTAGCACCAGTATGATGAAGACGCTTGTGATGATGTGGGCTATTGTACGCAACAGACTGCGGACCGCCATAATTACTAGATGAAAGTTGACACAAAGGGGGTGGTGGATATTCGAAGCTAGAAGCAATTTGGGATTTATTTTCAGATTGTGAAAAGTTGTATCATCCAAGTCATTCTTCTAAACGTGGTGTCAGGTCGGTCTATACCGGAGGATGATGGTTGGCCTTGGTGTATGCCTGGAGTCCCATGATCGAGGATTACGGTTTTATACCCCGGGCGGAAAAAATGGTAAAACGCCGAATGATAGGGCTGCCCGAAAGTGTGCCTGAAAGTGATAAAGAATTCTTAAGAAACCAATGATCTTGGAAATATTCCCTGTGGTGTGTTGCCCCAGTAAATTCAATATAGGATGTTACCTAGAGTTCTAGTATCATGATATTATGATTGCTTCTCATCTCTTTTTGTAGACAACTTAGTTGCTGCACGTCGTCTCCTAGCATTATTTTCTCCTGATGAAGTTTGTGGGATTTAATACGTGAAAAGTGTTTAGCGTTTTGAGAAGGCAAAGTTGCAAAATATGCATGAAAGATGGCCTGATCGACGTAAGATAAAGAAGCCATCAAGAATAAGCTTGAGTAGGAGATATTTTCTGTACGGCATAAGCAAATCTAAAAAGAGATGCTTCAGTGTACATGCTGCTGCCTCTGCATTTTTATAGAGACCATACAATAGAATGGATAGAAAGAGTGCCATAGACTAACTACTTCGATTTTAAACTGTTTTCAAACCTGTACTCCATAAAACTGATGTGTTGTGTTGTGTTGTCGGTCCCTGACTCCTTGCTTATTGAGGCCGAACATGGGTGAAACAAACTATCGTGTTGACATCGCGCTGTTTCGAGCCATTCTTTTTACAATCTGGACTTGCTGACTACCTGTCTGGACGCCATTTTCACATTTTTCCTCAACATTAAGGTAGTTGATAACTTCAAATCTTGCAACAGCACTATTATTCCTTTACCAAACAATTATAACATGTTTCGTTTTTCCCTTTTGGAAAAAAAAAAAGCGTGGAATAGAATTGTATAGTGGTACGATTTAATGATTTAATGTGGTTAGTGTGATGTGTCGAATCCCCTTTAACTGTGGAAAGTATATCATTTCAGAGTTTGTTTTTTTGACAAACCGAATATCATAATTCTTTCGCGAAGCCTTATCAAGCTCTTCCACCATGTATTCTTATTAGTTGAAGAAAATGGGACTATGCAGATTTATGCAGATTCTAAAATCATACATTGACCGAAGTTGAAGGGAGCAAGCGCCTCTCCAGCTGGCACCGCTTGTATAATCTCATCACTCGGGCGTCCAATGACGACTGGCCTGCGGGAGAAAGCGTCCCTCCAGCTGGCACCGTTTGTATAATCTCATCACTTGGGCGTCCAATGACGGTCGGTCTAGCTCCTCAAAGCCAGGTGCCCTCCCCCCAAAAAAGCAGAAAGCATCCGCCTGATTCCTATCAATGCCATGATGGCAGCCCCATGCTGAAAAGAAGTAACGTAATTTTCTTGCTCTTAATTCCAGGCTCTACGCTGTTGAAATCTCTTTACAATCACTTACAAATCGAGTAGATAATCGGATCACTCAGTCATGTCACCTTCTGAAACTATTTCACCAGAAATAATAGTAGATATTGTCATCGGCATATCTTCTCTTGTGGTGGCTTTGGTTGCTCTTTATGTTGGTTATCTCTCCATGGTCCATACACGAGCAACATCACAACGCGACACGCCAGACCCAGCACCTTTACTTCCGCTTTACCATGAGAATCTGGAAATTCTGGATTACCCACGTCTCGAAACGCCAATTCCTCATAGTCCCCTGCTTTTGCCTACTATTCCCACTGCTCCAGCTTAAATCCTCGTATGATCATCAACGACGCAATTGGTTCAAGCACAACTGCAGGTATTTCTTACACTCAATTCAAGATCGCATATTGCAAAGAGCCTATCTAATGCCAACTTTCATATAGAGACTACGGCGTGCTCTATACCAATGAATGGTGATCAAACATCGAATGTACATGCGACCTCCTCCACGAATACCTACGATGCTCCAGCCTTAGTTGATCGGGTTCCAACGCTCCAGAGGCCATCATAGATGTAGAGCCTCGGATATACATACGTTGCAAGGATGACGCATGGCAAGATTGTAAATCTATACATCTCACGGCTGAAACAAGAGATTTAATTCCGTATGAACCTGTGTGAGCCATGCTCCTCTGAGTCAGTGTGCGGTTATAAATTGTGGACTGGAAGGGCAGTTCAGTTCTGGCTCCAGAGTTCCCATATCCTCGCTGTACTCCTATTGATGGTATAAATTTATGTCCTCCGCTCCTGACTCTCGACATTTCTTGTATTTTGATTTATCCTCGCCCAGAAGTTGCCTCAGCTGCATCGATAAGAAGCTGGTCACGTAGAGTTAACGAAGCTGTTGCTACCCGCAAATAAGAGGATTGTATAGTTCTTGGTGGGGTTCGCCAAAAAGCGCAGCACCAGTCCATATATAGTTCGGCCAGATCACCATAGTACTTCAACTACGTATCTTTCCACTACGTAAGTGCCTATGAATACAAGCAGGTTTTGGAGGTCAATAGGAATTCCAGGGAAACTTATTGTTCCCATCTGTGCCACTTGCATCTTTGTTTCCAGTCTCAAATAAGCAATGACTGATCTGATCTCAAGCCATCGAAGCTTGTAAAAAAGTATAGTGTGGAGCACCAAGAAGGCCCACTGGAAGGACTGTCCATTAGAGTTTGACTGTCTGGAAGCCCTTAAATAATGACTGGTTCACTGTATACAGGCAACTTTTGAGCTGGATGAGCATCAATTAAGCCTCAGACATGTGCGATACTGACATTGTAGTACGGTCAGTGATCGTGTGCGTTTATCACATGAACGACATTACTGTGTAAATCGGTGCCTGGCTCCAAAAACGGCGAGGTGCCAATGGCCATCCGTATTCGTACAACAACCCCGCGGTGGCCTCGCTGAAACGCGGAAGGGCCAACCGACAATGCCTTAAGCGACCAGATTGCCAACTAGAGCATTCGCATCTGTCCTTTGTCAATGATCTCATCGCTTTCCTAGAATCTTAGATAACACCTATTTTACTTTTTGCATTCTCAGTTACCGAGGCGAATAATGGCGACCGAAACGCCTTCACCACATCCGCAGTCGGAGCTCACGGCGCGGCTGTATAATGGCTTCACCATATACGCGATCCAGGGCCTGATAACGCCTATTCGATTGCTTAGAGGCCTGAACGAATGGATGTGGCCTACTGGCGTTGCGCCAAACTTCATCAAAACTTACGATAGTCGACCATATTTACCAACTCGGTGAGTGTATCTCTCATTGAGTATTTGATGTACGAGTTTACTAAAGTCTTCCAGCATTTTCTTCCCTAAGGACTATGACCAGACATCACCAGAAAACCTACCGTTGCTCTTTAGCATTCATGGCGGCGGGTTCTGCATCGGTGGGCCAGAGGATGACGACCGCCTGAACAGGCGCTTTGCCGATGAGCACAAGTTCCTGGTAGTCGAGCTCAACTACCGAAAGGCTCCTTGGTATCCATTTCCTACGGCAGTATACGACCTGGAGGCACTAATGCTCGCGGTCATCGCCGATGAAAGCTTGCCTATCGACAAGTCTCGCGTGGCCATCACCGGATACTCGGCGGGCGGCAACCTCACTCTCAGTGTTGCCCAGCTGCCGAGTATTCGCGAGCAGGTCAAGCCCTCGGCGTTGTTGCCCGTGTACGCGGCCACGGACATGGAGATTCCCACCGAAGAACGTCTGAAGAGGCGTTACTACAAGCCCGAACTGCGGCCCGGTGCGCGAGGTTCGCAAATTGATTTTCTGGCCACCATGTCGCCGATTTTCAAGTGGAGCTACATCAACCCCGGCCAAGATTTGAGAGACCCTCTGCTGTCACCATTCTATGCAGCGCACGACACGCTGCCGCCGAATATCTATGTAGTGGCGGCCGAGCTAGATCAGCTTGGCCACGAGAACTGGCGGTTGGCTTGCAAACTGGCCGGTCGCCCCATCCCACCTCCTGAGGACATCATCGGACAAAGAGTCCCGGCGAAACAGGAGGGTGCACTCATACTGGACGACGAACGCTTTGCGTGGCAGCAGGATGGACCACAAGGCAGCATCCGGTGGTTGCTGATACCTGACCAGATTCACGGTTTCGACCATATGCCTCCCAGGTGGTTCAACAACCTTCCTTCATGGGAGGATGCGCAAACCAAGACGGAGAAGTACCAGAAGTTGCAGGCAGAGTGGCTTTATCAAGTTGTCTGGAAGAACTAGGGAGCCAGGTCAGAATGGTGTCAACTGATTTGCAACAATTTCGAGTCTGTTTATCCCCGTACTTGGCAATCGCAGACATGTTGTGGGAAGGATGCGTTGCATTGGTGGTGCTGATTGTGTGGGTATACAAAGGCAATGTCGCAAGACACGGGCCCTCTCAACTTTTTATTTCATAACAGGCATGGTTGGCATCCGCGACTTTTCATGTTTGTTTTTAAGTATGTCTGTGCTTGGTGGATTTTGTCGCAGTGACGAAGTCGCGGCCGTCAGTTTCATATTTACGACTATTCTTTCCTCCCAGTGCGGGTCTTTTGTTTTTGTGATACGTAGTCAAGTTGCTGATCTGATCTTGAGATGATGTCGCTTGCTCTTGGATCACTTGGCACTCCTCTCATGAGTTGTTTCTGGGGACGATAGCAGTTCCTTTGTGACCGTACGCCATAAGAAGCCATTCGTTTTCTAGCAGTGTTGAGGGGCACACGAGACGGTTTGAGGAATGGCGCCAGGGCGCAGTTCGCATTTGGAACCTTGTGAAGACGGACCGCAGCGAGGGGGGTCCCCTGTCAACCAGGAGACCCTGATCAGATTGGACTGTTAGTGTACCTGCCCAGCCACTGGCTCGACTGGTTGGGCAAACAGCAGACAGTCAATCAGCAGAAATCATGGTCGTGTTGCTGCATTCGGATGACCAGTCAAATGGGAAACTCCTCAGCTGGGCAAATCACTGTGTGCTTTGAGACTGGCTTGGTGCCGCATTTGTGAATGCACAACTGCTTAAACGGCCGCCAATGAGCGGGACAAGCGTGCCATTGGAGGTCACTGTGGTTGCTTTCTGGTCACTGAATAACCAAGCATGGGAGCTATGCCGACGTCATCACGCGTCCCGTCTTTTAAGCTCCCGGCAGCCACGAGATCCGCCCCACAATATCGTGGTGGCATTCAATAATGTTGGCCGTGAGAAATCTGTCACTGGAGGTAGCCCCAAGATTGAGGATAGATCTCGTTGGGGATAGATCTGAGAGAAGGCGAAGATTGTTCTCTGCCGTTGTCTAGAACGTCTATGGCATGTCGCTGTTTGTTTACAAGTCGCTGGAACAGCCTGTAGGGTTACAATAAAGCAATGACTTTCGGCGCCCAATCTGGTAGTAAGCAGATGGGTTGATACTATTCCGGTAGCCGAGGGGCTGATCTCGCTGCCCATGGGGACGGCAGCTGGAGCAGTAGGTATTGGATGTACGTAACATGTGCCTTGACAGTTGACAGTATACTGAAAGTAAATTGTCGATCATTAAGATGAGACCGTTGCGCAAACTTCGACGGTGCGACTTAAGCATTTGCAGTATATCCATGCCCACTGAGAGCCCGAAGAGTGCCCAACGCAGGGAAAAGCCCAGATCGACACTGGCTATGCGAAATTGAAATTCGCTATCGAGTTAGTGCGCTACTCTCGCCAGCATCGTCGCCCCATACACGACCAATCTAGATCATGTCTTATGCCATGTTGCCGGCCAAATCAGCCAACAATGCTCGTTATTGACTCAGGTACTCTTCTATTGAGCAGCTCTTAATGCCTCGACACTTTTGACAGACTGCCTAGGCACCTACCTAGCCCATGCATCTGGGAGGGGTTCCGGGAGCCAAACCAAAGCTTGCTTCGCTCGTCCACTTGGTCTCTTTTCATTTCCGGTATCGAAGAACACACGAACCAAATGGATGGGGTATTTTTCATATTAGCCAGCCTCCCATTATAATCGCAACTGAAAACTTTTCTGTATAATTGAGTTTCCTATTGTTTGTCTCTATTCACTCTCGAACCGTCGTTGTGAAAGCAGTTCTTCGTCTCCCTCGACAAAATCAAATCAGAAGGGATTACAGTACCTCGTGCTTCCAGAACCACGCAGTCTGAGGTCACACGCAGTAGGCGCGGGGTGCGAAAGTCTAAAAACCTGGAACGTTCGGTACGCTGGGTTCTAGATTCTGCCGCTGCGGCCCTCCAATCCGAGTCCACCCTTTCGACGCTCAGCCGGGAAGAACAACGCATACCTTTGACACAACCCGTGAATCGACTCGGGCACTGCATTGAATTGTGTCGAACCTCGAGGCCGATCAAAATCGCTCACGAGTCTCTTGCTGCCTCTGCCTCTCTTATTGTGCTACAATTCCAAGGGGTCATCTCTCTCTCATTAGCACACACTTGGTTGTAACACTGCTGCGTCCGTCGGCACAGTTAGACAACCCCGGCTCCAGCACCTGGTCTACCTAAGGCACTGCCTGCTCCATTAGTCGGGCCACTCCACCCACCCAACAGACGCTATCAGCACCAACCATACAGAACCGGGGACGCTCCCTCTGCCATTCGAGCCCATACATTACTTCTACTTTACCCCTCTGTCGTCATAGCCGCTATTTCGACCGCTTTACATCCCAACTCAATCCTTCCTTCCCGTCTTTCCTTGGCTGGCAGTTTCACACTCTACCACTTTTCAGCATACAAAATCCTTCCGGCAGTTGACTATATACCCTTACTTTCCACACATTTACACACATATATCCAAATTATATAGGCCGTATACCATTTGCGCAACCTTTGTCGCAACATGGCGTATCGTGCTTCTACCAGCGACTTTGTCCGGGGCGGCGATCGGTGGGACCGCGATCGATTCACCTATGAGCGGGACCGTTATGGCGACGAGAGGGAGCGTTTCGAAGAGCGCGACCGCACCGTGGTCCGTGGCCCTGGTGGTCGATCCCGAGAGTCGGAAGTTGATGAAAGGTATGAACGTCGCTCGTCGCGACCGTACGACGACGACCATGTTCGTGACAGGCGGTACTACGAAGACGACTACCGGTCCCGCCGCTCTTCTCCTCCGCCCGAGTTTGAGCGCAAGGTCTTTATCGAAAAGGAACGCGAGTACCGCAGTCCCTCGCCTCCTCGACGACCAGGCACTCTTTTGAGACGTCAGTCGTCGCTCGATACTTTTGACCGACGCCCGCTTCCAAAGTTCTACGAGAGGGACGAGTATGGTCCCCCAGCCCGCCGTGGGGACTATCGCCCCGAATATCGCCCAGAGCCCTACCAGCCAATCCCACTGCCCCGATCCAGGGCCCTACCCCCTCCCCGAGTCTACGCAGAGCGTGATCTCGACGAAATCAGAATTGCCGAGCCTGAGAGGTATGGCAACGATGACTTCCACTCATACCCAGAGCGAGTCCGCGAAAAGGAAGTGACCCGCACCCGTCGCCGCAGAGACCGCAGCGGCTCTACATCTAGCCACACGACCCGAAGGAGCCACAAGAGCCGTCACACCCACCACAGCAGCCATCGGAGCAGCTCCAGATCGTCCTCTACGAGCAGGTCGAGCAGCAGCAGTGGCACCACCACTGTAACGGTCAAGAGCGAGTATCCCAAGAAGGGTAAGACAAGAATTCCCGGAAGGCTTGTCTCAAAGCGTGCTCTGATTGATTTGGGTTATCCTTTTGAGGAGGAGGTAAGTTTATATACCAAGATGCCTAATGCTGAGTTGATACTTATGAACAATTAGGGCAACACTGTCATTGTGCAAAAAGCACTGGGACAAGAGAATATTGATGATTTGCTGAAGCTCAGCGAGGACTACAAAAAGTCGGAGCTTGAGGTTCTCGACGCTCGTTCTCAACCCGGCAACATTGTCGAAGAACGGCGGACAGAGATTATAACTATGCCCCCGGCACCGCCGCCAGCGCCCGCAACGGTCATCGTACCACCTACACCGGCTCCACCACCCGCACCAGTCTATGTACAGGCGCCCGCACCGCCGCCGCCTCCAGCTGAGGTCTTTGAAGAGACGACGCGGGTAGTGCGCGAGGCATCGCCCGTACGCAGTTACCGCAGTTATTCTACTTCTGCTTCATCTCGGACGCCCATCGTTTACGAGGCGGCACCTCGGGAGTACAGCGAGCAGGTTGCTGTGGGACCTCTTGCTATTGTTGGCGACCGGAGGCGAGACAGGGACATTAAGGCTGAAATTAGAGCTTTGGAGGCCGAAAGAGAACTTATCCGCCGGGAGAAGCACCACCATCACCATCATCACCACAGCCACAGCCCTGGACGTGAGCTTGTACGAGCTGAGCGTTTGAGCACAGGCGAGCTTGTGCTCTACGAGGAGACCGTGGAAAAGGTGGAGGAACCGCGGCGCGGGGTGCGCATTGAAAAGGACAAGAAAGGTAGGATGTCCATCAGCGTACCGAAGTATCGATAGGTGAAGGTGCGCACACCGAATTGAGTCTTTGGGACCGTTGACTGACATCTTCACCAGGTCCTCCCCCGGGTATCATGAAAGCAATGCTTGCGACCTTGACTTAAAGAGCTCATCGCTCATCTGGGACAGCATGTGTTTTGATTAGGATATGCGATGATTTTGTACGGAAGCAACAGGGATATACCGATAGAGCCATCAACAGTGCAGCACGGAGATCAACGAGCCAAGTCTTCAAGGCGTATGGATTTCGAAGAATCTTTTCTTGCAATTTCCATGTTTCAAGAAACGATGTATCCGTCAGAGATCCTTGCATCAGACTTTGCACGGAGTTCTGACGAAAAGGATTCATGTAACGGCATTCTGGCGCTTGGGCAGTGCTTCTGGCCCGGCGCAAAGGTCAACTTTGGGATGGCTCTTGATACGACATTATGACCATTTCTTTTCGAATAAATAAGACGGTTTATGTTGAATCATGTACCATACTTATGTCCTCACTTTCACCTAATCGAGGCGTTGGCTATATAAACAATTAATGAAAAATAAGTAAAAGCCACACAATTCTTTTTTCTGACAGCTTAACATGTTTTCAAATGTGCTCTTTACTTATACTGAACTAAAGAGAAGTCACCAACCACAATGCAAAAAGTCAGACTATGGTGTCAGACGATCATCTGTTCCTACAATGATGCAGTATGCATCAATATATTGATATATTGCTAACACCCGGAGAGGTCATAGCCCCATCCTCACCACCGATCTCTTAAGCATTGATGGGAGTTGGAGCCGGAAACCAAACAGACTCGTTAGAGTCGGGGTTGAGCGCACCACCCTCGGCGTAGTGGAAAGCAGCCGGAGTGATATTCTCAAGATAGGTGCTGTTGATACCATACGACATCCAAGCAAAGAGACCGTCAGCAATCGAGTCGCCGAGCAGGGTATACTCGAAAAAGGGGTCAATGTCGGCGGCCTCGGCGGCCAGGATGCTGTCCTCGGCATTGGTGGTCAGGGTCTGGGTGTTGGTGTGGTACGGCGCGTTGGCCTCGACGGCGGCGATGAGGGACTGGTCAAAGAAACCCTGGCCGACGTGGCTGGTCTGTATGTGGTTGTTGCCCAGCGTGCCGTTGGGGAAGAGAGTGGCGTTTTGGTGAATGAAGGTGTGGATGTGCGTGGCGCGGCCGGTGTAGTGACCGGGGAAAATGGTGGAAAACTCGGCCACGCCGTCGGCGTTGGTAGAGGTGATTCCGCGTAGCCAAGTCTTGTTGATGTTGGCCGTGTCGTTGGTGTTGCCGTTGCCGTCGGCGACGATGCCCGAGTAGACGCCCGTGGCATTGCAGTGCCAGATCTCAAGCCACAGGTCCGGGTGCGGCTCGCAGGTGTTGACGTCGATCACTTGGAGGTCGAGGTATAGGGGGGTGCCGGCTTGGTCTTCGGTGATGTCGCTGCGGATGAGCTCGCCGCCGACGTCTACAAATTGAAGTTAGTCGTCTGGTCCTATTGAATTTAATTATGCATTATGAGAAACTTACAGTATGGGCCTTGAGTAACCTGGGGCATCATGATACAGGCAGAGTCCTGGCCAAACAGAGTCGCAGCATCTGTGTTTGGTGTAAATCCAAGACTTGTGGCATTGTGAGAGGTGGCCAAGACTGAGTCAACATCACGCTTCTTCAAGCCACGACGGCTCCTGATCTCCTGGACACGAGCAGCTCGGCGAGCAGCGTTGGTAGAGTCCAGACCACGGCTCTGAAGCTTGTTTGCGCAGTGGCTCAGATCAGCACGCTTCAGGCTCGAGTTTTCGAAAAACGTCTTACGCTCGGCCAGCTCTTGGGCGATACTGTGGCTACCGTGGGCCGAGATCAAGCTGGCCATGGCCGCCAGACCAAAGATGGTAGAAGAAGGGACAAGCATATTGATCTAATTACAAGCAGAACGTGGTAATGGGAAGGTGCTCTGAAGATCTGAGAGAGACTTGATCAATCAGAACGATCCAGTCCATCTTTTATATATCTCAGCAACTCCTCTTCCCCTTGGTTTGCCAGATTCCAAAATCCATCCTGTTCTCTGGCCGCACTTGGCAGTTTGTATAAGCAAAACCCAGATAAGGCCTGACCGTTGTTCGAGTATGAAGCCCGCGATCCACAAAGTCCCCTTTGTGGGTAATCCCTTTCCAAATGGGTAAGTAGTACCGACTCACGGCGATATGCTATGAGAAATCAGAACACTCTGAGTCGTCCTTCATACCACTCACTGGACTCAAGCGGATCAAGATAGTATCCACGACGATGGAACTTCCGTGGAGCTGGTCTCCGGTCCTTTTCCGTTTGACTCGGACCAGAGCCGCAATCTTGGCAAGAAGGTCAATCTCGCGATCAGATTTCTGCCCACTCTCCGAGCGCCAGAAACCAGTCGCCAAGAAGAACCAGTCCCTCAATGATTCCGCCATGATGCTTGATGCTTTGCTCGTCGACCCATCAGACCCGCACTCTTATCTTCATTTTGCGGTCATCGCTCTGCCGCACAGATCGCGAGTGGATAGACCCGAAAATTGAATTATCGGTAATTCATGCTGCGGGCTTGACAAAGGCAAAGGAGACTGTAATGTACTTGTAAACAGAACAGAGGCAACTAGCAAGATGTATGTAAAAGACACACGCAAGAAGATATGACGCTGCAATACATGCTGCTCTCTCCAGAATATCGTTTGTTGGTGTCTTTCTTTATACCAATAGCAATACAGATCTTTCTTTTTAAGCTTATTCACGCCACCGCGATGTTGAGAAACATCTCTTAGGATGATGTTTGCTGGTTTCTGCACGGTCCAGTCACCGGAAGGCATCTCCACCCCCACCACCCGAAGCCAAGTGCGGATACCATCTATAGAAATCTAGGGGCGATGAAATATGCATCATGGATAGGCAAACTTATGGAGATCATCATTTATGATTCTTGAGCTTGGGTAGGCCGATTCGAAATCGAATCAGCTGAGCACTGGTTGCATTTCACGCATTTACTCCCTTCTGCGGACGACGTTATCTCATTCGCATGGTGTATACTACAATTGCCGGATCTGGAAGCCTTACTGACTATTTTCAGTCAAGTAGTCCACTCTCATTGGCTGTCTAGTATCAAGGACTGAACTAAAGCATTGCCACTGGAGTGGATATGTCGAGATATATTGATCTGACTTGTGAAATCTTGATGACAAAGCGGACATTCCAGGGCTGTGCCAGGCGGTCCATCGGCTACTACATACTCTGTACATCCACTGTCGCGGCATTATTCCTCGGCAAAATTCCGTCAGTCGAAATCTATACTTCTCGGGAAGTACGATACGAAAATCGATCAAGTTCTCACATCGTCATTAGGTGACCCAAAATCTTTAGTCGTTCGAACTTGGCACCTCAGTGAGAATCGTACTGAATCAGGCCGTACACGCATTCCCACCCAGCCAGCATCTTTTGATCACCACAACATAAAACTACTTCGAGAATACAGTGACTTGATAAATGGAAGGAGTCCAATGTGTGGTATCGCGATGAGAAGAGGAATATATCAGTCGCCCCAGTTTGTGGTCAGTTCGGCATGATCGGCCTAGATCGAGTACTAGTCCAATCGCTTGTGGGTTTGATAATTTAAAACGACTATACTGACCTGAATAATGGGTCCGGAATTGTTCTTAGCCGACTGACCTCGCTTTCGCGTGAAATCTATCCCGAGTCCTGACCATAAGTACTACAATATGATGTCAAATTCGGGGCGCGACGACTTATAGCTGTATTGAATTCGTTATCCATGCAAATGGGCCACATGTGCCACTTTTGAGGGAGGCCTCAATATGGAGTCGGCAAGGGGTTCTGGTATATATATATATATAAGACTCAGAGATTGCATCATTGTAGTAAGATAATCATACTAGTCTATACTCATAGTGACTGGGCGACGTACCAGCAGCCTATTTTAAACAAAAGAAACCCCCTCTCAATAACATGATTACCAGAACGCCGTAGCCCGGTTCCAAAAATTTGTAGAAAGGAGAAAATGAGAATGAATCGATGTAGTTCCATCGTCATCTTTAGTGGGAGCTTTTGGCTTACAGCCGGGTAACAGGCGGCGACCATGTCTTGACATTGACACTCGTGGTAGACGAAGCAATGGAGCCGTCCTTATTGATGCCCATCTCGCCGCCGGCGTGATTGCGCTTGAATGCTTCGATGATGGCGTCGCGATCTTCATTGACCTTAATAATAGCCGCACGAGCACCAGCCCAAGCCTTGCGCTTTCCGGTATCAAAGAGGCGGAGTAGGTGAGGCGTGTAGACGCCGTTGGCGCACATGTTGTAAAACTTGCGGTCCCGCCACCAGAAGCTCCAGGCCGCGCTGCTCCAGCCGAGGTTGTCGTAGAGACCAGTGCCCGCGCAGTCGTGCACCCACTTGAGCCACAGGTGCGGCTTGAGCTTTCCTTTGTAGTGGCTGGTGTACTTTTGGCGGCCGTGGGTGAGCCAGGGCTGGTACTCGTAGATCCACTGCCACATGGTCTGCGTGTCCGGGAGGGAGGACTTACCGGCCCAGACCTGGGCGACGGCCATGGCGGTGAGGTCTCTCATGGTGCCGCCGCTCTCGGGGACCATGGGGTAGCATAGGCAGGCGACCGAGTCGGGGTACTCTGGCGGGAAGACGTTCTGGTACAGGTTGGGCAGCGGGAACTTGGGGTCGATTATGGTCCAGGTCAGGGCGTCGTTGAGGATGCCAAAATCATTGTCGTAGCCGGTGCCGAGAATGATGGCGTCCACGTCGTCGAGGAGCTGGCCATTTTCCAGTTGCACCATCTTGGGACCGATGATGGCCTTGACGGCGGCCACCGGTTCAATCTTCTTGGCGCGGCACATGGGGATGAGGTCATCACTGATCACGGGCGTAGAGTAATCCTCACATCCAGGAGAGGGCTCGAAGCCCCAGGCTGGGTCCTGAGGGCCCCAAGCAGCCTCAACCATCTTATTCATGGCCCAATCGGTCAGCTTGGCATAAGTCTTTGGGACGTACTCGCCTAGCCAAAAGGCAAGTCTGGTCGCTGTCCACGAAGATGAAAAGTCCAGAGCTTTGCCCTCCTTGTTGACTCGCGGCAGAATTTTGGCGCCTCGGCGATGAGAGAGGTACGTCTGACCTGCGGCAGAGGTGAGGTCTGTCGCAATGTCAGCTGCAGTGTTTCCGAGGCCCAGGACAATGACATTCTGGTCTTGGAATTCCTGGGCGTTGTTGTAGGCGATGGAGTGAAGGATGCGTCCTTCGAATCGCTCCTGACCCTGGATCTTGGGCCGCTTGGGAATGGTATCACAGCCAGTTGCCCAAACAATCTTATCAAACTCGCGGGGGTAATCTTCGTCTTCAAATTGCAGGAGCCATTTCGTGTCAAGTTCGTTCCTCTTCACTGAAGTGGCTGTCTTGTTGAACTCAATGTATGCCTCGAGGCCAGTGTCTCTGACATATGACTGCCAATATTTACCCCAGATAGGGGCGGTGACGTGAAGAGGAAAGTCTTAGTTGCTAGTGTATGAGCTTGAGTTCATCTTGATAGTGATTATTGGTTCAGAGTCTTACCATCTGGAACAGGATAATCAGAAATAGGACAAGAAAACTTGCTAGTCTGATAGGTTGTGCAGTTGATGGTGGACACATGATCGGGGTGCTCAGATTGTGTCCAAACACCACCTACATTCGGTCGCCTCTCAAATGCCGTGACATCGAAGCCTTCATCCAGGAGACTTTTGAGTGCCGAAACTCCTGCCGGACCTGGGGAAAAGATTTGTCAGATGACAACAAGTTATGAACCATGCTTGGCGATACTCACCTGCTCCAACGACAGCGATTGTAGCTGGTTTCGAGCCCATCATTGCTTTCAATCTCCGTATATAAATTTGAATGATGGCTCCGACTCGGTCACTGTTTCTCTTGGTAGTTTACTTTTCTCCTGGTAAAGAGGATGGTGGAAGTTGATCACTTAGTATGATTCGATCCTCCTGGAAAGAGCACTGGAATGGCAAGCCGCAAGCACATTTAAATACTGTTTGTATTGGCCTTTAGGACTTTGGAGATTCGTAAAACATCAAACATCTGAAGGAGTAGAGAAATAAGGTGAGGCTTTCCATAGTGTGCAGGTCCTGCTCGGCAGTGCTTCCGGGCGCTATACCCGCGAGTTGTTGTTTCAAGTCCATGACAATTACTGTTAACACGGCAGATGATAGCTCGATTCTGCAAGTGATCATGCCAGAGATTTCAGTGATCGGCAATCCGACTCAGACAAGTGACGGTCTTTACTATGACCACGATCGTATAGCAGATGCACAGAAGAGTTACTAAATATAATGCGTCGTGGAAGTGGAGTGCCATTGAGGCGTATATAGGGCAGTAGTAAGCACAGGGCCCCAGCCAGTCAGTAGGTCCGCTCTAGTGGGGGGAAACAAGCACTGGGACCAGCTGAATGGGTGGGCGGGCAAAGGCGGGTAGCGGAGCCATTTCAAATGTTGGCGCCCTAAGGCAAGGTACCGAGGTACCCACCTACGCCCCCTGGATTCAAGTAAGCCACGAACCGAGAATGAGATCATTTCGTCTTTCAACATTTATTAGATCGACGACACTTCAAACCCCATTACAAGCCCAATGTCTTTACTACCTGCTCTGGCTTTGAATGCGGCATTGGCAGATACTTGATATGTTCAGAATAAAACAATCAAGGGGTACCAATGAGATGCAAGTACACTTATCTGTCTGCCTCTGCTGCCCATGGGGCCATGATGAGTTGATTCCTCTGGTGAACTGGTATTTGAACATCCGCTCAAGAAGAAGCAATGCGTTGGATCAACCGACTGGGTTCTCCTTGCATGGCTCGGCAAACCCTCAAGCAAACATTTATACCCTCTCCCCATCATCCATCATGGCTACGAGAAGGGAGGGGAACATCAAATGCGCCGGTGCGAAAAGCAAGAAAGGTGTTAACTGCTGGCTGTCCCTCCATGGGAAGGAAGCTACGGACAAACGGACTGGGGGCTATCCGCCGGCATTCACACTAAAATGATGGAGCTACAAGGATGGTTTGTTGGAGCTCGTTCGACGGTTCTCATTGATAAGTAAACACTCGGACGACCTCCACAGTAATAAGACCTCCCAGAGACTCCTTACATAACCAAGATCTTGTGTATCTTGAGGTCATTGTCATGAGGGCGAAGCTCTCACTTCTCACTCGCCGGTCTGGCACCAGATACAGGAATCCTACGTATCGGCATCTTGATCGGGACGCTCAGGTTTCCTGTGCTACTATCTTCAGGCCACAGTTCAAAGACGAGACCCCGGAGTCCCATTTCCCACTACAAACGGTCATTCGCCTCGATCAACCCCGCTTCATTAACCGGTACGACAGTAGAGAAATCCTTGTTGTCGTTGATGGGTGCTGCTGGAACAATGGGCATTCCGTCTCTCCCGACTTGCCCGCTGCTGGTGGCTGCTCCTTCGTCTTCAAGGGCGGTCGCGGCGGAGCTGTAGCCTCTTATCTGTTTCTACAGGATGGCAGCGAGCCAGGCGGGACCATTGGCTTCCCGCTCGAGGTAGAGGGTCCTGACGGGCAGTTCTACGACCCAACCAGCAATGCTGCCAAGCTGCGCGCCGTGATCGCGGCCTTGGAGTTTCGTGCATGGCACTTGGAGGGCTGGCGCCGGATCGTCATCGCTACAGATCTGGCGTACGTCGCAAATGGCGCGACCGAGTGGCTTCCCAGATGGGTCGCCCGAGGTTGGCGCAAGAGTCGCGGACGGGCCGGACTTGCCAACCGAGCTCTATGGGAGAAATTACACGGCGTGATCAGCAACCTCCAGAAACATGGTACCGAGGTTTCTTTCTGGCTCATTACCCGCAAAGACCCGGCTAGTCATTCGGACATTGTCCGGGAGGCCAAGAGTGCAGCTAGGGAAGCTGCCTCGCAAGTCGGATTCAACTACGAATGGACCAGAATAGCAGGAATTCAGGTTTGAGCTATCTCATCTGTCGGACATGATCGAGCGACTTCGTCGGACTGGCCGAGCTTCCTCCTGAGATTTGAAACACTGCATAAACTGCTTTTTGCTAGTAGTTGGTGTTGGCAATTACTACCACATGCGCAACACATGCGCAACACATCCACTACGTGCCAGCCAGGCATGGCAAGTACTGGGGATTATGCTCAGCTCGGTACAGAATGTCTTGAGCGGTTTGCTCCCACATCTCCTTGCATAGTGTACTTGGCTTCAAATGGAGGTTGGACGGCCTCGAATACAAGTCACCAGAAAGATGCTGACTTCACTACCTCTTACTTGTGTCAATTTCTGCTGAGCATTTACCGCCGAATGTCGAAGTGTCCGGATCATATGAAATGAAACTGGAGGAATTCCAGTGCAAAAGAATTGCTTGATATCTGCTTGCACGTGGGCTGGGCTGCTCATAGTAGCGAAAGTGGATGGGCAGATGCTCGGTATTTGATGCGTGACGATCTGCAAGACAATATCCACGCGATGGATAGGTTGATATTTCAACATGATTATCATCACTTAAATGTGCATATTCCAAGAAGGATCAATAAATATAGCTCTTGCTGACCTGGCGCAGAAGGCATCCAGAGGCCACTATGATTGGTGGGGCATTGCGCAGGGCGAGTGTAGTAATGCTGGATTTAGTAAAAGTAAGCCCGCCAGGATTTCTGGCCAGCAACTAAATGAGAAGGTCCATTCGCAATTGCGGAACGGCACATCTTTCGATGAGTCGTGCTTTGCCTAGTCTTGGTCAGTGTATTGATACTTCAGAGTCGCGACATTAGGAAATATGGAGGCAATGTAAAGGGCGCATCTAGCCTGTCTTACCAGTGCAAAAGCCTTTGGGATAGAGGCGAGGCTTCCCAGTAAACACAAACTTTCCGTAAACCATTGACGCTGGCGTTCGTCAAGGTATGAAGCTCTGGAAGCACAATACAATGGAAACAAGAGCATAGATGTCCTGCTGAACAACGCCGTTGCGTTTTGAAATTGTTGTCCGGTTCCAGTGGATAGTGCGCTGATGTGACTCTCCGTCGTTGAGCGAATGCCACTCGCCGCATCTTCAATGACAGAACACAAGTTCGAGAATTCTTTAGTTTGAGTATATCCTTCATCTTTGGAGAGGAAATCGCCGGTCCACAAAAGAAAACTGGCAATCATGATTCGTAATGTCCTGTACTCATTTAGGCGCATAATGAGGATATCTGAACCCCGTGTCAGCACCTGACGACTGGCTGAATACGTGATTAGTACGCAAGCTTCTTACCTCTGGTTGAATTAGCCTCAACGATATTAGCGATACCGTCCATGTCCAAGACGTTACCCGCCCCAGAAATCATGTTCGAAAACAATTCCAGGTCCACGTATATTTTCTTGATTGAAACCCTGATCTTCTGAACATCGATTTTTCGAGGGTGCGCGGGGGCATCTTTGAATAAGCTCAGAATATCAGGAAGAATCTTGCGTAGCCGGAGCTTGGTAACGTCCAGAAGGAGATATGCCACGCTTGGATCTCCCGTGACAGCCAAGCCCGACAAGTCATTGCTCATTTCATTTCTCGACTCGACCAGCTCGAGGGCTTTATGAAGATAGAATGTTGTACTTGAGACAGGAGATCGTGACACTAGACTGAGAAGTCCGTCTAAATGTGTCTGCCATGTCTTATCTTCCGGATCGAGATTGACAATCATCTATAGAATTGAGATTCAGCTTGAAATTAATTGTCGAAAGATTCAGAGAACTAGTCATACCTCGTATAGTGCAAATAAGAGCACAGGAAAGAAGACCGCCTCGGAAGATGAACACGACGTCAAGGCCTTCCTCAGTTGCCGAGTCGCCTGTCCATATTTGGCCAAAAGTGTTCTTCGTTCTTCAAGAGTCTGTACTTGGAGGCGTAGAGCGGCAAGCCCACTGTTGACTACTTCTAGAATTAAGCTTGATGCGATCTCGAGCTCGTCTGCTGCCGAAGATATTTGCCCCTGCTGCATGATAGCCGCACCCGGCGAATGGGATCCAGCAGCAGATGCGACCATGAGGTCAAGCGCAAAAGGAGCAAAGGCAAGCGAATGGAAGGTTTGTAAGCGAGACTGAAGCCTGGGCCGCGCAAGCGTTATCTGAGCATCAATTGGCACAATTTTCGAGTTGTTGATTTGGCCACGCTGCTCCGGCCTTGCGGCATAACCCAAACAAATTCTATTCGACTTGACGCACTGCTGGCATATCGGTCGGGTGGTGTCGCATCGGATCCGCCTCCGCTTACAAGTTAGACATCCCTTACTTGGCTGTCCGGTATTGACCATGTTGCTTCTATTGGGTGAAAAAGTTGTAGACTGAATAGTCATCAGCCTGTCGCAAGTGTGGCTAAGCGGCAATCAGTATCGCGACCTTGAAGTCTGCTTCATAATCGACTTCCGCTGCGTGAACGCTGGGCAATGACTCGCTTGCTGAAATGGGCGTTGACGCTAGTGATCTCGCAAAGCTACAGAGTACTTCATGGGCGCGGCGCTGTTCTGCAGTGCAGGCTTAATAGCCATGCACTCAGAGGATCAGCTCTTACCGAGCCAATGGTACCGGACTCTGATTGACTTTATGTCTACCAACTTATCAGGGTTGATCAGTGATCACATAAGCACATGAACACTGATTGAATCGTCTACCATCTGGCACAACTTCGCGCTAGTGTTTTCGCAAGAACAAATTCAATGGCGATGTCTTCTCTACGCGACGGCGCTAGTGATTTCGCAACATCATGCCTTTGTAGCACCACGCTTTGCAGGTATAAATATGCCATGAGAATCTGGAATTGGGAAAATTCGAGAAAGAACTACAACTCTCAAACAAACGCTTCGATCTATCACGTTATCGCTGAAATCAAGTCCCAAAACCACACTCTGATACTTCCAATTTTCAAAAGAACAATATGACACTACAGCCAATCGAGCTCTGGGGACACTGGGGAGCCCCAAATCCATGGTGCCTGTCATACGTTCAATCCTTATAGAACTAAATGCTAATGTACAGTAGGAAAGTTGTTACGATACTTGAAGAGCTGAAGCTGCCGTATACCATGAAAACGGTGGAGTTCACCGAAGTCAAGTCAGACGAGTACGTCAAATTGAATCCCAATGGACGTCTCCCAACCATTGTGGATCCCAACACTGGCATCACTCTCTGGGAGGTAAGTTTGACTTGATGCGCATAGGCGGCATGATTGGTACAATGACACAGGCTGATTTGATGTGCCAGTCCGGAGCTATCATTGGCTATCTGATTGATCAGTATGATAAAGACGATCATATCTCTTTTCACACCATGCCAGAGAAACACCTTACTCAGCAGTGGCTGGCGTTCCAAATATCTGGTATGTGCTTTAGGGTTTGCAAAATCTCACTTTTCACTGACATTTTGAAAGGCCAAGGACCATACTACGGTCAAGCCATCTGGTTCGCGCGCTTTCACCCAGACAAGATTCCGTCCGCCATTGATCGCTATGTCAACGAGGTCATCCGCGTCATCAGCGTTCTCGATGATGCTCTCAACAGAAACGGCACTGGTTGGCTCGTAGGTGATAAGTGCACGTATGCCGACTTGGCGTTTGTCACTTGGGCCTATCTCGGGTACGGGCTCTTGAAGCAGCTGAATAAATTGGAAGAAATTGACAAGTATGAAAAATACGCTGCGTGGATGAAGTCCCTCGAGGGTCGCGAGACAGTCAAGAAAGTGTTGGACTCGATAGCTAAAGGCAGAGCGGAACACGGCCTGCCTTAGATTAGTGCATTTTATGCTGGAATATCAATGCCAGGACGCCAAGATCATATGGTACACAGTAAATGAAAACAACCATGACCAATCACCTCCCCGTTTTTGGTGTGATCATGATTTCCTAGCAAGGTCCAGAGGCTACCAGCGACCATAATTCAAGGATCGTGTGAATCTGCCAGCTGCTTGGTACAAGTGATTGCCGACTTCTGCATGATTTAGACGTCCGACACGATTGATGCATGCGTGATACCCCACAGGATATCCCATAATTTCACATCCAATACACACGACTTCCCTCCAAATTGCAGCTACGCGAGATCAGCGCAAAAATACTTTGGCAAACTCGACAGTATCCGTATTCGGATAGAGTTCATTACCTGCCCTAGTCTCGATGATCGTCTGTAGACTGTACTAATGATGCATAATTATGCATAAAACTCAACCCGCAACCTTCACGTTCCGAGAAAAGGCCCAGTTTTCGAATCCCGTCCCATTGAATAAGAAATAATACTCGCTAAACTCGGAGTCTGGAGTATAATGTGCCGAAACTACAAGATGTTGAACACGTCATACATGCTACTCTGGGTGCAAAGATAAATGCACTTGCGCTCGACGCACATTGTGTCGTTGATTAGCAGAGCCAACCACTGTTCTGGCCAACTCACAAGCAAGGCAAACCGCTTCGTCTGGCAGTGATGTAACACTAGGCATCTGCGTTGACCCCGTGCGGGGAAAGGGATGCTGCAGATCGAATTCTTCAGCGAGATACATACTATATATTCCCTGATTCGTAGAATACTACGCCAGTGTGCTAGCGTCTCATCTTGTGCAAGTGCCGGACCGGGATTGGGCAAATCCGAGTCGTGGAGTTATACAACCACCACGCCTATGAGCTGGGCCCTATTTCATAGAGACCACGGAGACTCGCCGGCGTGGTGTTCAAGCGCCCGTGCCAGAATTCCCACCTTTTCTCGCTGACATCAGCTTTAGTCGTTTGTCGATCATTTAATTCACTGAAAAGAGCATGCGTAATTGTGGGATTTGATGAATTGTGGGCAGCCTTAATGCTGATGTGAGTTCACGATGGGGAAAGCGACCGTCTGTACCTAGTGCAAACCTTGCTTTCTCGCCCTGGAATAAATAGGTGTGAATAAGTACCAAACATGCATTTGTACGTGCACCACGGATGTTTGCAGTTCCATTTCATCAACGGATTTGGAGGGGTATTACTTGAACCACGAATCCCGCCCTCCCCTATACTCTCCTTCTTGCCTCACATTAGGACTCTGGGTCCAAGTATAGTTTTAAAGATTATTATATAAGCTATCGGGTCTGAACGGTTGCGAGCCGATATCTACTGTCGTGACAGTTCAGTTCCTCCTTCAACATTTATCGACACCATGGAGCACTACGTCGAAGCACTCGCAGATCGCAGCTCTGTGCTGATAGCCATTTTCATCATACCAACAACAATATTCATTGTATCACACCTCTTGAGCAGCGGCGCTGCGCAGTTTCCCCTACTTGGAGGGGAGCTAGGAAATTCTGAGAAGCGTCGCAAGGCTTTCTTCTCTGGGGCTGCGGCTCTATACGATCAGGGCTATGCGGCCTTCAAGGACAAGCCGTACCGACTCACCACGGCTGATGGTAAGGCCCTCCGACGATTATGATGCCCTCCAAATGCATACTCAGATTGACGGGGTCTTTTAGGCGAACGAATCATCGTGCCAACTTCCGCTTTAGATGAGCTGCGGCGTCTACCAGATGCTACCATCAACAACAAAGAGGCTCTCAACAAGGTACTAACATTCAATGAAGACACTCGATGAGCACCACATGTTGACATGATTGCAGGCTGTGGAGAGGCAATATACTGGACTTGGTGGCGATGACAAGTTACTCAACCACATCATCCGCGCAGATCTAACACGAAACTTGAGTGAGTGCTCAAAGTTGCATTTGTTCACTTGACCAGCATCCATTCTGACAATTTGCTAGGCCGATTGAATCCTCGTCTTGGTGAAGAGGTGGCAATTACCGTCGATGAAGTCCTCGGCCCATGTGAGGACTGGACTCCAATGACCATTCACCAAAAGTTCCTCCGCATTGTTGCCATTGTCTCTGGTCAAATCTTCCTGGGCCCTGAACTCTGCCGCAGAGAAGAATATCTACACGCTAGCATCAACTATACTATCGACGTCTTTGCTGCTATTCGCAAGCTCAAGGCCTATCACTACATGCTGCGACCAGTGGCTCAGTACTTCATCCCCGAGATTAAGACCCTCAACGAACACAAGACAAAGGCGAGAGAATTTCTGCTGCCCATCATCAAGGAGCGCAGAGCGGCAACGGCAGCAGGTCAAGAGCAGCCCGATGACATGTTGCAGTGGATGATCAACAAGCAGGACGAGTTCAAGGTCAGCGACGAGGAATTGGCAGACACCCAGCTGACCTTGAGTCTTGCCGCCATTCACACCACATCTGGAGCCGCGACGGATATCCTGTCCGAGCTGGTTGCCCGGCCCGAGGTCGTCGAGGAGCTGAGGGGTGAGATTAGAGAGGTTCTTGGCCGACACGATGGTGTCATCAACACGCAGACATTATTTGAGATGAAGCTCCTGGACAGCGTCATGAGAGAAGCGCAAAGAATGGCTCCCATCAACCAAGGTTCGTCAAGACAAACGCAACAATAAAATCAACAAAATATACTAATCCCACGTGTCGTTATAGCCCGCTTCAGCCGCTACGTAAGCAAGCCCGTAACCCTCAGCAACGGCATCCACCTGCCCGCGGGCTACACCATCGAGTCCCCCCACGGCCCCGTGACGCGCGACACGACCATCTACCCCGAAGCCGACAAGTTTGACGCGCACCGCTTCATCGATCTCAGATCCTCGCGCGTCCCGGACCCCATCAACTACAAGAGCCGCGAGCAGTACCAGTTTGTCTCGGTGACCAAGGAGAATATGAGTTTCGGCTTTGGCGCCCATGCCTGTCCCGGTCGCTTCTTTGCTGCCAATGAGATTAAGCTTATCCTGTCTCGTATTCTGCTGCAGTATGATCTCCGGTTGCCCGAGGGCAAGCAAATTCCGCCGAGGTTGATTGCGGGTGCGCAGTCGCAGGCGAATCCGAGATTGCAAGTCGAGCTCAAGAAAGCACAAGCTGCTTGAGTCATGGACCCTTATGGTGACCGTGGTGATTTTGTTATTTCAAATAGTGTGGAGCGGTCAAGTATCAGACATTCTTGACCATGAGGAGTGAGGAGAACAATGTTTTCGGAGTTACCAATCAATGGTGCACAACTCTAACAATTGGAAGTTGTATTCTGGTATCTATCATAAGCGTCGTCTAAATTTCTAAATACCACCATTTTTGTTCTGCACTGTTCTCTCAGGGCTTCCACCGCCAGGCTGGATGTTTCCATTCTAGATCCCTTATCTGCTCGTCGGTGAGTTCGCTCAGCTCAGCATCAACATCGCGGCCCATCCTCTTGCGATTATCACGATGCATCCAGAAATACGTTATCGTACTAAATATCAGAATCAGGCTAGATGCTGCCAGGTTGAGACTGTTTCCAATCTTGTAGTCCGGCTTGTCGCGGTCAATGTAGCTCCAGGTCGAGATGAGCCCTCCAACATTGCCAAAGAGCATATTCACGGCCAGCGCTACGCTTCGGGATGTATCGCTTGAGGTCTGAATCGCGGCTTGTGCATTTGTGAGCGCGCCCAGGCCAAATGCTGTGCTCATGATCATGAATGTGGCCACGTATCGTGCAATAGAGTTTTGTGTCGCCAAGAAGATAATAAAGCCCAACATGACTGGTGGAGCCGAGATGATGAAGAACTTTTGTCTCTTGTCCTGCCTCCAGCCCAGGTACGGTATCAATAGCGTGAATATGGCTCCAAAAACGTAGGGCGGCGCAGTGAGCAGTTGTTGCTGTACGACAGAATATCCTCGGCTAGCTGGAAAGATGCTGCTGATGATCGTCGGGAGGAAAAATGCCAAGCCCTGAACGGTGATCTGTTCCAGGAGAAAAATCCACCCAGTAGCCAAAACGACAGGGTTCCAGATCCCTAGCCAGACCTTGCGGTGCGAGAATTGATCCAAGAGGGCGGTCTGGGCTATGCGCTCTGATTTGACTCTGGCGATGGCGAGATCCTTTTCCTCTCGCGTGAGCCACCGCGCTGATTCGGGGCGATCGGTAAGGAAAATAAAGGCCATGACGGAAATGGCCATTGTGACTAGGCCTTCCACGAAGAAGATCATTCTCCACGAATCAAGCGCCCCAATGTTGGTCATGCTGGTGATGGCCGATGCGAGGAGTCCACCAAAGGCTCCAGCCGTGGGAGACATGACGATGAATACAGCCACTCTGAATGTGAACTCGGATCTGCGATACCTGTGTTCGGTCAGAGTTTTGAATTTCTTTTGGAACTCCTAGAGACTATTCTCACCATCGGGATAGGTAATAAGACATGCCAGGCATTACACCAGACTCGAACATTCCAAGTAGGAAACGTACAGCACAAGCCTGTTGCAGGTTTTGCACGTAGGCAAAAGCCAATGACATTGCACCGAAACCCAGCGTCAAGAATGGTAAAAACCATCCAGGTCCAATCCATTTGCATGCTAGGTTGCTGGGGATCTCGAAGATGATGTACGAGACGTAGAAGAGGGAAGCCAATATGTTGTAATCATATGCGCCTGTCATGTCGAGATCCTTTTGCAGTCCAACGATTTTGGCGTTACCTATAAGACCATCAGCTCGAGTAACGATGGAAGACGGAAGACTTCATTTGTACCAAGATTGGCTCGATCGATGAAGCAGAACAAGTACATGATCGCGATTACTGGCAGAATTGCCCAGTCGATCTTTTTCCTCACTTGCGACTCTTCATCCGAGTCTAGCGGCGTCAAAGGATGTCCATATCTGGGTCTCGCATCAGTAATGATAACTGGTAGGAAGAGTCTTCAAGTCCCTGCCTTACTTGTCTGTTGCAACGGCACCGCGCTCAGCAACGCTGTGGACGTCCTTCGTCTCTGGCTTGATTATACTCTCGTCGGTCCCTCGTCGGGAAACATCTTCCGAGTCCATGATTCGACCGAAAAGCAGGACAAAACCGAAAAAGACAAAGTATAAGGAAATGATATCCAAAAAGAACTGCCTTCGATCTGGCAGGTTAAATGCATTCTAGGGTAGGGATGGTAAGGAGTATTTCAACCATGGCCCCTCCCGAAACATTTTCCCGATTGATATTAGTAATTCCAGCCTTTGCCAAGCAGGGACAAGCAAAAAGTGCATGGGCGTCTGTCAGTCCTAAACGATGTCACCTCGAACATGTTCAGTCCTTTCCTATCTCATCATAACCCGTCCTGGGCATTGGCTGGCTGCAACAATTCGGGACGCCTTTCGGAGCGCCGTTCCTCTTGGCTGACTCTTTTTTGCATCCCTTTTGCAGGACAATTAAGCTTTATAGTCCCATGTCCATTGATCGAGGTCTAGTTTCACCAGGCAAGAGTCTCCTAACGACGCGTTTAAAGTTTTGAGCCGCCGCGAGCTTTTCAATTTCAAGCCTCCCCTGCATGCTTGGCGCAGGACACTTAGGACATTTTGGACACCAAGGAACGCCATGGGCAAAAATAAACCGGGGCTCGACTCAGAAAGTGGTTGTAGTAAACTCCGAAAGACCCGATAGTATGCCGTTTACGCGGATAAAGATTTGAGCTTTCTTTCAGCTCGGTCGAATTAACCAGTCTCAGCCGTCCCTTGGAGCGATTATAGACGGTTCATCGACGATCGGCAAAATGATCGGCAGAAAGTGCATAACGCTCCCCGGCCGTTGGAACTTGACAGGCAGCCCGGTGTGCATAGCATGAATATGACATGAATTAGGAAGACCCCAAAGTATGGGGTGCTTGATTCGGTGCAAAGCAGCTAGCCTCAGTTGCAGCACAGGCTGATCCGTACGGGTATTGGACTTGGGGAAAACGAGCATGAATGTGCAGACCAATCGTTGATGATGCATTTTGAAGCAATGCGTGCTATAGAGCAGCCAGTAAAGAATCGTGTTTGTATGCCATGGAAAAAATTGCGAGACCGGCAGAGGGCTGCCGAAACCAAGGGTATCATTATTGATCATCAAAAACTCATCCACGGCCGTAGTGCGCCTCCCGCGCCACAATGTCAGTCACTTCGCCCGTACCACCACTGCCGACGTGCATCATGTCTGAATGATGAGACTTGCAACCTCTCCGAGTCCTGCCTCAGCACTAACAAGATCTTCTCCATCATGATGAGCATCACTGTCCATCACCATGCCCACGTGGTCGCTATCCAGGGTACTCGTGTCCGGCACAAAAGACTGGTCGGGAAACGTTGTCGTGTTGTTCGTATAAGCGCTTGGGTCAAACGGTTTGGGCGGTTTCTTCTCCCACTTTGCTTTTGGTGCCCATTCAAGTGCGGTGACGTGCGGATGTCTTCGAAGCCAGTGTCCAACCCATTGCTTGCCGAGCTTCTGGCCGGGATTGCTCTTTTCCAGGACCTTTGAGGCCAGCTCGTAGATTTGGTCCTTTGTTGGTGGAAATCCCAGCTCGCATTGAGCTTGTGCCCAGTCGACTAGCAGATTCTCCTGCTTGAGCGTGAGGCGGGCCAAGTCCGCCTTGAGCTCTCTTGGTGGTCGGCCTCTCGTCCTCGAATTGAGATTGCTGTAAGGGACGCCAAACTGTCTTGCAGCCTCTGAAGCATGCGTCCCTGAAGCCACGGCAGCCACGGCTTGTTCCATATCGGCTTCGGTCCATGTATAGCGAGTGGCTATCCGGTTCTTTCGCGTTGCCTGCAACGGTGGGAGATTGGGACAATTATCGCCAAGCTTCTCCGCCAATGTGGTTTTTGGTACGTTGTAGGTCATTGAAGCCTTGCGCAGCGACATGCCCTCTTCCCTGACGGCCCTCATGGCGCGCTCAAAGTCCTCCTGTGAGTATGCCTTATACCGAATACCGGCGCGGCGACTGCCCGCGAGTGGACGCGGTTCATAAGGAGGCAGATCGGGGGGAACCTGCAAATCCTGCAGACTCTGATCCTGCAAACCCTCAGCAGCCAGGCTGGGGTCGAGGTTGTTGGTCAGACCATCATTCAGGCTGGGATCCAAATTTGGATCCATATTGAGTAAACTCATGGCTGCTGACTGATGGTATATAGACTTTTCCGGGATGGTTCAAAAGATTCTGGACAGTATTCGGTCAAGCCAAAGTGGTCTGTCGGTGTCCTAAATCGCGCGTCGCGACGATGTCCACTGGCCAGCCAACTAGGGCCAATAGGAAGCCGCACTGAAGCTTCCGCCCCGCATTTACAGATAAGCTGTGCGATAATCGGCAGCAGTTTCCCTTGCATCGTCCAATTTGAATACTGCGGATTTTCCGTCAACTTATTTCAGTGTCCCGAATGACCTTGTTTGGACAGTTGCACTTAGCTCACAGCACGATGCAAGTCAACTATACCCAATACACACTGCAGCTATACTCATTTTCACTGATGCAAAACGAAATATTTGTACAGCTACCACTACGACATAACTGAACCATAATAAATACAAGCTGTGAGTCGCGTATTCTCTCATAGTAAGCGCCCATGACACCATTTGGCCACTACATACCATGACATAGAAGTAGTGTTCATGATGTCGAATTTGTTGATCTGGCTTCAGCAAGAACGCTCGAGTCAATCATGGTCGCCAGAACATCTCTGGAAATTGGACTTCGCCGATCAACTTTGGCCACCCACTGATCCTCTGGTACAAGCACATCGAGTAGATTGGAAGCTAATCCTCCACTCCAGTCGTGCACCGGCCAGACGGCTTTCACCACTGCTTCATTCATGTTCATCGTCTTGGCAACGCGGGGAATGACAGTCGCTGATTGATTCGTGAATAATTGAGCCGTTTGGTCGAGTGCACGCAGATATGCCACGATGTCCTTGCGTGTGCTGGCATTCTGCAGCTTCTCGGCCGTGGTGTACAAATTATAGACTTCTTGGTAGACGGTCTTGTTTTGAAAAACGACTGCATCAGATCCGAGCGTCTCAATCGCGAGCTCGAGTGTTGGCTCCCACATCCCAACAGCGGCAACAGACCCGTGAGCAAGCATATATGGCAGAGTGCCAGATCCACACGGCGCCGAATTACAATTGCCGCCGGAAACAACTGTATAATCCGAATCTGCGAGACCGCCTGCGGTAGACAGGTATCGCTGCACAAAGTATGCAGCCGAGGTGCTCGGGATGGTTCCAATCTTCTTCCCCTTGAGATCCGCCAGTGATGCGATTCCTGCCTTCTTGCTGGCAACTAATCGGTATGCAACCTCTACCACGGTGTATATAATTCGAAGGTTCTTGTGATTTGCATACTGCCGCAGAGCTTGAGTTTCGGCATTTCCTGCCAAATCAATGTTGGAGCTGCCAAAGAGGTCGGCCACTCCTCCATTGACGACTTGCGCATTCCCCTTGTAGTAGTCTTGAGTCGCAACAAGTAAGGGATTATATTCAAGAACATTGAAAGAACCGGCAACTTTGAGTGCAGTGACCAGTGGTATCATCAAGAACCACGCCAGTATGGCAATGGTCCGAAAGTATTGGACAAGCCTTCCCATGATTGATGATATGGCTGGGAGAATGATACCTTCAGGAAATGCGAAGCGTTTTCACGAACAGATGATTGCGAATATATACATACTCAATATTCTACTGAATTGTCCAGTCTAATTAATCGAGGCGGGGCAGTGAGTCCGTGTTGGCAGCCATGGACCCAGGCAAAATACCGAGACTGGGTGTAGCCGGTTATTATGAAGAGGGCAATATCACAACACCGGTAGTTGCATTGGCCGCAGAATGTTTACGGCCCTCTAGGAGAGATTTTCTCTGGAGATTCAAAATCTTTGGGTGCTGAAACGTTCAAATCGCCGAAAGAGGCTCCTCTTGATATTGAATGGGTTTTTGGCAAATGTACTGTCACGATGATACTTTCAATATATAGACCGTGTCGACATTAAGTGTATCGAGAATAAATGAAACCGGATGCTGTCATCAATGTGTGATATACTCATCTCGGTCAGTCTATCGTTGTATTCTGGAGGATGTCAGTATACCCGGAACTAGGAGCAGCTACATACAGCTCTGTAAACTGTGACGTCGTTTTAAGGCGAAAATTCCCCGAGCACTTCCAAATTAGCAATGGTCTCTCTTGAGTTCTCACACAGCCGTTCTAATGCCCTGGAAGGTCTTTTCTAACGTTGAGCTTTCAACGTGCAGATAGCTCGCAGCCAGGCTCCGAACTAGAAACCCAAGCACAACTGCCGAATTTTGGTACAATGCACCAACACTGCGTATTTAAATATACATAGATCGTGGAGTAATTCTCCAATTGGAGACGCAGTCGTGTTGCACAACAGTGTCAATGGAACAGAGGCGCAGCTTTGCCAGCTCTGCAGCTCACCCAATCAGTAAACTTTTATCAATATAAGCATTCGCGTGCTTATGCCAAATGGTAGGCTGTGATGGCGGTGTTCCAGGATCTATGCATCGGATTGCCCTCTTTTGATCTTTCACCCATTTCAACCAACCCCATCGTTTATTGCCTGGTCCTAGCCCCCATTTCCGTGCTACACATGGAGCCTCACAAAAAGTCGATCATTGAACGTTGTTGCCTCAGGTTCCTTTGAATCACTATCTCCCTATGGCTTACCTGTTGATACTCGATTCGAAGCAAGTTTTATCTCCACCAAGCTGCGTTCCCAGACTTTCAAACTATCATGGCTGCATTGCTGCGAACAACGACGCCAACCGATCTCAGTACGATATGGGCGACTCAAGTCACGACTATCGTCTCGACGGCCTCCGAAATGTTTGTCCAGCATACTGAAGTAAGAACGGAGGGAACCAGTACTTATACAGTCATGGTTCAGGAAACTCCTCAGGTTGACGTTCCGCCCCTAACCACTCAATTCATCCCTCCAGACTCATGTACCAATCGGTACTATACCGTCCTCGCAACTCCCGCAACGCCAATTATAATGAGTGGCTTGCTTGAGCCCGAATTTAGCAATTGTCAGGCAAATGGTGCCAATAACACATTCAGTCCCGGAATGTGTCCTGGAAATTTGCAAACAGCTACCGGGTCGTTCAATGACACCTTGTTCACTGAAATATGCTGCCAAAGGCAAGCACAACGTTTGCTGTGTATACAAAGACAAAACGCTGATCTGGATCATTTAGTGGGTTTTCATGGGATCCGCGAGGCTGCTCGTCGCTCGTGACAGGTACAACTCGAGTCAGGATCATTGGTGGCATTGAGGGCGTCGATGTTTCTACCACAGTATCGAACGTTGTTGCCATACACAGTGCAGTCACCATATTCTGGCGATCCGAAGATCTCAGCTTATTTCCAGCTGATGTGGCGTCGGCCCGTTCCGTCATGTTGTCCTCTTCCACTGCACTCGATACGAGTCGGAACTCCACAAGCACTGGCACAATAAAGACCAAATCAAATCCGAGCTTGAGTCTACCAGCTCGGATAGGGATTGGTGTTGGTGTCACGATAGGCGCGTTTTTCATCATCATAGCCATTTCAGCGTGGCTTTGCAGGGTAAGACGGCGAAGACGGCGTCTCCCAGTGCCAGCCCGCAACGGCGCAAGGGAATTAGATGGAACACGACCAATTTGGAAACGACTCTTTGGTCGCGAATGGAGAGCAGAGCTTTCACAAGATGAAAAACCAGCCGAATTGGAAACGGCGCGTGATCCAGCGGAGCTGACGGGGCTGCAAATCCCAGCAGAGCTGCCAGGTTCATACGACTACCTACTGCCTGCGAACGGAACTGGTGACCAGAAAATCGATGAGAAGGAAGCTGGCGCGAAGAAAGCGAGTCCCGGGGATCCAGCCCCATGAGAGGCATCAAGCAGGATACTTAATAAACTATAGCAACTTCAGCAGCAACGTGGTACAAACAAGCCTCCATCACAGATAGACACTGTATACAGAAAGCAAAGAATATGAGTTTCTTGCCGCGGCTTGGGTTGTTGAGCAAGGGACCTCTGGGCTAGCGAGCCCGCGCATATGTAGTGATGTAGAAACTCAAACGCTGTAGTTGATTCGCCGCAACGGCACTCTAATTTGCCCGCGGTCTTGTTCTGATATACACTTATAGTTGTACAATGCCCCAGGTTTTCGTCTAACCAGAACCAGAACCAGAACCAGGAAAATCATGTAAACGTCCGAGCCATAAACGCCAGGCCATGCCAATTGCCAAGTCGAGTGAAGATTGTTTTGTAGAAGAAGTTGGTGTTGCAGCACGCATTGCCGCTCTTGTTGGTCGTGATCGTAATCAAATCATCGAGGTCGATACGCACGCGTTTTATAATGTTGAAGTTGGAATTTTGGTTGATCACCGGTCCTTGTACACCTTGGGCTTCCATCCCTCCTGGACCTCGGCTTCTTGTGCGGCCTTTTCCATAGCCGGCTTGATTTCGGCTTCGTATCGTTCCCTTGCTCTCAGCACTTTGCTCTGCAGGTAGAAACTGCCGCCCTTTTCCGGGTTGTTTGCGTCGAAGAGCTTCTTGAATCGTTCCATGACCTCGTCCAAGTTGGCCTTGCCTCCCTGCGGCGGCTTGACGTTGAGAATCTTGCAGGCCTCATCCAGAGTCATGCCACTGCTCAGACTGGCGCGAGCGGCGGCGGCATTCGGGTCGAGCTTCGCTTGCGCACGTTGGTACTGGGAGGATGCTTGTGCTTGCTTGTAGGCCTCGGCAAACGCACGACCGATCGTACGTCCGCCAATGACGACGACTTGTGTGATGAGACGGTAAGCCTACACAAGGTGTTAGTACTGAGTGTTGTGCTGGATGGCGAATTCTCGCAGGGGCGAGAGCCCGGAAATCTGTAGGCGAGGAAAACGTACCATTGCGCCGATGAATCCCAAAGAACTGACAATAAAGTAGTCCAGACAGATGTGAAGAATGCACAGGTTATCTGTTGCAATAAAGTGCAGCACTCACGATGCGATCGTAGATTTGCACTGGGGTTGGGGGAAAATTGAAAGTTAGATCAAATGGACCCTCGGAATCGCCTCTTTCGCATACGACCGGCGGGCATGCGGACAAGCGCGATCGCTCGATGGAAGGTCAAAGAGGCGCCAGGGACGGGAATTTTTGGTCGGCTGGAAAATCTTGCGCGCCGATGATGTAGCGTCAAGCTTAAACTCAGTGGGCTGCCATCGATTCAGCGTTGCATACTCGTTAGGTAAGCAGAGTGCACGGACTGAACTGGACTCTCCAGTGGACAGCAAGCACTGAGCAGGCAAGCAACCACCATCCTTGCCAAAAGTGGTGAGCTGGCTCTAGGTTGCTGCTTTCCAGTGTGTCCAGAGCTGCGGGCCATTCAAACCTCCAATTGACACCCGGCTGCCTTTAATTCTACCATCAGCTTGTTCCATTTTCCATTCTTACAAACGACACGCTGCTGTTGTTGCAACGCAGCACCCTTTGGTCGCGCAAGTTCTCAACAGTATATCTCGGACTGGTCAATACTGGCACCGTCCAAGGTTCATCCCACTCATTCCACTATTCTACGCCATCGGCGCAACATTCCCTAGATTCTAGACCCTCTTTTGACGTTCCCCTGTTACATCACTCGATAGAGCCATCTGCCACAGCACAATGTCGCAGTACTACGGAGGACCTCCTCAAAACCAATACGGCGGCGGCGCTGCTGCTCAAAACCTACAATTCTACCCATCCTCGTACTCGCCCGGAATTCAGAGTCATGGAACACCATCACAGTCTGGCTATGGTTACGGAGGTGGAAGCACAAGCTATGGAGGGTTTGGCGGCGCATCAGCACCCGGAGTCAGCGGACGTATGGGGGAGCAGGGAGGACTGAGGACGGGCTGGATTGCTGCTTTCTCGACAGAGGGTTACGAGAATGAGCCGCCTTTGCTTGAAGAGCTCGGCATCAACTTTGATCACATCCAACGAAAGGTAAGTGCCCTATGCCTGATGACGACCTTGGGCATCCAATGATATTTCTGAGGGCAAATGCTAATTCGTGAACTTTCTAGACTTTCGCCGTTCTCAACCCCTTCGCCCGTATCGATCAACACCTCATGGACGATTCCGACCTCGGAGGCCCGATCCTGTTCTTTATCATGTTTGGCTTCTTCCTTCTCTTCAGCGGCAAGGTCCACTTCGGATACATCTACGGTCTAGCCTTGATGGGCTGCATCTTGTTACACTACATCCTGTCGCTTATGACCCCCGATGGTCCTTCATCGCCCTCGCCATCGCACGCAGCTCCTCAATACACAGGTGGTGGATACCCTGGCGACCCAGCCGCTGCTGATGGAAAGGGAAACCTGAGTAGCACTCTGACACTCGCTAGAAGTGCTAGTGTGCTGGGCTACTGTCTCCTACCTCTGGTCCTCACAAGTTTGGTGGGAATTGTCTTCCCTATGGACACTGTCATTGGCTATATCCTTACGAGTGCCGCAATCGTGTGGTGCACAACGAGCGCAAGTGGAATCTTTTGCGCCGTCGGTCGTATGCGTGGAATGCGGGGCCTTGTCGCATATCCGCTGGCTCTCTTCTACGTTGGCTTTGGTATAATGAGTATTTTCAGCAGCAGAGGTTCGGGTCGTCTTGGCAAGGCCGCCGGTGTACCATAAATATTGGAATGGAAAAGTTAAAATGAGGTCAAGGACTGACTGGATAAGGGGGCGTCTTCAGGGGCGTTGAGCGTCGGTGCATCTACAATGGCGTCTGAATTGTGGTCTAGAATAAATATCGGGAAGATTCAAGTAAAAGTTCAGAAACTGGATTTTGAGGTTTTTGCCGTTTGTCTCCAGTTTAATCTTATCATTGATGTACAACAGACTGCTTGATCAGTTACCTCGAGGTCGTAGTAATGTGAGTCGGGTGAAGTACGACTGATACCACACAACAGAGCTCGGGCATGCTTATAACATGGCTAGGTTGGCAACGAATCAGATCAGCAAATGTGTTCCAGGCATCACGGGCCAACCGATTCCCAAGAATTCTGCGGCGAGGCTCAAGCCAGAGTGTCGAAGATTGGGAAGATGGCTCGGCGAAGGATGGTAGTGTACATAGTCGTAGAGAACGTCAAAATGATATCTATGCACTTTTATGACCTGAATGATGCTGACATGGCTGAACATATGGCCATTAGGTATGTCGAGAAAGCTGGAGGAGAAATATTGACGTTCGTATTGATACTTTCCGGCCGAATCCTCATTCCCATGAATCTAAAGCAATCCACGATTCTGATTGATGGCCACATATGTTGGGCAACATCTAAAGTCTTGGTAACGGAATATGAATGACTTCTACCCGACAAAGAGGCGCTGCACCCCGGATTCCGACATCACGTAAATGAATCATGCCGCATACACACGAACCAATCGGTAGATGTGACGAACCTCTCAGTTCTCGAATGACCCCGATCAGGAAATGCCCAGAAGTGGCGGTCCAATCAGCGGGCGCATGGAAAAAGTCGAGGCGGTCTTGCAATATCTGGCGTACTCAAACCCATGCATAGGCTATTTACAGCCGTCCGCAGAAGCCCCGATTGTTTCCCAGGAATCGCTTCAGATAACGGATCTCGTGATGCACAGCCCGTGACTTGACAATTTCAAGGACGGACAGGAGATGGCATTGATAGAGTAGTTCTGCCGGAGCTGGAGATAGAAAGAAGGCTACTTTACGCGAGACCGTCCACAGCTACTGATGAAAGGGAACATTGGATATATATCTTGAGTGTCGCGCTCAACGATTGAATAGTTTGCTTCATCACGCATGAGCATCCCTGACAGATCACCTGCAACTCATAACCACAATGAAGTTCTCACTGGCAACAACTCTGGCTCTTGGCCTCGCGGCCGAGGCCCACACCATCTTCCAGGTTAGTAGATCCCGAACTCTGTCATTTGTATGATCGCCTTGCTGATCTAACACTGAACAGAAAGTCTCGGTCAACGGAGCCGACCAAGGCTCACTCGTCGGCCTGCGCGCACCAAACAACAATAACCCCGTCTACGACGTGACATCCAACGACATCGTCTGCCAGCAAGCCGGGACCACATCCTCAACAATCATCAGCGCCAACCCGGGCGACAAGATCGGCGCCTGGTTCCAGCACGTCATCGGCGGCGCGCAGTTCTCCGGCGACTCGGACAACCCCATTGCCAAGTCGCACAAGGGCCCCGTGACGGCGTGGCTCGCCAAGGTCGACAACGCGGCGACGGCGTCCAAGACGGGCCAAAAGTGGTTCAAGATCTGGGAGGACACCTTTGACACGTCGTCCAAGCTGTGGGGGGTCGACCACCTCATCACCAACAACGGCTGGGCCTACTTCAACCTTCCCCAATGCGTCGCGGCCGGCGACTACCTGCTCCGCGTCGAGATCCTGGCGCTGCACTCGGCCAAGACGAGCAAGGCCGCCCAGTTCTACATGAGCTGCGCCCAGCTCAAGATTGGCGGCAGCGGCAGCACCACGCCGAGCTCCACCGTCTCGTTCCCCGGCGCCTACAAGCAGGACGACCCGAGCATCCTCATCAACATTTACGGATCCACGGGTCAGCCCGACAATGGCGGCAAGGCCTACTCGGCCCCGGGCAACGTTCCGGTCATGAAGTGCTGAGCAGGTAGTTCGTGACAGAGTGGGTGTATCAGGTGGTGGTGATGGACCGCTGGAATTGCTCGAACAGCAGTGTTCTCTGGAAGTGTAATTGACATGTCTTATACTGAGATAATTAATAAATCCTAGAATTTGGGTCAATGCTTCCGCCACTCCATATAGGAGCGCATCGTGTTATTGTTAGCATGATTGATTGTGAATGATGAGGCAACATGATCAGGCATTCTGCGTGACGGTTGACCTGCACCTGATGGCCGCTTCGGAAGCGCGTTTAAACAGCAGCAAACTTGTAGACTTGAAGTATTCCACAAGATACTTGCCGCCCGATCTCACACATTGTGGTGTCTTACCAGTTTCGTGATCAGGAAATTTGTGATGTCTAACATAGCCAGATTCAGTCTCAATACAATTCTTGTCGAGTAGCACGCAACACAGCACCTACATATGCAGGTACGAGGCGCATTGTCGATAGATAGTGTGCGACGACGCTTTACCTCTTTGTAGCGTGCTCGCTTGCACACATGTTCAGATCAAGCCAAGGTAAAAATGGTGCTGATACGCTGATACGCTAGGACCTGATGCGGTTTATGAGATCCTTGGTGATTCATCACCTTAAGCGCAGTTGGTCAGAAGACAGTGGCGCACTCAGGGATCGCTGCAGTAGTTTGCGTGCCAAGTTGAAATCCATGTGGTCAATCGATGGAGCTGAGAAACGCTCCCCTGGCATGATTTGTTGGTGTGTATTCAGACGAAACATGGACGACCTTATTGACAATTCTGTGAACATCATCTAGAAAGTAGATATCTAGTGCATGATCTCGGCCTCAAACATCTTAGGATGTAGGACAATGAAGTATTACTTGACAGTAGCCAATTGACAGTAACGGGTTGAGGTAACCAACTCCTTAGGCTGTTAGGCTTCCTGGTTATGGTGAATTGTTGCAGATAGCTAAAGCGCCTGGAGCTTGGGCCCTGACTCCAGGAGCTTCAACTGTCTTTAGTGGGGCTGTTTGGGCTTTGGCACCGCGGCAAGCTCCATTCACCCCAGCTATCTCTCCCATCGTCGATCATACCCAGCCGTTTCAAACCCGACTCAACTTCGTCCCGTTTTGCTGCAATGATCCGGACAAAACACAGGCGGGACAGCCTAGCCCTACTATGTACACTGGGACGAAGGACAATTGTGCCTGTGCTGCATGAGATATGCCCCCTCGTCCAATCGCAGGGCCACAATCCTCGGCATGACGGCACATGTACGGTCAGACAAGCCTCCAGGGCTGCCTCTGGAGTCTGCACAAGCAAACATTTGTAGTAGGTGAATGTGTGGTAGGTGTGTCCCTCTCTCACTCTTTCAGTGTGGCGTTGGATGAGACTGCCTCGGGATGAAGCAAGCGACTACCGACCCTATTTGACACCTCTCCCACATCAATCGTTGAGACCTCTTGCCATTTGCAAGCTCGAATCTTCTACTTTCACTATCCTAAACCATTTGCTGCTGCTCCCCTGCGCGCCAATCGCTGGTCTCGAGCACTTCTAGTGAGTGCTTCTTTTGGCCGATACCTTAGTCAGCTCTCGTCCGGCATCACGCGACTCTGTATACTCCATAAGCACGGGGCAGTGCTACCAATATTTCCTAATCTGGACATTGACTGGATGAGTTCATAACGACGACACGACTATCCGCCTTGGCCCATAAACATCCAAGCTTGGAATATATCATATAACATACCATCGCTTGTCTGCGTGCCGGGTGCCGCTTCACCAAACATTCCTATAGCCGTCTAAACGAGAACTGCGACAACCATGGCGACAACAAATGCATTCGGGGAGCTGGGCCTCTCCATTGTTGGCGTAGCATCTCAATATCCTCCCCATTCGCTCAAACCGGACCAAGTTCAGCATTTAGCACAAAGATTCTACCCGGACAGTCCAGCGTAAGGAATCTATTCTGATCTATTTACCCTAGCATGACCACTCACCACTCTGTTATCGCAGTATGCAAAAAGTCCTGTCCATCAATCGCTTTACAGGCATCGAGACCCGAGCCTCCATTGGCACATCAGATCATCCCCTCGTAAACGGCAAGGAAGCCCCCTCGATAGCCGAGCTACATCGCACATTCATGACCGACGGCGTACCGTTGGCTGTAGCAGCTTCGCGAAAAGCCATTGCGGAAGCCGGCATTGAATTGTCGGACATCACCCACGTGGTCGCAACAACATGCACAGACAGCGCAAACCCAGGCTTTGATCACTTCGTGCTAAAGGAGCTCGGTGTTACACACCAGGTGGAAAAGGTCTTGCTCCACGGCGTTGGATGTTCTGGAGGTCTGGCTACGTTGCGAACAGCTGCCAATCTTGCGCTCGGTCACACGGCGAGACGGAAACCCGCCAGAATACTATGCGTTGCGCTCGAAGTCAGCACTACCCTGGTCCGGAGTGAGCTCGACAGCATCAACGAGACCCAGGAAACCAAGATTGGCATTACACTGTTCTCGGATTGCGGAAGCGCTGTAATTCTAAGCAACGGTCTTGGTCCAAGGACTGCGGATCCCGTGTACGAGCTCCTGGGCTGGGAACACCAGGTCATCCCCGATACCGACCACGATCTCGGTTTCGACGTGGATCCCGTGGGGTGGAAGGTGGTACTATCGCCAAGAGTGCCCAAATTGACCGTACAGGCTCTGCAGCCAGCCTTCCAGGAGCTCATGCGCGACGTTCCCGACATGGGGCCAATGTATCGAGAGGCCGCGGATTTCGACTGGGCCATGCACCCAGGAGGTGCAACGATCCTCACGGGCGCCGAAAATGCCATGTCCATTACACCGGAGCACATGCGCGCCAGCTACATGACCTATATGCATCACGGAAATTCGAGCTCGGCCACAATTTTCTCCGTCATGGACAAGCTGCGGTCAAAGGACATGGACGAAATGGCCCCTGGTGGGAGAGCCAAAGATTTTGTGGTTGGTTGTGCTTTTGGGCCCGGAATCACGGTCGAAATGTGCATGCTCAAGCGCAATTTCGGCATCAGGAGGCCACACGATATCCAGACGCCTCCCGACACCGACAGCGAGGCCAGTGCGAGCGACGTCGACGCTGCTTCGGAATGGGCAAGTGAAGACCCCAAGGAATCAGTGCCCGACACGCCGGAACCAGAAATGTTCGAGACAGTCGCGTCTCACTCACGTGACGCAGACTTTATCAATGAAGCATTGGATGGACTTGAACTCGATTGATCATGTTAGATTAGACATATGACGATTCTGAACTTCATTTGCTAGACTCTTGAGAGACTCGAAAGTATTCTTCGCATGGCGCAGGGCGCAAGTAAGTTGAACACACAAACAATGAATAAATGATAATTCCTAAAATACAGAAGTATTCGACCAGTGCACCCGAGGATCGAAATGAGAATTCGTTGAAAGACAAGTTGCATCACGATTATTTTGAGCTTGTTGGCTCTACAACCTTCCAGAAAGCATTTTCCCAGCCTTTTCTTCTCCTCACACTTGATCTCAAATCAGAGCCTTCGACCGGCCTGCCGAGTGTGTTCGCGGGCAATGGCATCGTGCGTTCCGGTACCTCTAGAGTTTCTCCCTCTGGTGTGGTGATGTCAAATCCAAGCAGAAAAGCAATCATTGTTCCCCAGTTTTCGGCATTTGCAAAGTCCTTCCCGGGGCAGAGATGCTTGCCGCCTCCGAATGGCGTATAGGCCCCCCTTGGTACGGGTGCGCCGGCGTGAAACTCACGCTCGTCTGTAGGACCGGACCGTAGGAGTCGCTCCGCATGAAATTCGGCGACATTCGCGCCCCAGTGTGCCGGATCCTGGTGATTCACGAGCATCGACATCAATAGAGGAGTGTCCTTCTTTAGCAGATATGTCTTGCCTGGGTCTGCCGCCGAGGTCAGCAGCGTGTCGGACTTGACCCAACGGTGGAGGCTGCCGACGCCAATGATGCGCTGGGTCTCGCGGTATGCAGCCATGAAAAGCGGAGCTCGGTCCTCGAGTCCGCGAATGTCGAGACACATCTCCTGTTTCCCGTTGGCCAGCTTCGGTCCCGGCATGGCGAGCGGCTTGAGCTCCTTGCGCAGCTTGGCGACGAGGGCCGGCTGTGAGAAGATGTACATGGTGAACCAGTAGGCGGTCGGGATAGTGTTGGCCAGGGCGCCCTGTAGAATGGCAATCATCATGGCAGCCTTATCTTGAGCGTCGCAACCGTGCTCATCCTGTAGAATGATGGCTGCCTTTGTAAGTTCGCTGACATCGGGCCGTAGTGGTGCGGCAGATGCAAAGTCTACGATCAGGCGTTAAAGATTGTCTCACCAAATTAGATGGCTAGTGAAATTGTACTCTGAAGATGATCAGCCTTGTAGTCTCTTTTACAATAACGCGTTTGATGGAGACATACTACATCCTGTTAAAGCTTTGTGCATATCTGCGCGCGCTTCGTATGCGGAAGAGCTCGTAAGCCAAGGTGCTGGGCCAAGCAAAAAGTGATGCATGCATGCTTCCCATTGCCTATAGACTGGTTAACGGCCAAATATGGAGAGTCATCTTCCAGGGGTACTATTTTTACCAGAATTTAGCCATCAGACTCCTGTCCTTGCTGAAAGGGTTGTCTTTGCCGAGCAATGCCGTGATCGTCGATGTTGTGAGCATCTGCCTCATCCATATACTCTGTGATAGTAATGTAAGCAACCATGACTAATGGAAGGAACGGAATTTGTATTGATGATCACAGTATATTAAAATGTTTTGTACATCTTGTCAAGACAACATAATAGAAATAATGAGACAGGCTTACAGTGTCTTCGACTTCCATGTTCAATGGCAGGTAGTTGATCTGGCGAAAGATGTCTCCCAGTGCCACGACGTTCATCTTGAACAGATCTGTACCCGTCATGGACGAGTAGAATAACTTGACCCAGCGTGGCCAAAAGTCCTCGCTGCTCACAATGGCCATTCCCTTGGCCGACATGGGAGTCGTGTACTGGATCATTTTGAGCAGGTGCGGGTCGAAACTCAAGCTGCGAGCGCGAAAGGCGGCGCTGATGAGCGATGGCTCGTTGATGACATACATCTTGCCGCCAAGCAAGGGCACCTGAAGCGTACAGGCCGGCATACGACTTTCGTCACTAGACGTGTTATTTCTCGTGAGTTATTCTGGTCTTCGACGGTTTTGCCACGATCTGTGAAAGGAGTGGGTCCTTACTATAGCTTCTTCCAGTAGCCGTGAGAGTCGAACAACATGCCTAGGGTATGCCCGATCACAGGGATCCTGGCCTTGAGGACTGGAGGTTCTTGCTGGTCGGTGCGAAGAACGAAAAGACGCCAGAAGAGGACGATGAGTACGCCGCCTAACAACAGGGATACGGCGAAGCCATCACCGCGGAGCAAGGCGCCTAGCACGTCACTCGAGGCCATGGCGGTGCGGGTGACTAGCACTTCTTGCAAGATGAAGTGTCCTATGCCGAAGTCTTGTGTAGCAGGATGAGTAGCTTGAATAAAAATCCACTACAAACTGCCAGGTAGGTAGCTAGTAGGTACGTAGGCAGATGAATATGGGAGTGCCGATTTTGTGACCTATTCGCAGGAAGGTTCCACCAGATGGGTCCCCTTCCTTTAATACCACTAGGTCCCAAGCTGTCGGTTAGTGCAGAATATTGGAAATCCGGAAATCTGGAAATCTGGGCCACTCTGTAAGCGTTCAGCCTGCTGCTGGAAATCGACCCAGCATCATGGATATCACCAGCATAACGTACCGGGAACTGGCCTATCAGGTCGAGTTGGAGCCCTGGAGCCCTGGAGCCTTGGAGGCGCAAGTGAGAATGTTTGCCAAATCTGATGCGATGCAGCTGTTGGTTTGTCTTGCACTAAAACATTGGCTGCCTTGTACTACAGATAGCACAGGGTCCCGAGGCGTTGGTAGCGAATCAGAGCACCGGAATCGTGAATCCTTCAGCCAGGTTTGGTATTCAGCTGTGCGCGTCCTTCATGGTGGTGTAGCAGTTGTTGGTGATAAAGGAACCTTGGAACCACATTTGTTTACCATCCTTCCAAGAGAACTTTTTTCAATCCCCCAAACCTGATGTCGACTAAAGTGGAAAAAGCAACCAGCTCTTCGGGCTTAAGTCGTGGTATTCCCTGGCGCACTGCATTGTAAGCATAATGGTGGCGCTCAATGTTTGTTCTATTAATTATCATATGAATGCATCGAAATCGACAAATATTGTTGCTGATGGCCTGATCATATTCTATGATCGTATAATCACAGTCAATCCAAGTAGGGACGAAAGGTCGGCTTCGATGTACCTCATTCGTCAGTTGGCACGGGTAGATCTTTGGGTGTTCGGGCCGCTATAAGCTAAATTAACTAACCTAGCTGCCCTCCGTGCCCCCTCCATCAAGCTGTGCCAGGAACCAGCATAATAGGTGTCAGGTGCACAAGCGAGCTGGCGGCAAGATCCTTGAGTGATGGCAAAAGCCCAGGTTTTCCTCTGTGCCTCAGCAATCCATAGTTGATAGTAGAGGAGGCGAAATCTCTACAGATTCGACGAAGGGAAGTTCGTGCCATTTATCAAAAGTTGATTCTCTTGGCATAATGAATCCCGGATGTTCGGCATCATGTCCCCTATTGTCCCCACGCCCGCTCTCGCTTTCTTCGCTTTCGGGTGACTTTGTGATTGATTTCTTCAAAGGCTTAATCCAGAGCCACGTGTTTGCTCATCACTTGTTTATCCTTCTTCCACGACTGCTGGTTCTACTCCAATAGCAGCTTGTCCGATTCAAGTGCAAACTTCTCTTTCCTCCGCGGTCGTCTTACGTCGCTCCTGAGGCTTGGCCGCTCCCAAGAATGCAAATTGGACAGGCGATTGGCACCGCTTGTGCAACGTTTGCCATCACCAATATTGACGATGCATTCGTTCTGGTTACCTTCTTTGCCGAGTCAGCATCCAGCAATGTCCTGACGCCACTCAGGATCACCATTGGCCAATTCGTCGGATTTACCGTCATTGTTGTTATCAGCATGATTGGCTTTGGCGTCTCCCTCGTCCTACCATCAGAGCCCATTGGCTTCTTGGGCCTGTTGCCGGTTATCCTGGGTGTCTGGAAGTTGTTGGAGCTCGTCATTCCCGGCGCCGGAGACAGCGACGACAATGCCAGAGTCGCTGGCATGAAGGGTGTCCTGACCGTTGCCTCTGTCACCTTGATGAACGGAGGAGACAATATCGGCGTCTACATCCCGCTATTTTCGCAGGTCCGTGGGGCTGAAATCGCTGTATATATCATTGTATACTACATTTTGCTCGGCCTCTGGCTCTTGGCCGCCTGGTTGGTCATGCAGCAAAAGCACATTCTACGTATCGTTGAAAAATACGTGCACTATGTCATCCCCTTCCTGTACATGGGGCTTGGGGCGTACATCATCGCCAAATCAGACTGCTATCCATGGTCTGTCGAACAGATCGATGCTCAGCGACCTTCTCATCCGGGACGTGTCATCATGGCCGTGACTACCGCGGTGCTGCTTTTGACGGCTATTGGGACACTTTTGTGGTACCGATGGGGTCATAAAGCGACTCCGGCTGACGCTCAAGCGGATAACAGCAGGCCAGCACAAGCCAATGACGACGGCGAAGAGATGATAGTAATGCAATCCAATAGAACTGCCGGAAATGCGACAGTTTCTTCAGCTGCAGGTCAAAACCGTACGGCCGAAGCGATCCGACTTTGAAACCGCACATAATGGTGCAGGCATATAGGAATCGTATCTGAAAGATGGGTTGAATCCCACCGCGTATAATTATGATGTAAATGCGCGAGACAAATTACAAAACTTTTCAACAAAACCTTGGAGAATCTCATTCATGATGAGCTATGGTCTTCGACTGTTCTCATTGAATCTATGTCCACGGAAACTGGGCATAAAAGAAATAACCAACAGCAACTAAATTCAAGCAATATTTTGACTTACTCGGTACGAATGACGTGTCAAGCACAAATGACCCTCAAACTGCGCGTTCTCATCCAATCAATGGTTCGGCTTAATTATTCTAGTGGAGATCCATTGAACAGTTGGCCTTGGCCCATAATCATCACCGCCCTTCCCATTCCCAGGACATTTCAGTGACTGCCTGGTGAGGGACAAACCAGATGCCAGTACATGATGGAATCATAAAACTGACATGGTAAGCATTCCAACCGTGATGTTCTGCGGAATTTGCTAATCTCGCAAAAAGTCTCGAAGACACAGCCCTCAACAGCTTCGTCGGCTCGTATGGCCAAGACGTATTCCCTCCAGAATTGTCCCTCCAGCGTATCGTTCCAATGGCCCTCGCAATGATGATACCATCAGCTGGAGAGTCTCGATGCTCAAACTCCTGGAGGGCAGTGCAACGGCTTTTGGCTCGGTTGTAGTGCTCGGGTTAGCCGGCTATGTGTACCACGTGTACTACAAGTCCCTGGTTCTAAGCAAGATGAGCAGCGCTTTCGCGTCCGGTTATTCGACCCTCGAGTTGGCAGCCCTTGGGCGGCACAGCGTCGACTCGGATGAAGAAGAGGATGCGCACTGGGTTCCTCGGCCGGAGCAAGCTACCATTGATCAAATTGTGGATGGCACTCTACAAGGACAGTACTATCTTGTTACCGGAGAAAAGGGTACGGGCAAGACCTCAATGCTGCTGAGGGCAATGAAGAGAGCGAACGGAGAGGGGGCAGTCTTGTTCGAAGGGCACGGCGACCTCGAAATCTTTCGGCTCCGGCTGGGAAAGGCCCTGAATTACGAGTTTCATGAAGATTACATTGGAGGCCTGTTCAGTTTCAAGGGCCCCAGAGACACGACACCGCTGTTAGACATTGAGCGCGCTTTCAACAAGATGGAAAAGTTGGCCCTGGCTCGGCGCGAAGCATTGGGCAAACCGCTGGTTCTAATCATCAACGGTATCCACCTGATCCCAGACAATGACGATGGCCGCAATCTGTTGGACCTGTTGCAGCAGCGTGCTGAGCTCTGGGCCGCGAGCCATCTTGTTACCGTTGTCTTAAATAGTGACGAGTATTGGGTGACCGAACGACTCATGGGCCTAGCTACGCGCATGCAGGTCTTTCCGGTGCACGATATACCCAGGGACCTGGCCATCAAGTCTCTGAGAAAGTTTCGAGCCAAAGGGTTTGGCGAGAGGGTTTCCTCAGATGTGTTGAATCAAGTCTACGACAAAATCGGCGGCCGCCTCCGATTTCTCGTCCAGGTTGGAAAATCGCCCGACATGTTACGAGCGTGCGATTCCATCTACGACAAGGAGAAGCGATGGTTCTTGAGCCAGTGCTGGATCCTCGGCGAGACCATGGACGATGACGCCGAAGACCACCAAGAGGCTTGCGCGGCAGCCATGCTACTGGCCAAGGCGCTGGTCGATAGGGAAGACATGATGAGGGAAAGGGGCGATGCGGAAGCTCATCTGCCCGAGATCCCCCTACACGAAGCCCGGCAAATTATGACACGGGCTGAATTCATCCAGCACCATGATCATAAAAATATTGTTACCATAGATAACAGGTCCATGGTCAAGGCCGACTCTGTGGCTATGCAAAATGTGTTTCGTGAAGTTTGTCGTCAAGAGGGCTTCGAGAAGCATCTACAGGCTACACTGGATAGATTGGATGAGCTGGAAAGTCTGCGCCGCACAAGGGAGATAGTGTTTAAGTCAAGCGACTCCAGTGATGACTGATTCACGGCTCGAGAATTAAACAACGTCAATTCTTTTTATTCGTTTTTTTATTCATCATCGATTTGAGAAACGTATTACTGGCGTGGTATCCCTGAATTATTCGTGACGGAATCAGAATCCGTTGGAGTCAGTCACCATGTATGTAGTTGTGTAGAAAAGCTACAGGCCAGTCATCATGTTACACGGCCTCGTAGTAATATGTATTTGGGGCTGTGGTACTGCACCCGTCCCGCCACACGCTATGCGACGGGGGCTGTGTTGTTATTTGAACCAATAAAAGTATTTCGGAGAATGCTGCAGCAGGCAATGGGTGATCCCCGCATCCAACGACGACAAGTTTTGCGAGCCTTGTGACGGATGGAGCCAGCCATGTACCATGGTTTCGAATCAAGCAGGCAGTTCAGTCAAGTCGACTCGTTCTCCCGACAACTCCAACCGTGCGAGTGACCAGACACCTAATGCACAAGAAGAGACTGCACAAGGGCAAGATTCGTCGTCCCCGATCCCCACGCTATCGGCTCAAGGATTCGTCTCATATCTTTACAAGACATGGAATTACACATTGCTCATAAAGGTTCTTTTGCTGGCTCAGGTCTCGGCATTGGCTGCTAGTTGCCGACGATGTCACTTCACGATTGATAGCACAGTTGCTGTCGTCACCATCGTCACATTCCCCTTGGTAATATTGGGCACCTGGGCGGCATGGGAAGCTCTGCAGTTATCTCGATGGACCAGACGCAAGGATGAACTAGCATGGTGCGAGGATGTAAGTCCCTTCCACTACTTCGTTCGATTCGCTGAAGCTTATCGTCATACAAGCATGACTGGAAATACCCTGGATGCGAAGGGCTGAAAGACGAACCGCTTTCACTTCCCAGAGCCCTCTCGACTTACGGAGACATCGAGCAAAAATTTAACATAAAAGCCCAGCCAATCTTAGTGGCCAATTACTGGCTTGCATCCCTGGAAGTTCGGTATCTGCATCTCTTATGTTTTATCGGCCTATCCGTATCATGCCTTCAAGTTGTCATTTTCTGGACCAATCGAAATCTCATTGTGCAACTCGTTCGCTATGCTCTCAATAGGCACGCGGAAGAGCGGGCGAAGGAGCACCAAGTCGCAGTCACCAGAGACGAGCAGGCGCCAGAAGACGTTCCAGTGACTGAAAAGGTTATTGTACTTGAAGATACGCCAGATAATCTCGAAAGGGTTTCTCAATTATTCGACCCAGGAAATACTGCAGAAAGCCACAAAAAGATTACTGAAAGCCTAACAAGAGGGGAATCAGCGACATCAAATAGATCGAGCGCCGAAAGGCCAAATGCGCCCAAAAGAAAGTCGGCTGCACCAGGCGGTAGTGCTGGACAAGCCTCATCGAGAATCTATGGTGGAGGCATTCAGTTAGATGGTGTGAAAGAGGAAGCCGCTACTCAGCTTCTGCCTTCAGCACGGGGCTACCTCTATGATCCTCCCTCGATTCAGGACCACACTCGCCTGTACAAAGAACCCTATCTCCGAGCCAAGAGTAAAAAGAAGGCTCCGATTCCAGAGAACCGTAGAGAATCTACAGTGTTCACAAGCGGCGCGGCCGCTGGAAAGAAACTTCGCTGGACCTGCGTAAGTCTTTTCATAAGACCTTCATTGAGCTCATGACTGATTAGAAACAGCCCAGTTGTCCGGGTTCCAATAACAGCTGGACTTATGATTTATCTTGTCCTCGTTGCCACACCCCATGTCCAGCTGCACCAAAAACATTTTACGGCTGATTGGAAACGCCACCAGGAAGTGGTGGGCTCTACAATAGACACCGGCCTAGGTGCACGGCTGGTGATAGTGTGAAGATTAACGTTCCAATCTCAAATGTATAAATGATACTTTTAATTGACCCAATAATTCGAGGATATGATATCTATAGAGAATTCAAAGAAAAAGAAAGAAAAAACCATAAAACATGTAGAGTCACATAGGAAGATATCAAGTAGGGGTGATGCGCCGCCTATGGCTGTTTGTCGTACCCATTTGTGTGAGGCTGTTGGCTACCTTGGCTGACGAGTACATGGTGGAAGTTTTTGCTTTCCCGTTCTTGTGCCCATATAACTAACGCATGTGTTTGAACTGTTTGTTCTGTTCCAATGCGTAATCTTCCCGAAGCCGCATGTATCATACTGCATACAACGCTACAGTATGTCACATTAGAGGGGACCAGGGACCCTCGCAAGACCCACGCGTGCCGTATGGGGGCGAGCAACAACCGGCCCGCATCACACCGCAGAACCGTAATTACGTCTTGTCGCCAACTCGTTATGGGTACTGTCAGGTTGGCGGATGCCAGGGGCCAACAGCCTCTATGCAGGTTGGTTCATGTTTGTAGCAAACAATAGTCACCGGCTTCTCTCTATATAAAGTGAACACTACACAGGAAGTTTAACCTGCATCAACTTGCCTCAAAATCAATTATATTCATTCCAAGTCAAGATGAATCCTGCTGGTGTACTCATGGTCGGTAGTGTTCCTGGAGGTTCTCCAAAGGACGTCTTTGAACGCTTGACAGCCGCGCTGCCCGGCCGTCTACATTCAGTACCGGACGGCGAGACTGGCGACCGATGGAACTACATCGGATGGCAGTTGACACGTTTTCCTCTCGTTGCCCGCCGACCAGAGCTCGGGGGAGCACCGCTGCCTGATTCTGGAGTACCGAATTTCTCTTTGGCAGACATCGAACCAACAGGCTACGATGAGGTGGCGCTCTCATCATACGCCGAATTTGTACGACTTCGTCAACAGAATAGCATCCCGTCAAACATCCGTTTTCAGGTCTGCCTACCTTCCCCGTACAACGTCTTGATTGGCCATTTGAAACCAGAGGTAATCAGTGCTATCGAGCCAATCTATGAGCAACGTTTCGAGGAAACAATCGATCGGATCGTCGCCAATATACCTCATAATGATATGGTGATCCAGTGGGATTTGTGCTTCGAAATAACTGCACTTGAGTTCGAACAAGGTCGGCTTAAGGAAGGCCGACATCAAGCCTATTTCTCATCACAAGGAGGTGTATTGCAAGGTCTTGTAGACCGCGTGGCACGGCTATGCGAAAGGATTCCTCAAGATGTCAAGCTTGCCTTCCATCTATGCTACGGCGATCTCTATCACAAGCACTTTGTTGATGTTAGTACTTGGCATGATTCCCTCATTTCCTGGCATGTCTTTCGAGATGTGATTCGGACAAGTCCTGATCCACCTAACATATTGAGATACCCTACACCATGGACTGCTCTGGCAAAATTCAGAAAGAAATGAAAATCACTAACAAATTCGTTGAATAGCCTCAAGATACGGCGCTTTGGTGAAACTTGCCAATGCGATATTAGCCCGCGACAATATTGCCCCCCGTACGGAATGGATTCATTTGCCTGTGCCGAAAGGACGGACTGGCGCGGCTTACTTTACGCCTCTGACCGGCCTGAAGCTTAATGACGGTTCCGGTCAAGGACAGAAACCGCCTCGTCTTTACCTTGATTTGGTGCATGCCAATGACGAGACCGGGACAAGGAAGCGTATCGATGTCGCAAAGTCCGCAATCCCATTCCCCTTTGGCGTGGCAACAGAGTGCGGCTTAGGGCGAACCCCTCCTGAAGAGATCGACAGCATTTTGCAGATCTGTAAAGAGGTATCTGCAGAGATTGAATAAATATTCGAGTTCTCTAAAGCTATGGACATATGTGGTGTAATTTGGTTCAGGTTGATACTATAAAGAATAGGTCAAGCCAGCCATGAATAGGGCGCTAGGTTCTGATTGGCTGAGTTTCCTATAACACATGGCCGACGGCTCAGACTTCACACTCATTGTCATTCCTACACATAATTGATGCCTCCTCATTCAAGAAATAATCTCTTGTAATATGTCGGCGACCTGTTTGGTTGCAGTAAAGTGAGGGCAATGTCCACTCGCCAATTCAAAAGCCTGAACCTCCCGACCCTCCTTTTGTAATGCCTCAATATAGCTCCGCTGGTATCGGACAGGCACGGCCATGTCCTCGCTGGTGCAGATGTAGGACACTGGAATCTGCCGCCAAGCCGCGTGCTCAATGGGCTGGTAGAAGCAGCGGCTGTTCCAGCGCGTCAGAAGCTTGATATAGGCCTCGGTCTCGGCGGCGCCGCGGCCGGGCCCCACGACGAACTTGTCCATCTCGCGGCCGAGGCAGCTGCCGTCCTCGGCAAAGTCAAAGGCGACGGGCAGCACGTCCAGGTCGCCAAACTCCTTGACCTTGTCGATCATGGACTTGCCCTCGAGCAAGGCGTGGGCGCTCAGGTAGATGAGCTGCGAGACGCCGCCCTTGAGGCCCTGGGCCGAGCGCGAGGCGATATCAAGCCCGTGTAGGGCGTTTGATCCGACTGCGCCGCCGTATGAGTGCATGAGGGCGACGACGTTGCGCCCTTCGCCTTCTTCTAGGAGATCCTCAACAAAATGGCGGACTAGCTTGGAGTCATCTGCCAAGTCGGCGTTCGGTGGACGTGAGCCATTCATGGACGGCAGACGAGGGATGTACACATCGTAGCCTGTAGCTTCGAGGACGGCCTTGAGATCGCTGTAGTTCTCAGGCACATGGCAACCGCCATGAATGATGACGACTGATGTTTGTAGAGGCATGGTAGTAAGAAATTAAAGATTAGGGATTAGTGATAAGAATCTTGGGAGCAGGGTATTCTCAGGCATTGGTGCAGATGCATGCGACTGTATAAAAGGGTAGAATCCGGTGGTCCACGATGACTACCCATGGCGCACACCGGTTTTCACTTATCATGACGAAAATGAAAAGTGGTATCAGGCAATTTGATTATCCAATCTTACGATCATCAACCTGCAGAATTGAGAGGAACGGCAGTTGGTTGGCTCAGCCTTGCTTCGGACGTAATCCATTTGCCGATCGCTTCTTCATACGAAAATAGATGAATGGAGTATACGGAGTATGCAAAGGAACAATGCATACATAGTAGCATAGGTTGCGAAGCTCACATTGTACTATACAACGCACCAACAACCGAGGTGGAACTTTGAGTAAATCAAAGTGACCACTTGTGGACGAGGAAATGGACCATTAGGACCCTTGCTCATATGTATCTGCGGACCAACGTTGCGGAAAAATTGTCAGCACGCCCTTGCGTCGGGCTTACAACCAGATTGAGTGACATTCGGCGACTTAGAGGTAACCTATCCATCTGGCAGCGTTGGGGGCAATCCTCTTTTTGTGGGAGCCGTGTTTGCATTGTGTCCCACTGCCGTATGAGTAAGATCACAAGCTTTCACATCGATCGAAGGAGTCGAGTGGAATCACAGGCAGATGGATCATCATCACCGGCTTTCGCCCAATCAAATACATTGGCACAAGTACCAGGCCTAAGATGGACTGAACCCTTCAACCGTTGGAGTTTATAGTCGTGCACGGAGCGGCGCTAGTTCAGTGACCACTTCGAAGGATATTGACTTGTAGGTACGTACACACTAGAGTGGGTTTTCCTTTTGCAATCTCGTCAAGATTCATTTTGGTGGTTCATAGTGAGCGACGTAAATTCTTGAGTATGACTCGGTATACCCTCAGCGTGAGCCTGCCTATAGCGCAGTGGGATTGAATCATTCACAAAACAGTGTTGACTTGAGGTGACAATGTAAATTATGTGCTCTTTACTATATGGTGTATAGACACGGTCGCTTTTGGGGATTGAATCAGCGACTTTGAAAAGCCTGTGACTGTAAGAAAGCCGGTCACGTTGTAATCGTAGCGCCGGAAGCACGCTGAAGGCTAATTGTATGCCAGAGTTTCAAGCTCAAGCTGCGCGCTCTGTCGCCTCCTCCGATGCCGAACTCGTGGCGTTTACAGCCCTGCTGCTGTGAACAGTGACATCATCCCTGCGGTGAACTGCATTTGCAGGCAACGCAGGCATGTCGGTTTTCGTGCTGCCAGCGCGGCTGCCAGGGACGCTACCGGGACCACTGATCTGGCTGTAGTTGTGGCTCTGTTTCGGGGTGCCATATGGGTACATCTGCAGATCTTGCGTCCCATCGGCTCTTTGACGACGGCTGCTGGCATTGGAGCCTCGGGAGCGGTTCGAGGGAATAGATAGTACCGAGCGCACGCTGGCCACAATACTGTCGAGGGTACGGCCACGGAAGATGGGCTTGAGCGTTGGCAGACAAGCTGCCACGACACCGACACCGACCTCGACATAGGTCCACACCGTATCATAGCACACCGTACACTGGATTGACCTAATACTCAAGTAACTACCTAGGTATGTAGTGAGGTATTTATCGATTTGGATAGCATCGTAACGTTCTGCTATGTTAGCATTGCGATTGATCTAGTAGTCTTAATAAGTGACCATATGTGCTTTGGTGCATCATGGTAGCTCCGCGAAACTACCGCAAAAAAAAGAACGAAACCAGCAAATTGTTGCAGCGTGCCCGTCTGTGAAATCAGGCTATTCTGAAGATGTCTTCCAACACTGTTCAAGCATATCTCGAATGCTCAATGGTTCAAGACTCGGGAATTTCTGATTGAGTGACCCCTCCCTCTGAATATGAGCCAGTCCAGCAACTGTCCACTGCTCAAAAATGGATTGAAACCACTGAAATCTCTGCTTTGGAAATTTTGAATACAGAGATAGGTGTGAAGGAAGTTCCGTTATTTCAAACTGCTTCAACTTATCAATCGTGTCGTAGCTGACTGTGAATTGAGTTGCTATTTCATGTCAACATCAATCAGTCGCCCTCGGTAGTAATTAGGGCTCAGACCTACCTTTGACTTCTTCCGCCAATTTCACAAAATCCTTAAATTTCATCTCGTCGCCAGAAATGCGAAGCTCCCTAGGCCACTTGACCAGATCAAGAGCCGCGACTAGGTATTTTGCAACATCAAAAGTGTGCGTGAATGTTACCATTTCGTCACCAGTGCCAGGGATAGCGGCGGCATTATTCGCCATATCAATAACAAAGGCATTCGGGGCTAGGTATGACTTGATCGGCGGTGCACTGAAGTAATCTAGGAATATCCCGTTGAGCACCACGGACCATTCAAGGTTAGTCTTTGTAAGCTCATCGATGCAATCGAAGTAATCCTGCAAGGGTGGCAAGATCTCAACCCCCCTAGGACGCAATTGTCAGCCGGCTGCCATATGACATGTACTTTAGAGCAATCTTACGCTCTAGGATAGTCGATGCTGAAGCTCGTGGGTATAAATCTCGCCACAGAAGAGGCGGCGCTCGAGGCTTTGATGAGGTTCATCTGTGACTTCTTGAGCGAGGTCCCATTGATGGCGAATGCGCATATGACAGTGTGGACTTCGTGATCTGCGAGAACTTGGATCAAGTCCTCCAGGTCGTCATAATTGACTTGAATTGTTGGGAGAACAGTGCACTCATTGTTTGATCCCTGCTTTCGTTACTAACTCTGCCAGCGAGATTCGGGGGTGACTTTCTTACCTGACGGCTCAAGATTATCGCCTCGTGTACGTTCTGCTGGGCGAGAGTCTCCGCGAGAGCCCGTCCGACGGCCCCCGTGCCTCCTGCGATCGCGACTTTTACCATTGTGTAGCTACGCCTAATACCTTGGGCATGCTTGACCAAGAACTTTTCTCAATTGAGTCCCTCTCACTTTTCATCGCGATGGAAACTTGTAGTCGGCTTTAAACCGGAAATTGTGTTAAATCCGCCAGACTTAGTATAAATGGTGGATACGATGTGCCTATACGATAAATACGATGGATAAACACTTTGCCAGGACAGAAGCGGGTGGCCTCTGGGGCCAACGAACAATCGTGCGGTCCCAATATCATCACCGCCACCGGAGTATAATTCTTGGAAGACCTTCCACAGAGCACGGTCACTACAATACTATCTTGAACATTCAATGTCTACACGCTTTAGGTTCACCATCAATAATGTTGACTATGCAGCACGTTCCAAGGTGGGCAATAACTTCTGCTCCACCTTCACTGTCTCCGGCGTCGACTTACATTAAGCGCTGAATTGCGCAGCTCAGGTATCCACAATTGTTGAGAACTCTACGCTCCCTGTCTCCTCGCATGCCTGGTGGATAATAGAAGCAGGACATGTTGAAACTAGGTACGATATAGTACGAATGACGTACCGCCCGTGCATTGCGAGATAAAATTCATGCGATGAGTCCGGGTGAACTGCTTTAATTGTTGATATGAGATGTCTCAAAACGTCTGAGCTGAGTTTAGTTCAGGCGCGCTCAGTAAAGACGCGGTCTAGCAGCTGATATTATATTTTGATGGGCGCTATTGCACTGCAGCCGTAGAACATATGCCGCGTATCTAGGTAGTCTTGACCATAGCTCTTTGGCAAGGGGATATCTACCGAGATCAATCGGCACCACTGATGAGGATGCATCTTTTGCTGAAACCAAATTTACCAAAGGCCAACATCGCTAGTCTACTGTGTACTGCCCATACTCTTGAGTTTGTTGTGCAGCATGATGCATGTAATACTATTCCAATGCCATGTCAATTTCCGGATACCCAGACGGAGTCGCGAGTTTATCTCCGCAGTCGTGACTAGTTCGGCGAAACGCCGTTCACCTGCCTCTTTGCCTCACATGATCGGCCAAACACCGATATTCAAGTATTCATCAGACGCTCTGACATACACAATGGAGACGTCCAAGAACATCTGCTGAAGGATATTTCGTATGGAGACGAAGGCACCACGTATTCTGTGCCCAGTTTCAGGAGACGACATTTACTCGCGTCGAGATCAATCTTGAGGTGCAGCGAGCACCAGTGCGCGCCGTTCCGAAGATAGTCATCCAATTGAATGCCACTGCTTCGACAAATTTTCTAAATACCATCCTAATCTCGGTGAACCTTCAAGATAATTCATTCATTCAGAAGTGGTTGTGAATTAACTTCAGAAGACGCCACGGGCTATGATCCTCCAAGCATTACTAGACGAGTGCCACCTTTGGCTCTCGAATGATTTACATGCGTGCAGTGAAACGTGGTTCTCAGAACTTGTCGTCTTGACGTTTCGGTACTCCGTATAACTATCCACTTACACATACCCCAGCATCACTGTCATACCGTTCCCAGGTGCAGAGTTGTAGTAAGTGTAGCTATCACTGGAGGAACTTAACCAAAATAGGTGGATTTGATCTCATCATACGGTAATCGACGTTTGATTTCCCGAACGGCACCACCACTAAAGTTCTCTCGAGGCATCGGTATCTACATCCTCGCCACCTATCGAAACTGAGTTTCGGTATCAAGCCGCGTGGTGTTACAGTCATCTCAACTGATCTGCAGCCAAAGCTGCTCTAGTATCCACTGATACAAAGCTTCGCTCAATTACCCCAGACTGCTGGCTCGATGCTAATACAGGTGGCTTGCGGGGATGCCCATCGACAAGGTCCTGTGGAATGTATACTGTCGAACTCCATGCCCCTTGTGTATACAAAAGGCCGTTCTTTTCCAAATTGAATCCAGGTTTCTAGTCTTCATGCTCTGACCTCCCTCATTGATCATTATTATACACATCCAATCATTTCGGTTATCTGAATACCAATGACAAGCATCAATAGCAAGGGGTCGTTGGCTCAGCCGAGACCTGTCGTTGAGGAAGATGAGGTCAAGGGGCACAATCGTCTAGCCTTAGCTCAAGGCATGTCAGAGGAAGAGTTCTTGGATGCCGAGAAGAGCCTCAAGCGCAAGCTCGACGTCCGGCTCCTTGCCTGCTTTTGGCTCATTTTTGTCATGAACTATCTCGATAGGGTAAGTACCAAACGGTAGTACAGCGCGCAACTCTGATCAACAACGGTGTCTAATTTGCAACGAAATACATAGAATAACATTGCAGCTGCCAAGACGGCCGGCATCGCCAAAACTTTGGGACTGACATCGACTCAATACGCGACTGCGGTAGCCATCTTGTTCGTTGGCTATGTCCTCGCTCAGATCCCTTCGAATATGTTCTTGGCTGGGATTCGTCCCTCTATCTATCTTCCTGGCTGTATGGCCTTGTGGGGTTTGTTGTCCGTCCTGACTGGACTCGTGCAAAACGCCGCTGGTTTGTATGCCGTGCGATTCTTTCTCGGCATCGTCGAAGCCGCGTTCTTGCGTAAGTCGACACTCCATCATGTACGCGAAGTCTTGCTCAGTGCTGATATCTCTCCCTCGTAGCCGGCGCCCTCTTCCTCATTTCATCCTGGTACCGTCGCTCGGAGATGGGATTCCGCAGTGCCATCCTGTTTTCGGCGTCGCAGCTTGGCAGTGCCTTCTCTGGTCTGATCGGCGCTGGAATACACAACAGTCTCAATGGTGCTCGGGGCTTGGAGTCGTGGCGATGGCTTTTCCTTATCGAAGGCTCCATAACCATATTCATTGCCTTTTGCTCCATGTTCATATTGCCAGATTGGCCGTCCACCACTCGTTGGTTGACGAGCACGGAACGCGCCGTGGCCGAGTGGCGTCTGATCCAGGACGCCGGCCAGGTCGACGAAGACGATGGCGATTGGATGCATGGTTTCAAGCTTGCTTTCACCGACTGGCGTCTTTACGTCTTTGGCTTCATTTTCATCTGCATCCAGGTCACATCGGCCGTGTCCAACTTCTTCCCCACCGTGGTCCAAACCTTGGGGTTCAATACGGTCGACACACTGCTCCTCACTGCACCGCCTTACATCCTTGGGCTCATCGTCGGCGTAGTCAACAACTGGTCCGCAGATCGTCATCAGAACTCTTCCTTTCACATCATGTGGCCAATGGTCATGAGCATCATCGGGTTTATCATTGGTGCGACCTCTCTAAACACCGGCGCCCGGTACTTTGCCATGATGCTCATGATCGGAGGCGGCCACGGCTCCAACGCCGTGCTTCTAGCTTGGACGCAAAAGACGCTGCTCCGACCTCGCATCAAGCGCGCGGCGGCCGTGGCGTTCGTCAACGCCATGGCCAACACCTCCCAAGTCTGGACGTCGTATCTGTGGCCTGAGGAAGATGCACCCCGCTACGTCAAGGCCATGTCAGTCAATAGTGCATTTGCTCTGTTGGCTATTGCCACGGCCTTTTTTATGCGCGTCGTGCTCCGACGCGCGAACAAGAAGCTCGACGACGGCGCCGACGTTGGTGAGGTCATGAGAGGAGAGGCTCAAGCTGAGATCGCGGGTCTCGACGAAGAGGAGCGCCTCGCCAGACGCAAGGCTTTCCGTTACATTGCTTGAGAAAACAGGTTTACATGGTGCTGATACATGAGTGCAGGCACAATGTATAATGAGTGAAGGATATGAGATGAAGGTACCGAAAATGAATAACTACTTGTAAATTAAAAGAAGCGATGTTTCGACGAATATTTGTTGCGTCTACGATGCGATGATCTATCGATTGTCGGAAGAAACCTCCTCAAGTCAACAGGGTTTTCAATCAATTCTATTTCCGATGACCGCGTGTATTCTTCCTTGCAAACCGCTGACATCTGGTTCAAGAATCCATAGAAGCCCAACCCCACAGTCGACGGGGATTGTCAACAAACAGTCGTTGGATTTGATCATCTGTAGCGGCCCAGTTCTTATACTCTTCGACAATCGCAGCGTCATTGATGTCGCGGAACTCCTGGGGCACCAGCCTCCCTCCAGAAGCCGCATTCCCTTCCTTGTTCGACGTGTGTGGCCAATCAGATCCGTAAACAACCACTTCCGGCCCGTTCAACATGATGGTCTGAGCAACAACTCGCATGTCTTCGTAGAGGGGCTGCATGGAGGAATCCAGGTATGGCCCAGAGATCTTGACAAACAGTAGCCTGCGCCTGACGAGATCAACCATCTCTGCGAAGCCGGCATTTTGATACGGATCAATGGTGTCTAAAGTAATGTTGGTCCTTGATCCGACCAGTGTATGTCCAAAATGATCAGTGACAAATCGCACGCCCAAAGTCGGAATCACGTCGTGCAAAGCGAGAAAAGTGCGCAAGGGTATGAAAAGCTGGACAACCCAATTGTGGAGCTTTGCTACTTTGGCATTTTTCTTGATAGCATCAATCATCTCTTCGTCCGTCCCGCCTTCGCCGAAGTTGACGCGGAGGCCTCGTACACCCTTTTCATGAAAGGTCGCGAGCGTTTCGTTACTGATGTTGTCGGGATCTACCACCGCTACCCCGACGCATGTGCCATTGAAATAGTCGAGACTATCAAGTAGGATTGAATTGTTGGTGCCGTAGACACTGGGTAGCACGATGACGGAGTGTGCTATACCGCGCGATGTTTGAAACTCGGTCGCATTTTCCTTGAGTGCCGCTTTTGGTGTATAGTCTACCATGGTCATCAGGGATGAGAGGACTGAGCTCACTGGCTAGGACTGCCTACCTCTATCCGGGTCCAGTGGAAAGTTGACCGGGTCAATGACGTGGATATGCGAGTCCCTATAGCCTTGGTAAATCTGATGCTCAATTGAATGCTTACTTGAGGGGTTCATACCATGCATACTGGGGAAACGTCGAGGTCATGGCGAAGGCCAACGACAACAGCCGCTGAAAACACAAATAATTGAATAGCCTCATGATTGTTGCTCAATATATTCGTGACAATTTGCTCGTGTCGTGAAAAGTATGTCTCAAGCGACAAATGAACAATTCAAGGCATTCCCTTTATTGAGTGTGCAAAAGAGCTTCTGCCATTTTGATTTGTCCCTCATCGGAGCACGTTTTCCGTCTTCGCGCATGTGTTTTGAGACTCATATGCCTGGGCTACATCGTGAAAGTTACTAGCTCTGCAATGATCATCAATGTTTGCGGTGCAGTACTACCATGAACAGCACCATGCGTCTATATCCCCACCATCAGTGGATAGGGATTTACCAAGTCCATCTCTGATGGATCGAGCTAGAATTCGCAGAATTCTTGTTCTTCAGTTTTTTTCTGCTTTTTCTTCCAATTGAATTGCATCGTCTGAAAATGAATGAACATGGTCAATTGATAATTTGTTTGATTATTCAGTCGGACGATTGCTGAGCAAGTCCATGAGCAAGACTCGATGCTACCGCACGTCGCATGGAGTCTGTTCAAGGGGAAAAGCGAAGAACGCCCTGCCGGCAGATCTTTCTCGTCCCTGTATCCCAACAACATCCCGTACTATAGTACTTGTCCCACTGCAAGCGTATGGAGACTGTGAGGGGAAGTTGGAGACAGTGGGACTATGCAACAAGGGGCTATGCATCACATTGCATCACAATAATACTCAGTCCTATGCAGGTAGTTGAGGGATGCTATTGTGGATAGGCACTATTCCTCCCGTGCGGCTGATTGATCGCGGGTGGTCTCCGGCCCTGGCGAGTATGACTCGGCTTCTGGCCGACCGGAAGCCGCTAAACTCGCACTTCGGCTGCGTAACAATCGAGAGCTAGATCATAAAATAGATCTTGGCTTATATGCGCCAAAATTAGGAAATTGGCCTGTCTGTGTCGTCTGTTCAATGGAGCTGGCCGCTGTTAATAACTATTGCCATTGCGCTTTTACCCTTAACACAAATCCGCACACTCGAATCCTACTCGTTCCAAAGCATTTACAAACATGACATTGGTTCACGTCGGTAATAATCCCAGAACCACCATTGGCTAGGATGAGTAGTGGCTCACAAGCGACAGTTCTTTTCAAATTCCGTCCAGAGGTGACGGCGGCGCATAAGGCGACATTTGTCACGGAGCTCAAGAAGCTGAAGAATCTATCCTGTGTCAAGGATGGTCGGCTCATCGTGGGGGGTCCATCCGTGACAGACCCAATCGAACGTAGCAAAGGTTTCGAGTTCTGCCTCGTCAGCTATCACGACAATCTGAAAGCCTTGGAAGAATACCAAGCGAGCAAGGAGCATCATTGGTATGGAGTACTTCTTTAACATTCTTCTGTAGGCCGGCAAAAGTGCTGACAGATCAAGGGTCACGAGTACATACATGTTCCCTTTCAAGGAAGACTTATGCCGCTTTGACTTTGAAGTCGACCCAGAAGATGAGTATATGTGCAATTTCACGGCAGTCGCAAATTGCCTGGGCAAAGTGAAAGGCACAAATGGTGTCAATGGTTCCAGTTCATAAAATCAATAGTCGGCGGGAAAGTTTATAGATCACACGTAAATTGGGTCTCTTGCTTCATCTTAGATTATACATATTATACATATCTAGAATAGATTTCCACGGTGCTCAATTTATGGGGTAAATCCTTTTGGCAATTCCGCGCGTCTAAGGTCGTACAGTGTGCTCGCAGAACCCAGAATCCGACGGAGCAGCTCGGGGTAATTCCAATCCAAGCCGCCTGCCGCCAGGGCAGTCAAGCTTGCTTGGTCTTCTCGACCTGGTCTCCCTGGACCGGTCATGTTCTGAATTCAGGTCAGAAGCGAGCCCATAATGCTGATTGGATGACTTACTGGTTTCATATTGACGTCAAATAGGGCAAACTCGGAAGACTCGCGAAACCTTCGGACATCGATGCGAATAGGAGCGGTACAGCGAAGCAGGCGTGCAACTTCGACGCACTGCTTTGATATGGCTCCAAACGTGGAATCCGCGAGCGCTTCACTCTCAGAAACAACTCTTGAGTTTGCCGTGACAGCCACACTTCCATTATATGGGGCGATTCCGTCGACATGGTTGAAGCGGACTACTACCGGCAAGGCCCAGTACCCTGGATGGTCTGCAGACGGGGGCATCACCGTCACAGTGCCTTCTTGTCCAGCGAGATACTCCTCCAGGATGATGGAGGGCGATTCAGAAAGCAAGTTTTCGGCATGCTTCTCCAGTTCCTGCAACGAAGCACAAACAGCCACACCATGGCTTCCGCGGCCACGCACAGGTTTCCCCACAATGGGAAAAGACAGAGACCCGTTCGGAGCTACGGCATTTCGCAATGAGTCTAAATCTCCGACAATTGCGGCTTTGGGAAGCGTAAACTTGCTGCTCGAACCTCGAAGTACGCTATTGACCAGATGTTTATCATCGTACATCTGCACAAATTTCGGTGGCTGTCCAACCACTCTCACGTTCTTCTCGTGAGAATCGAGATGCCTTGAATTTTGCAATGGGTGGTCGCTGAAAAGAATGGTGTTGGCCCAAAAATGCGTCGCCCCCTGATCAATAGCTTTCATCAATCCCTCTTCGGTGTCTGGATAACACCAGCCTTCATGTGTGGCCGGATCTGGCTTTGCCGACGGGGTGATGACACGAGTTCCGGAATGCCGCAAAGTCCAGGCAATATCGGCACCGGAGTCCTGGTAGCCGCCCGGCTTCTTTGGCTTTCTCACGCCGTTGACGATGGGCGGCTCCAGAGCTTGGTACAGGACGGCAACGCGTGGGCTGTCTATACTGGCCTTGGAGTAGAAGCGGACCCTGCAAACCCGCAAGCTCGGTTGCTGGGCGGCACGCCACCGCGAAAGCACGTGTATTGAACGTGGGCAAATCATTGCCATGTTTTACAACCGATTATCTGCTCATGTATCAAACAACGTCTGCTGTCGTGCTGCGAACAGCTCATGTTGAACTTCTATTTGATTCAAAACCAGCACAGGTTGATCTCGGCGAATGGCCGATGTGGGGACTTATTAGCAGCCCACGGAGCCTTCCTTCAACGGAAGCTCCTGGTGATATTCAAACAGGTCACGAAAAGCCGGCAATCAGTTTCATAACTTCTTTAGAAAAAAAAAGGTGACAATTATCGTTTCGAGTATACTCAGCTGAACTTCGAAAATTGTAAACATGTTTGAGAGTCACCAACTAGCTCCCATCTGCTGCGAGGCACATAACCCTGGGGGAAAGTATGGGGAGGAACGACCCGTTACTAGGTAGCGGATTAGTCCCCACAGTCTTTTGCACTTCTGAGTCTTGACGTCTCGGTCTTTCGCCGAGCTCTAGCATCTGCTGAACTCATTCATCCCGGGAATCGCCAGAATTCCGCATCTCTCATGTCTCGAGCCTTTTACTTGTGAATATTGAGCGATATTTCGCTGAAGTCGCCGCTCATGCATTGATGGATCAAGACCCTGACCAGCCGCCGTCTGCCAGCAAAGGCCGCCGACGCATCCCGGCATGCCTCAGGTTAGTAGTGTGTCCCGTCCAAGTGCAGGAACTGGCCCTATGCCGAGTTCGACACGGAGATCAATCTCGGTGACAATCCCGCTGACCTCCGTAATGATAGATGTCGTGCTCGGAAAGTCAAGTGTGATAATAGACTGCCTACATGTTCCAATTGTGAAAAGGCCGGTGTTGAATGTGACCAAGCCGCCAACTCGGACAAGCTGTAAGTACATCACTCATTTACGCCACCCCACTGGAGTATCTCCCATTGTGTATTATATTATCAAACTGTAACATATAGTTACTAGCAATACACTGAACATTTGACAGACATGCCAAGCAACTAGAAGAACGAATCAGGGCGCTTGAAAGCATTGTCAGACTCCATGCTCCTCATGTATCCCTAGATGATGATGAACTGTGTCATATCAACTACCCAATAGAAGCCGGCGGGAATCATGCTCAAGCTTCTCTCAAGCCCCCACAGAGACCCAACAAGGCGCCACAAGATTCATCTCCCGCCACTACCAGCGGGCGCTCGGGTGCTGCCGCCACGGGCACGGATGCCGTCCCGAGCCCATCGGTCCATGGCAGTCAGATCGGCCCGGAACAGCCTTTAGCACATGAAGTCGGTTTACTCTCTCTTGGCAATACGGCTAGCGATCCAAAATATCTCGGCCCATCGTCTGGCTTTACACTGGCTCGATTGACTTATGCAGCTATACCACAGAGTCAAGGCTTACCAAGTGCTGCTGACCTTCCTCATCATGATGCGGGTCTCAGCCACAGTACAGGACCAGCAAAATGTGCTCCCTTGCCATCTCTACCCGAGATGCATAGATTCATCGGCGCTTATGTCGATGCCTTTCATTCTCAGTACCCCTTTCTCCAACAGGGCAAAATTGAACAGGTTGTGGAATTCATTTTACGCCAGCCCCAAGCCGGGTTTAACAAAGCATCCTTAGATGAGGCGATGCTGTTCCTTGTCGCTGCTCTCGGGGCTAGATTATTAGAGCAAGGTCGCCAACTCGATCTGAAGAGCTCGGAGTATCTAGCTTCTGCTATGGCGCATGTATCTGCGCTCCAGCTTCATGACTCCATTCAAGGTGTCCAGGTCATGCTTCTCTTGGTCTTGGCCAGCTTCATCTTCCCTGAAGGAAGTCTGAATGCGTGGTTTCTCTCGTCAGCAATCATTGCGAGCTGTGTGGATCTAGGATTGCAAAGAAGGTCTGTCCCTGGTAAGCATTTGCTGGTTTCCCACCATTCTCAGTCCAAGTCACGACTGACGACTTACCTACAGCCCGTACGGAAGGAAACGATCCCGAGACTGAAGCACTAGAGAATGTTCGATGTGGAATATTCTGGTCCGCGTATTCAATTGATCGAACACTTTGTACAACTCTCGGTCGGCCTCTGAATTTGCGTGACGAGGCCCTCGATATCGACTACCCTGGAGAAATTGGAAGCAGTACGTCCAGTTTCAATGCTGTAATGTCCACTTCGCAAACTGGTCAGCAAGGATACGATGCCGAGCTGGCAAGATTCAAAGAATCTGAAAGAAGCTCAAAGAGACGGCGATTGGATCAACCTACCGGCTTTGGTTATACAGCTTCAACATTCTTCTTCCGTTTCGACCGTATCACTGCAGAGATTAAACTCATGTTGTATAGAGTGGCTCAGGCGCCATGGAGATTCCCGTGGCCATCAAATTATGGACAATGGCAAAGTGAAGCACTAGCCAGTTGCGATGAGCTTCTTGCCTCAGCACGCGAAATGTTGCTCTCGCAAGTCTTGATACCCAGTCACTTTCGGCGCTTACTGCCAAGTCTCGAAATCAAGTATCATCAATGTGTCTTGCACTTATTCCGGCCGACACCAGCGATACCTCAGCCATCGGAAGAGGCATACAGAAGGTGCTATGAGTCTTCCAGAGAGGTCTTGCGGATTCACGCAGAGCAGCTTCGGTTTGGGGAAATTATTGAAAGCTGGTTAGCTGCGCACTTGGTATTTGTAAGCGGCATCACAATGATTTACAGCATATTCAAGTTGCCAGATGCTGCCAAACAGCTCATTGGGAGCACCGAGTCGGCAGACTTTGACCAAGCTGTGAGTGATTGCTCACAGGTACTACAGCGTCTGGGAAAGACATGGCCAGTCGCCAGAGACGCCAATGATAAGTTCACGAAGCTCGCCACTCGATCAAAGGAAATGGTAGCCACTGCTGCACGAGGCGTACCGGCACACGCAGCGGAGATGGAGGGGCCTGCCCTTTCTCAGGAAGCACAAATGAATGATCCCTTGATTAATGCAGTATTTGGGCGGGATGGTGATATCGAGGGTATGCCTGCTCCGTCTGAATTTATCTGGGATGATTTGGGCGTCATGTCAACGTGGTTCGATTTGGATTGGCGATTCGAGCAATAGTGCTTTCAAGTGCACGATATACTTCGTACACTAGTTTGCGATGACACTTGTATGTGCAAAATATAAGAAGAGTGTCTTAACATTTTTTATTCATATTAATCTCATTTAACATCGGACAAATGCTATTTAAGCACCCGAGTGCTTGGTCCAGTATGATTGAGGGTTACACCAGCCCTGCAGACCGACGATACCCCAATCCATGCCCATACCAGACTCCTTGTGTCCTCCGAATGGCACGTTGGGAGCCAACTCAAAGTGCGTGTTGACCCAGATGCTTCCAGACTCGAGCTCCTGTGCCATGCGCTGGGCACGAGGAACGTCCTTGCTCCACACGGAGCCTCCGAGACCAAGCTTTGAAGCGTTCGCCCGGCGGACGACGTCGTCCTCGTCGGACCACTTGAGCACGGGGACAATGGGGCCGAAGGGCTCGTCGGTCACAATGGTCTCGTCCTCGGCGGGGTTGTCGATGATGGTCGGGGGCATGTAGAAGCCCTTGCCCGACTTTGCGCCGGGCTCGCCACCCAGGGCGACCTTCCAGCCGCGCTTGCCGATCTGCGAGTAAAAGGCCTGCAGCTTGTCGTGCTGCATCTTGTTCTGGACGGGGCCGAAGAAGGCCTCCGGGTCCTCGTGGTCGCCGAGCTTGAACTGCTGGACCATGGCGACGAGGGCGGCGAGGAACTTGTCGTAGATGTTCTCATGCACGTAGATGCGCTTGATGTTCATGCAGATCTGGCCGCAGTGGACGAAGCTGAGGAAGCCGATCTTGGCGACGACGGCGTCGACGTCGACGTCGTCGCACACGATGGCGGCGTCGTTGCCGCCCAGCTCCAGGGTCACGCGCTTGAGGG
>JAANBA010000008.1:0-358758 GCA_014621435.1 Neopestalotiopsis clavispora
TGCCGTCCACGATGAGGGCCACGTCGGTCGACGTACCACCCATGTCCAGAGTGACGAGGTTCTTATAAGGCGTCTGCTTGGAGATGACGTCGACGACGCCCTGGACGCCGCCCGCGGGCCCGGACATGAGCAGGTTGACGGGCAGCTCGCCCGCCAGGTCCAGGCTGGTTAGGGCGCCGTCGCTCTTGAGGATGCGGATCGTCTGGCTGTCGGGCGACAGGAGGGATTCGAGCCCCTCCATGTAGCGCTTCACCAGGGGTTTCACCACGGCGTTGGCCGCGGCCGTGACGGTGCGCTCGTACTCACCCGCCTCGGGCAGCACGTCGGCGGAGCAAATAATCTCCACCTGCGGACCAAACTCCTCACGGACGATGCGTTCCACGGCCCGTTCGTGCTCATTGTTGACGTACGAGTTGAGCAGGCTTATGGTGATGGCCTCGGGCTGCTGACGCTTGAGATCCGCCAGGTCGCGACGCAGCGCATCCTCGTCAAACGGGATTACGACCCGGCCGCTGGGGTCGATGCGCCCCGTACACTGCACCGTCCGCTCCAGAGGCACCACGGGTTCGGGCGGTATGTAGCTGATCCATCCGCCGAGGCCGCCCGGGATCTGGCACCGTCGGTTGGTCAGGACTTCCTTGAAGCCGGCCGTGACGATTAGGCCTGCCTTGACACCCTTGGACTCGAGGATGGCATTGGTGGCTTTGAAAGAAATCAATCAGCCGACTCGGTTTGGTATAGTGTCAAGAAGAGGTGATAATGCTCACCAACTGTGCTGCCATGATGGATAAAAGAAAACTCCCCATCCCAGTCGTACTTTGACTTGAGGAGTTTCCGCACCTTGGTGATGCCGTCTTTTACGCCCACGCTCTGATCCTGCGGCGTCGACGGCGTCTTTGCCCGGACGGTCTCGCCGTCGGGCGTTATGACGCAAACGTCGGTAAAGGTGCCCTGTTATCATATGATGTCAGTTTTTTTTCACCATATATGTTGTTCTTGGGAGTACATACACCAACGTCTACTCCTAGGCGATAGTCTCGATTCTTTGACGAAGCCATGTCCCTTCAAGGCTTGCTCCAAATTGATCAGGTGTGATTCAAGGGACTAATTGCGATGATGTACACGTAATATGTCCCATCACATGGGGCAGTGTCTGGGAGAGGGATTCTCTCTGGCTTATATGTTCCGAAGATTGAATCTGCCAATCATTACTCAACTAGATAAGCCATTGCTTTGCGGAAAACACCTCCCTATCTTTTCCCATAGGCCAACGAGCTCATGACATAGCTTGACGAGGGGTACATGCTCAGCTCGTAAACCGTGACTCGAAGCCGTTGGGGGGACGCTGCTGCTGCTGACAGGTAACGGCGAGGTGAGGGGAAAAACCGCCAATTCATAGGGCCAAAAGTTGATCATCGGGGTTGTTTCCCGACGGGCGTTCTAGGCATGGCAAGATTGTAGCAGGAAAAGCATGGCACAAGAAACAATAGAACCAGGCTACTATCAGAACAACGTGCATCGGATAGCTGCCATCCTGGTTGGCGGCCGACCACACGTTGACCGCACAGCAAGCCACAGACTATCCCTCGGCATTTGGAGGGGTTGTACAGAAATGAAACGATCTGATTCGCAGTACTACCCAGCTGGGACAATGGAGAACGAATAGGGCTATACTATTCCCTGCTACTCCAATTCGAAAAAGTAGATCCCCACGCCGGCGCCAACGGTCTCTTTCCTGATGAGAAGGCATTGAAGTGGGGGGTCTTGAGCTTTGGACATACAAGAACGGCTTTGACATTCTATCCGGAGCCCCGCCTTTTTTCACTTCTGTCCGGGGGTGACGTAGGGTTTCTATAACATTTTCCAAATGATCCAGAACAGATCGCGATGCATTCCTGAGAACGCAGAGTTATCTATTTGACTAATACATGATACAAACCGTCCCATTAATCATCCAGTCCCATCTCTTCTTGATTGTAAGGCCGAAAAAGAGACGGGACCCACCAACGACGGGTCTCTATGGTATCGCTGTGTTGCTAAAAACTTGTCATACGATGTAGAAAATATGCAACCGTCTGCTAATGGCACGACGATACATGTTTCATATTCAATGACTGTAAGTACGCCAATACCCTATTACCATGTTCAGCCCATTGGAATCTCGTCCCAAATAACGTCCATCTTCCGAAGGACAATAAAAGACAAAGAAGTTCTCGGCCCGTATATTAGAAGTTCGTCGTATAAACAGTATACATATCCTTTTCTTTTGATGGAAGCCAAGCGTCTACTTCCCGCAATAAGCGAAAGGCCACAAATGGCCTTTCCGATGGCTGATGTCGCTCTCGAAAACATTCTAGCGAGCCAAGCGTATCATTCTATCCAAGCAGCCCAGGCTGCTAACGAACAAGCAGCACGAATCCGAGCTCTGGAAGCTTATCCTTTCCTGGCCCGCTCCCTGCAGTAACACCGGCTTCGACTTCTTCCTCTCCTAGCCGCCTTCCTCCAGCAATACCGGCCCTGAGCCCTACTTCTCTTCCTGTCAAAGGACAAAAGAGGAAACCCGCCGCTTCCCAGCCGGTACCGGCACCAAAGAAACAGAAAACTATCGACTCGTTTTTCAGTCGTTCGTCATAGGGTCCCCTTCCAGTCTCTGCATGCCATACTCAGCGTCCTGCCGATTCTGTGGCTTTTTCCCTTCGGTTTCCCGTTGGCTCTCACTTTGGTCTTTCCTGTCGGACTTTTCCTGTCGAGTCTCTCCTCTTAGCATGTTGTCGGGTTCCAAATACTATCTCGAGCCTTAGGAGGCATCATTTTCCTTCTTTGTTGCGCCCCAATACCACCAAAGGACATTCTTTCCCTGTGTCGTCTCTGGTTCGTCGCTATGGAGGCTGTTTTCACACCTGGGAGCCTGCGTGCTCTCATTGTGCCCTGATCGAAAGGCCAAATGGCAAGCAGACCCTCCGAGAATAGAATCATCCTTGCGCCTAAATAATTAGATATATTATAACAATTAAACTAAATAATAATTTCTCTCCTTGCGAATTCTCGAAAAATTTCCTCTTTAAATTTTAATTAAATTTTATTTATTGATATATTTCTATGCTATTTTGGTAAAGGTTGCAACTTGAGCTGAAGGACGGTGATGATACAGGTGTACCAAGGACAGGAACAGAACTTGAGGAAGCCTCAGCGGCAGCGACTTTGGCCTTGTGTTTCTGGGAATTATTGTGCTTCTGGAGATGTTGCTTGGATCCGTAGGCTTTGTCGCATGTTCCACAATAGTGATCCTTGGCAGCCTTCTTTGCTGCTACATATTCGCGACTCCTCTGAGCATTCTGGGAAACCTTTTTGGGGGTTCCGCCTGCGGAAATTCGTGCTTGTTCAGCGTGAGCTTTAGAAGCAAGGTGCTTCTTCAGAGCCGTCGTAGAATCTAGTGCCAGATCGCATGTCTCACAACGCCACTTGCCTGAGGCCTTTGCGTCTTCTCGGGTTGTCTTTGCTTGAGCGTGGACTTTTTCCCTGTTCTTCTTGGTCCAAGCAAACTTCTCCCGGCGCTTCCGCGCCATATAGGCATCAAGATCGCTTGCACGGTCTTTATCTTCCTTGAGCTTGCTGCTTAATGCCATTCTTTCTTTGGCATATGCCTTCCGTTGTGCGTTTTGCAGTTTCAGTTCTTCATCTGTCAAAGAAGCTTCGTGGGAAAAATTGCCCCTCGGCCTCTCGATCAGGGCACAATCAGAGCACGCAGGCTCCCAGGTGACATCTTCTTTCTTCCACGGGAAATAAATGCTCCAGAGAGCATCTAAATTTGTTGGTTCGCAGGCGTGGAAAAGGAAGATGAATACAGCCTCCATAGCGACGAAACGGAGACGACACAGGGGAAGAATGTCCTTTGGTGGTATTGGGGCCCAACAAAGAAGCCCACGGTGGGCAATATGGTACCCATCTGCGAGTGCAGATTTCACTCTGCTGGGGAGTGATTTTCCCTCCGCAACGTACTGCGCCAGGCGCGTGGAAACACCAGTGCTGCTATTTGTACCGGAACCAATATATAGTTTGGACTAGAAACCAGGCTTGGACAAGACAACGGCATACACGCCCCAGGAACAGGAAGGAGGAGGTGGCAACGAAAGGAAGAAGTCGATTCCAGGCGGTTTTTCCTTGGTAATTGCTTCAGCAAGGCCAGAAGCGAATGTCAGGGGAATCCCGTCGAAGATATCTTGCTTTGCCAGGTAATTGACAAAGACTGGGTTGATGTACCTGTCGAACAAGTCAGTCAGGTCACGAATGCGGTGTTACAAGTAAGGCCGGCATACCAGCCCGGTGGATTCATCGTAGTCGGGTGTCGTGCAGAGACTTTTTCCAAAGAATAACCGATTAGGCCGACCTTACGGTCGCCTCTTTGTTGGGTTCAGGTTTATCCACACTCTGTCGATTGGAGGAGTCTGCAGAGGCATCTTGGGGATCCTGGAGCCATGATATGCAATTGAAGGTTGTGCTTCAAAGATGCCAGCGGCACGTTCAGGCTCGTTGTGTCGTAATCCTGTTCAATTTTTGTAGTTGCTGAGGCAAGAGATTTAGGGTTCTGACTTGGTGGAAATGTGTGTAGATGTGTAATATTATTTTAAATCGCAAGTAATGAGTAATATGAAGAGTGATGTGAGATGGAGGAGGAGTGCAAAATACGACGAGGAGAGAAATTATTGTTATTGTAAACAAGCCAGTGGGCGCGCCTACCACTGGCAATATAATTATATATGCGGAAAGGACTTGGGGAGAAGGCATTGTAAATCAATAGAGTTTCATAGATCTCGGAAAGAGTCCTTTGCACTTGGTTTCATCGTGGCTGCCAGCAATCATTGTGATTGCCTCATATAATTGTCATTGTATGCTAAACAAGAGACGGAATGCCAACCACCGAAGCCATGTAAAAGAATTTGCTTCTCATCACTCCAGTTTGCGAAGAGAAATCGAAGCTCGCTCTCTAGATTCTCGAGCCAGTCAAGAAATTATGATTATCTGTTGCTGACATTATGATCGCAGGAAACAGTTGTGCGTAGACAGAAAGTGCAATGCATCTTCGCTATGAGAGAAACTACGAAGAGGCACTTGCGGTCGCCTTGAACGAAGTGACTCGTCCAGCCCAACAAAGCCTAGGTGGATCAAGTCATGTCGTTTGGTCTTGCCGCAAAGATGGAGAATATATCAGCCTTCCACACTGCAGCGTCCTCATGATGACCCTCGCAATGACATATGTCCAGCCTCTTCGTGAGAGTTTGTGCCTTGGTCATCATAACCAGACTCCTTATTCCGACGCGGGCCTGCCAAACAGACTCTGATGTTGTCCTAGGAAGTGGTATGAAGGATGTCTGTCTCTTGATACTCGCATACTCGCATATAATAGTAATAGTCTTTGATATTCGACATAAAAACATTCCATTAATATTTTCAATGAAGAGCCGGATCGGTAGTTGCTAAGATTTAATCCTGTTCCTCAAATGCTGGCTCCTGCTCAAGCCAGCGGGGTATTCCGCGCAGGTATCTCTTTTCTTCTTGTTGTCGCCTTCTGGATGCCCTGTTCACATGGTGACAACCTCGACCTGATCTACCAAATAGATCTTGGGCCACATTCTTCCCACTCAGGATGAGATCAAAAATGTACAACCACTTGCAACTCCTGTTGCGGCTTCCAAGCCGAATGCCAAGTCAGTCCAAGAGTGTCCATTCCCCCGAAACGCCTATAAATGTTGCCACGCGATACGCCGAATTGTTGTAATTGGATGGAATGGCAAGTATATGCTGAAAGAAATCAATGTCGCAAAGCTAGCACCGCCGTTTTTGGAGGGCATCAAAGCAGGGGCCGTAAATTCGCCCCGGTAGATATCAGAAAACTGATACATCAGATCATGTCCGCTCCTTGACATTCCAGCGCTTCCTTTCCTTCTGAGGCTTCTCAGCTCCGGCTTCTGTGCCTGGACCGGACATGAAGAGTCCTGGCTGGTCGCCTGCCCGGGCTCCGGGTCCGACGAGCTTTCCTTGAGCATCAACAGCGACCGTGCTGGGTAGACCCTTTCCAAGCTCGTACATGCGATCCTTCTTCTTGAGGTACTTGCGTCGCCAAATGCAGGCGCCGATCCAGATGCCACCAATGCCGACGACGACAATCACAATCATGATGACCCATTTCCAGTGATTTGACATCCTGTCACGGTGCATGCAATGTTAGCTCCACTTCTTGTGTTTCTATAAGTTATGGGGCACAACTGACCAGTCACCTCCGCCCGAATTGCTAGAGCCCTTGCTAGAGCTGGTACTGGTTGATGTTGACGAACTATCTGTTCCGGTTGCTGTCGCCGCCGAAGCGCAGAAACTCGTGAACCAGCTTTGTATACTGGAGAGGCCATCGGCTTGGGCTGTGCAGGCGGTGTCGCACACACCGGCGGTAGTCGAACTGAAGGGTTGGAGAGCGCTGTAGCTACAGAAGCATTGGTCATAGACAACCGCATTCGCGGTTGCTGCAGCTGGTGGCACACAAGCACCGTTTGCATCGTAGAGAGGGCCACAACTAGCCGCACATGATGGCAGTGTCGAGAAAGGCACTACTGTAGTTGATGGGTCGGCTGAACAGTTTAGTTAGTAATGGTTGCAAGAAACATCAGACGACGTGGAGGGCATGTTATTGGCTCCGTGGTAGTCTTGGGGCCATATTTGGGGTAGGGAGCCGTACACATGATGGCTGTAGAAACTCAATTCAAGGCCCGGCTAGAGCGGGATATCGAGACTCGGTGTGATAAATCGACTAGACTGGCAGTGCCTAGCAATTCCTCCAGTAATGCACGTCTTCCTGACGACTACTTGGTCTGTATGCCAACTGATGTGTAATTGGCGATCGTATTGTTGTGCTGTGTTCGTGGTGTCACGGTAGCGAATGGTTCACTTCGAAATCCCCTGGAGTCCTCCGCAATCAACGATGGATACAGTCGAATCGAGACCCGTGCTGAAGAGACGACGAAAAACGCGTGTTGTTCAAGATCGAGAGACGCAAAGAAGCGTCTATATTCTAATCGTCGAGTTGCTTTGGTGTTTGAATGTCGTCGCGTTTGAATGAGATGAGGCGGCGGAAATGCCAGAAAGCGTCCTTGGGGGTGGAAGGGCGAGTTGGGCGTCGGGAATTTGGCTGGAATGCGTGGAGGTACCTCTTGGCGCAAGGTGATCTGCCGCGAGATGGATCGACTTTGCGGCGAGGCAGCTGGGTGGGTAAATTGGTTTCTGCTGCAGATGCCAGAGCCAACAGACTGGGGTGCGTGAAAAAAGTGCGGAAGCAGTCGGACCCGTCGGTCTCTTGTCGCCAGATAAAACGAATGTCGAGGGTTTGGGTGATTTTGGCGATACCTTTGGGAGGAGATTGGGGAGGAGAGTGAGGGTGAGAGAGAAAAAACGAGAAGCCAGAACAAAGTTACAGTGGCAGCAGGCAGGCAGAAAGAATGCAGCAACAACCAGACAGCAGTGCCCCGAAAGCGAGCTTGGCGGAGAGAGACAGACGCTGAACTTTCAATTTGGGCCTCCGACCGTGTTGGTGAATGAGATGAGCTGATGACTCGGGCTGGACAGCCGAGCGGAATATTGGCGCCAAGCTGGGAATGATCTAGTGCAGCTCGTGCTGTGCTGATTGATGCTGGGGCCGCTGTAGGTAGGCTTGGTAGGCTTGCTGGCTTGCTAGGTAACATGAAGGTACGGTAGCCACTGTACGAAAAATGTATGAACTAGACCCGACGCAAGTACCCTCTGCGGATTGCTGCTTGGTGAAGGTACTTCGGAGGTAAAGTAGGTATGTATGAAAAAAAAACTAAGGTCGTATGTCGGGTCTTCGCCCACTGGACAGACCCTTGACCCCTACCCACCTAGTTGGTAGGGTGCGCCCACTACCAAGGATTTACTGGGTCTCGTCAATGCTGACAGGCGCATCTGGCTGTATCCGTTGATTGATGTCTGCAATGCAATCAATAATAAAAGCAGCACTCAAAAAATGTTTGACAGATTGAAGGAAGCAAACGCCCGCCGTCACTGTTTCTATTTATCATTTTGTGTAAATTTCTCCTGGCCTCTTCCTACTGTATGGTAGGTAGAGTTGAACTCATTATGTGGCCAAGGTGGCGCGACCTTGAGGAAGGTTGGCATAGGCAGAGACACCTGTGTGTTCAGCCAAGTCGCTCGAGTGTTGACCGGGCCTCGTCAAGCTTCAGTCGGCGCTGGATCGTGGACGCACCTCACAGACTGAATGAGAAAAAAATACATGCATCTACTACCACTTTGTTTCCCCGTTTCTCCAAAAACGCGCAATGCACCGACACTCTCTCCATGTTGCTTGGGCTTTTTGGCCCATTCACGATGACAGGCAGCTTCATCTTTCTTTTTGTGATACACACTATTAATCATTAAAAACATACAGGATTGGTATTCCTTTTGACTTTTATTATGATTATTTATTCTTCTCCTGATCTACACAAGCCCAAAAAGAACGTCCCGCACTTGCGAAACAGAGGTGAACAAGACCATCCGGCCGCCTGTCATCCGTGCCTTACCCTCACCTGAAGCTTGGCGACCCCCCTTGCCCGGTACCTCTACTGCCCGTTTGGTTTGCCTGTCTGGTTGGGCAGTAGTACCTCTCACAATCAGGAACCCAGATCTAGTATCGTGGCTGGATCATGCAGTCTTGCAATAGTGCAGCTTCCTTCCCGCGGCCGAAAGTAAGCTCGTAATGGGACGGGTTCAAATGTTGGAGAAGAGGCTCAATCCAGCAGCAAACACTTGGGTGTCCAGGTTCTGACGGGGGAGGGTCCAGCCATAAGCAGATGTTCCGTAATGTAACCGCAGAGAAAGCGATAATACGCGTCCACCCCCCATGCTGCCCTCATTACAATACGCGAGGCGAGGGCAGGGTAAGAATGCATGGCACATGCCGGCAACACATCTGACTTGACGCGCGAGGGCAATCCGACGTGATGGGATACTGTGTAAAGTCAAGGTAACAAATATATATCGAATTGATAATAAGGAATGGTAAATGGGGAGGCTTTATTACTTGTAGTATGACGAGGTCTGGGTAGGTAGGGGAGGTACCACAATGATCCATTTTGCCATTCCACTCGTAGCATATCCCGTACGTTACAGAATGTTCCTTGTAAACGTTTTTGAGGATCCATTGCGTTGGCCAGACTTTGCCAGACTCTCCATCAAAGGGAAAAAAAAGTCAATTGTCCTACCCCAGGTCATTTCACTGGGCCGTCGAAGCGTCACACATGTGGCTATTTTGATCTTGCATCGAGCGAGAAACCCAACCAACCTTTGCAAGTCTTGCATACGACCTTGCGACAAGACCTACTTATCAATTACACCTGGTTACAGACTCATGTAAGCGGAAGTCACGGACTTACTTATCTTGGCGACATGCCCTCCGCTCAATAGTACCCTGCCCCAGCCTTGATCCAATCCAATGGTTCATGCTTAATGTGGCGAGGAGAAAAGAAGCTTATTAACATTGAACGGCGTGACCGGCGTTTGGGGACTGGTAACGCAATCCAGATTTCCAGACTACACAGATCGTCGGGGTGCATCAGGGGCTATGGATGGGAACGAACCAAAAAAACACAGCGGCTATCGGCACCTATTTTCCCAGGGATCCCCATACGAACGTCGAAAATAGAAAAGGAAAACCCAAAGAAAATTATTCCATGTCTGCGAATCACTAATAATTGCTTCCATGGACCGGCTCTAAAGGTGCTGCTAATTTCCGCTGGCCTTTGACGTCATGCAGATTTTTCTACGATTTCGTGTCGTCTTACGCGGTACAGCAACGGGATTATTTCTGCACATGTGTACTGGATCAAAGAAGATGGTCTTGGAAACCGACCGTAGCCCAGCCGTACCTCCAAGTCTCTACTTAAAAGACCCTTTTTTCAAATTAGTATAACTACGTGGGTTATTATTTAAAACTCGAAATTCTTTTTTAAAAATATAGAATCAATACCTTTTTATTAGCAATAGAAAGAAAATCTCCATAATCGATCGTTTCGTGGTGAATTCACTAAATACATAGGTAGAGGTGCGTTTTGCTGGGCTCCAGAGCTACGGTCGGTTTTCTAGGCCGGCTGCTTTTGTGTATGTACTGTATGGAATTGCTGACTTCGATCAATCTTCTGGCAGAAGTCAATCCATTGTCAAACGTCCTCAAAGTCCTGTGCTGACTAGGAACGGGATGATTAGTAGAGTTTTTCAGCACAGCCTCCTTTTTCATTGATGTCTATGATCCGGTCTCATCAATGTAATGGAAAAAGTAATGCACTGATATTATGTCCCCAGCGTTGCTCCAAATTGAGAGTCATGTTTTGGCAGGAAGGTGCAAACTCTGCTCTGCCCAGGACCCAGCCCAGCCTCTAATCGCAACTTTGAGAGAAGGAACAACTTGAGACTCGATCACCAGCTGCATCAACCACAATCAGCTCTCCTCGCTTTCGACATGGAGCAGATATCGTACACAGTAGAATCACAAAAGGATAATCATAATCCCAGCTATTGCCGGCTACATACCTTTCCGTTATTGCTCTGATCACTTCCCACATCTCTATTTTCCCGGTCCATGCGAACGGTCTCTACTAGCAGCAGACGAATCGCAACCTAACGCACCAAGGGACCTCACCAAAGCCCCCGTCCCGATCTTGCCGTGCTGGAAGCACCAAATGACTCCATACACCTGATGCTCGACGCATTATACGCGGCTAATGGGCAACATTTCACAACTCCCCCAAGACTGGTAGATTGACTATACGCCCGACCATTGGTTGGCTGCGCAGTATGATTCGTACACAAAAGCGTTGGAGCCAATACAATGCTTCGGCTTCTGCAGTTCAGCGGCCGCTAACCATTCCGGCTGCCATGGGCTCCACTAGTGTTCGATCTTGCACCGTTATGTTCTGCCCGGCTGCTTGCTATGCACGACTCATTCCCGTCAGTATCACCATGATGGAAGATGGCGTCCGCAATTGGGTATTGTTACAGTAGGTATTGGTGGCCTGCCGTATACTGGTCGTACTGGCAAGTCATAGAAGTTCGAAAACCTTGAACCGTGCTGCCGAGCCTCCGGGCTAGCCGGGCATAAGCATGCATATCAGCGATGCCATCTGCTCCATCTGGAAAGCGATCATCTCCAAGTCTCCATTGATCTACAGAATACAGTCGACAATAGATCCGACGACTGGGCCTCGCTACCCACTGCTTCAATATTGTGCACTAATGACTGCCCCTCTTCCTTCCATGACCATGGAACGTATTGGTAATGCGACGTATGAAGCCATCAATTGCAATCAATACCATACCCACGATAATATTGCTCTTTTCGACCACTAATTCAAGATCAAGAAATACTCGTCACCCAAGGCTCAGTAGTCTACTGACAGATGTCCGAGTTCATCGTCTCGATCAATGAATCTTGGGCATATCAGGTAGTATATAGACGTCACTCTTTCGCAAAGGCACAAGAATCACTAATCATGGCATATGCAAGCCTCGAGTCGTTTCGCTCAAGACCACGGCGAGGTAGCATCTGGTTATAATGATCAAGGCACAAACCGTCAAGAAGAATTTGGAGGTATCAGGTGTGCTGGACTGTACGACTACTGGCAGGTCTACGCGACATAACAGTTTTCATAACCGTGAACGAGGAAGATTTTACACGAGGTGAATGAAGCTACACTAAGGTAGCAAAAGCCTCCCTACTCGCATAATCGTAAAGGTAGTTATTCCTTTTCTTTTCTTTTCTTTATTTTTCCCCTACACTTTTATGCCAAGAATCATTCTAATAGAAATAGCAAATGAAAAACGGAAAGAGAGAGAGAGGAGAGGATAAGGGAGAGAAAGCGTAATTCTTTTATCCTTCTGAATTCTCGAAGGAGGGGGGTTTAATAGGAATATGGTGTACGGACAGTTTTGCTCGCTCAGTTCAACACACCAGCGGCTGGATAGTAACCTTTTATCCTTCTGTAAGTCTGATATACCAAAGTCTTTACTGATATTCGTTGAACTTCTGACAAGAAAAAAGACCCCGAAATTCCCGCATGATTCATCCCAATACAGCAATCGGCCACGACAGAGCAGTATATGATATGCCTGTCGATAAATCCGGGCGGTTGACTTTTGCCCTCGGATGTCAAAGACGAGCCAGCCGCTTCACTTCTTGTTCCCACTCTTCTTGTGGTGCTCATGCTTGTGGCTACGCTTCACAGAGCCCTGACTCGCCATCAGTGACTCGGCATATGCGCCACTGCTATGCATATTGTCGGGCCATGTGCCTGCTGCGTAGTCGATGTTGTCCCAGGGACCTTCGACGGCTTGACTCTGAACCCACTGCTCCGCCATGGCAGGTGACCCAGAATCTTGGGAGCCAGAATCTGTATTGCGTCAGATCAAGATATTGAGGGTTAGTTATGCTCATTATCACTCACGAGCTGGACGGCTGAAGACCTTCTTGGACTTCTTAGTAGAGGGAGACATGGTGAAGTATTGGTCGTGAGGTGCGTCAGAGAATACTTGTTCAGAGTTCTCTCTTTCCAAAGTGTTGAAGCTGACTAGACCAGACGAAAGACTGTGCTTGAGAATGTCCAAAGGGAGACTCCAGGATAGTGATCCCAGGGTGTTTTTATACACCCGTCCATTTCGCGAGATTGGTAGACCTCGACCTCTTCCTCTTCCTGCTCGCCCATTTCGCGCCGATTATTCCCAGCGAGAACCCGGCATTGGCAGTATCTAGACTGTCCCCCAAGAGTCTGGTTGCGTTCGCTTAAGTGACTCCGGGTTCCCGAATTCACTGAAGACTTATACGGCTTCCGTCGGGTTGCTTATTTTGAACCTTAATGGAATTTCGGGGTAAGCCACCTTCAGCTGTTTTGTCGTATAGCTTGGGAGAGCGGTATCTTCCTGTTTCAGGTCTCAAGAGGCTCAATCTAGTGCCATGGACTGACTGCCTCGTAGATATGTGCTTCTACTTGATGATATATGCCCAGATGCATCCTCTTGGTCCCGCCAGCATGTACTACCTACAAGCTTCGAGGTAGTCAGTATAGGAACATCTTGTGAAACGTCACATTAAAGCAGAGAGAAGATGCAGTCCTCCCGCTTTTCCGTGTCAAAGTATCGCTACGGTTGCCTGATATGGAAACATTGCCAAAGATGAGATCCCTTGCCTTTAGTTCATGGGGCTTTCTTTCGCACTCCAGCCTTGAACAACTCAGAGCCTCCCCAGATACCGCAGCACTTAGCGAGAGGCGCCATTGGGGGAAGCGGCTAATTGGCCACGGGCTGGAGCCCGCCATCACCACCGAGACGCATGAGGGGGGCCCCTTGCTTTTCGCATGCCAAGGAACGGGTAGATGCAGCCCGCTAGTCATGGAATACCCTATAGTGACGACCTTCGACGACAAGGAGTCGGCCAATGGTGCCAAGCGTGACATGGAAAACCGTGATAGATGCCTTGTCAAGTGCGGGCTCGCACGCCGAGATGGGCCGCATTAGACATCCTTTTCGCCATCAACATCAATGGCCTCATTGTTACGTATGTTGCCCCCAAGCCGAACCAGGAAAATCAGATCATGGCGTCTCTTCTCCGACAGCTATTCCAAAGACGATGAGTTCGGGGCGCGTGTGGGAAAAGATCGACGGCAGTTCATTGCGACACAGACCAGGGGTTGATAGCAGAAAATACCCATGCTTCGCGGGAAGGCGCAGGATGTGTGGTGTACAGAAACCCATGACATTGGAATGTTCGTTACCAAGGACAGGGCTCTTTCTGTCGGTACGGCATGTGCTCATTGCCAAATAGACTTCATCCGACGAGTCTCGACCGCGAGATCAGCACAGAGTACTACCATGGACATCTCCAGATTATTTATCATGGTGACTATTGCAAACGAAAGGACAACTCATGACTCATTATAAACATTTGATCCCGAAGCAGGGAAAGATCTAGCGGCCCAAGTCTCGCTTGCGACGGCTGGTCCATTCTTCAACCGGTCACATGAAAGGGAAAGAGAAGTCGTCAATATTTTTAATAACCAAGCAGAAGTCTGCGCACGGATATATTAGAATATATATTTTTCTCTCCCTTTATTCCCGTTATAATCTTTTTATATTTTAATAAATTTATCGGAAAAGAAAAAAAGCAAACTGCTTTATCCAGAAAAGATTTCTTACCGGCTTTATGTTCTTATTATTATTCTATATTATCTATCCTTTCCGTATTCTTATTCTTCAGAGTTCTGCTTGTTTAGTATAGTCGGTCCTCGGTTCGAGCGTGGCTTGATGAGCTCCTTGCTCTCCTAGACAAAGCCCTTATGTTTTCAGAGCTGTCATCCGTTGGAAATTACCGTCACCTGATGAGGCTGACCTTTTTTTCTCCCCCACGATACCCAACCGTCTTGACTTCTTTCGAAACTAACTATTCCAGTTTATTTCCCCGATACGATCATCCCACGTGGATTTCTGGCTTATCATGTCTCAGGAGTAGATCCAATCCAGGAAATACTCCGAAGCGGGACAATAAGCTTGTATCACGTCAAGCTCCTCCATACTATGTACCGTCACAAGCCCACCCGTCTTATAGTGCGACTTTTTTGCCGAAGCCCTTCAAGCCTCCTTGCCAAAAAGAAAACAAAAAAGAAAGAATCCCATTCCCCTTCACCGGTCTCCACCGTCTCGTCATGATACTGGGACTTGGCTGAATATTTCATCCTCTTCATTTCCCATCGTCAGAGTTCCTGACGTATACAATGACGCCTCTCACGGCGCCTCAGTGTCGCTGACATGGTTTCAGCCTCATGTCGTATTTCAAGCTTTGTGTTGTCCTTGGCAACCAACGGTAATCTTCGGGTGATTATCGCCCAGAAAGAGAAGACACTTGCTATGATGAGCATATAATAATATCAGGAAACTGACAATGTCTCAATATGCACGACAAAAGTCGGCTTGTATTGCCTGCCATGACTCCTACCTAGATGCTGCGAGATTAGACTTGTAACAGGTGTTGCACAATACTTTATTTCAGCTAGAGAGAAGTTATCAAGATTCAATCTTGCGGTATCAATTGATCGAATCTCCATTGAGTTGATCTTCGACATTGGTATAAACTTTTAATTCATGTTTGAAGTATTTATAGCACACTTGCCGCTCTTTCAACAATGAATACGAGGTGTATGAAACAGACTATATTATCTTGGGATCGCCGCTGATCGAAAGCTAAACAAGTTAAACCTAATAACTCCAATTGATCATAACCTCGTTTGCTGTCATGCTAAACCCTAATTGGTTCTACCTATTGAGCCACTCTTAAGCCTCTAGAAGACGACCCATTTTCCTTGAACCATCTAACAGTATTATCTATGTCCCGTTAAGCTACAGTGTATCACATGGAGTATTCTGCAGCATCCATGTAAAGATCTATCAAACAGCCAGCACTCCATGCCTGGGTGGGACTCGAGTCACCACAATATTCGCCGTTCTTCTGTGTGAGTTCCTGCAAACCTGCCCATGGGCTGCTCTGGATCATTTCCTTGCAGCCTTCGAGACGCCGCGTGACCTGCTGGAAGGCCTCGACACGACCCTCTGAGCTACCCTGGCGACGCTCAAGGTCAAACCTCAACAAAGCGCGGAGGAAGAAGCCGGTTGGCCAGAGCCATTCTGGACCCTGATGGTAGTTTCTGCCCTTGGAAGTTGCAAAGTCATCACTGTCTTCGCTGTTGACATAGTAGGGGCGGTAGTTCAGATCACTAGGGTCCAATGTCGCCATTCCTGTTGGGCCGCGGAGGACCTTATCTGCCAGAATGAGGGCACCCCACGCATGCGACGGCTCGAACAGATCAGGAGCAACCGTCATGGCAATGGCAAAGTTGGGGCGAAGCTGGTAGTCCTCATATTCCTTGCCGGAGCGGAAGAGATCTTTGTAGATTCCTCTGCGGTTGACGATTTGCGAGTTGACGGCATACTTGCTGTCCTCTGCTGGGTCGGTAGGTACGTAGTAGCTGTATTCGAAGCTTGACTTGAGGAGGTCGGCCCACTCGGCAAAGGTAATCTCGGAGCCGTCGGGCTTCTTCACTCCCTTGTAGGGGTACTTCCCTTCGGAGGCAAGCTTGGCAACCCATCTCAAGGTGCTGTAGAGTAGACCAGTGATCTCGATGGCAGCACCGTCTCTTGGTGTTCCCGGAATGCCCTTGGAGTTTGCCTTCTCGCTTTCACCCATCTTGTCCATCCATGTTCCACAATTGAACTGGTTACCACCAAAGATGATGCCATTGGACCAGTCTACATTGATCTCAATGTTGAAACCCTCGTCACGCATCTGCGAGTCGATACTGGGGCCGGCATTGGCTTCACGGAACTTCATTCCAGAGGCATGGCGTTGCAAAGCTTCCTGAATCACGTCGTGGATGATGCTCTCTGTGGAGTAGGCGCGGGGATCATCCGAAGGGAACCAGGTATCATCATATGGCAGGAAACGGCGCTTGACCTTGCGCTTCAGGAAATCGATTCCATTCGGGGCGAAGCGAACATAGTCTTGAATCGTTTGCAAGAAGAACCACACAGAATCTCTGCTGTTGTATCTTGGCAGATTTCCACTGCTCAAGAGATTGGGAATCATTCCGTGCTTCAGTACGCTAGCAAAAGCAAAGATGTGCTCTGCAGCCTCTTCAAAGCGGCCTGTACCTAGGTACAGTCCACGCAGAGAGATGAAGACATCACGTCCCCAGCAGCGAGCCCACTCGACAGCGAAATGGGGCAAACCTGCAGCCAAGGAAGGGACAAGCTTGGAAGGCCACAACGATCCCGATTTGACGATTCCGGTCTGCTGGACGCTTACCATGGCCAGGCTCTGGAGGAACCATTGCCCGTCGCGTGTGTTCTCGTTCATCAGCTCAAGACTCCGTTCCCATGCTGCCTTGTACGCGGTTCGGATAACCAAGGCAAAGTATCTGGGCAATAAAAAGCTTGGAATCTTGCGGATTGCGTCAAAACGCTCTCTCAGCCACGATGCTGGCGTGGAAAGACCTTTCCAGTGGGGTTGTTGGCTAGCCCTCTCCAGGCGACCAACAGTGTAGTCCAAAGCCCACTGTCCGTCACGCAAATGCTGGCAGAGAGGGTGAGCGAGGTTATTGTCCTTGATGACGTCTTTCAAAATACTCCACCAGCCCTGAAGACCGGCATAGATTGTCTTGCCGTGTCCAGGAATCTCGTAAGCTCCGTTTTTGCCATCACTTCCGTCACGTTCCTCGGCATCACAGCGGAAGAGGAGGAAGTTGAGATCCACCAAGTCGAGCTCGGACATGGCAGCCTTTGCTCCCGATGTGACATAGTTGTCCAAACCAACCGAGTGTTCAGCAGCAGGGATCCAGGTCTCGAAAAGCGCAATGGAACCTGGAGGAAACTTGTCGCGGACAGTGATGATGGTCTCATCGCCCTTGACTTCCATGCGAATGCCGGGCACGTCAACTACGCGGCTGGGCAGACCCTTGAGGTACTTCTTGTCTTCAAGCACAGTCTTCTGAGTTTGTTCATCGGCTTCCACCTCGAGCATCCAGCTTCCCAGATGCCGGGCCTTGGTACCGGTAAGATGAACAGCGTTGAAAGCTCCGTTGCCGTTGCCATAGCCCGGATAGGCAGTGTGGGCAATGAGGAAGTATCCCTTCCTCGACTCTGGGTGCACTCTGTGAACTGTAACATACTGGTCTTCATGATGAATGTGAGTCTCATCGTAGCCATCCATACCCATCAGAGTGTGGATTTGGTTAAGCAGCTTCTTCACGCCGCCAATGCCTCCCTTGCCACCACCGACCTTGACTGCCTTTTCCGAGGACTCAGATGTGTACAACCTTGTCTCGTTGACCAAATCCACGAGCTTCGGGTAGATCTCATCGTAACCCATGACACTGCCAGTAGCACTAGAGCACATGCTGACCAAAGCTGCGTTGGGAAGAGTGTCACGGGCGTCTCTCTTCTGCGCGGGGACTTCGTTATCGTGTGTGCAATCCATGAAGAGGGCTTGAATAGGTACTGCTTGGATGCGCCTAACGATTTCGCGTGTGGTAGCCCCATTGACACCCGGACTGGTAGGAGGACTTCCTGGGTTTTGCGAACCCGTCTTCGAGACGTCATTCACCTCAAAGGATCCAATTGGGCGGCCACCATGACGGTGAACAAGTCTGCTCATCTCTGCAGTACTCCAGGCTTGCATCGCCTCGCGAATCAGCGCGCTGATACCGAGTCTCTTCACGAAAACATAGTCCATCTCCTCGGATCCGGTGAAAAGCTCAGCCACAACGTAGAGGTTGGGTCTCACGCGGCGAGCTTCATCGAGGATGTGTTCAGCCACGTGGATCGGGGTGGAGTGGCAGTTGTCAATACGGAATCCCGCAAAGTACTTGGCCAGCATACGTGCGTACTTGGTCATGTACTCCCACAGGAAGGGGCTGTCCTCCGGCCCACTGCCATATCGAAGCTTTACACAGTCGCCCCAAACGATCACTTCGCGGCGAAGGTAAACTCTGGAGTTGGGGCCGGCATTGTCAACCAGGGCGTTTCCAGCCCAGACCCAACCATTGTTTACCAGCACTAAGTCCTGCTTCTTGTGCTTTGAAGTGGCCTCGTTCTGGGGTAATCTGGTGAAGTAAGATTCGATCAGAGGATCCTTTTGGGTCACGGGTCCAAGTTTCGGGCCGTGATCGTCAATGCGAACATATTTGATGCGATTGAAGAGCTGTTGAAGAATCTCTCCAATCTCCTTGTCATACTCGTCATAAAACCGGACATTTGCGGTGTCAAGTACTTCAACAAGCTTGGCGCGAATTGTAGACTCATCATTTTCTCCACGATACTTTCCAAACAATGTGGCAGCCAACGCAGCCGCCACTTGGGGATCGATGCGTCGTCGGAAACGTTCGCCCAAGCGATCATTGTTCAAAAGTGCGTTGTCAAGCAAATAAGCAGCTTGGTCTTTGAGGCTAGCATTCTTGAGATGGTCAAGATCACCATCGGCCGCTGTCTTGCCCGCGGCCCACGCCTCAACGGCAGCATCCACATCCCGGTCGACATTGAGTGCATAGTACTCCCAGAGACGGATTTCGGCAACGACGTGCTTCTTGATACCATCCATGACCTTTTCAAGATCCTCGACTGACTTGAACTCACTCGGGTAGCCGAGCTCCTCAAGCTTGAAACCGAATTCAAGAAGCTTGGTGTCGAGAATATAGGCTGATTCTAACCATGGAGCAGTGGTCAAATTGTAACCAGCATCAGGGTGCTCCTCTAGCCACTTGGTGTTATTGGCAGTGTGGTTAAGCACAATGTCCGTAAGACTGAGCAGTCCATGGTTCTTCTCCAAACTAGCCACCATCTTTTGGACATCTGGCTCTCCGTTGGGAAAACAGTCGGGATCCCAGCCAAGCTGATCGTAAAGACTGTATGGCGAGTTTGAATCTCCGCGAACCTGGAGTGGTGTAAAATGGATCATATTGTAGCCTCTGTCGCTGATTCCGCGCAGATGTCTTTCCCAATCAGTGGGATATTTGCCCATGAACTTGCTGATCACCGAGAACAAGGACAAGGCAGGCAGGGGCAGGGGCCTGCCGTCGAGGGACAAGCGCGGCGCCACATCAATGTAATAGAGTGGTGACTGCTTCTTTTCGGAAGAGGTCAATTTGTTGGCATCAAGCTCAGTCGTCAGCTCGGGGAGCTCGGCATAGGTGACATAATAGGCGAAAGCGCCAGCATCGTGGATAGGGATCGAGATTTCGAGCGTTCGGTTGAAATCAGGAACAAGTCTGATGCGTGTTAGTCTGTGTCTACAGAGAGCAAGAGATGCGTATCCTACTTGTATTCCCGGAAAGAATCTCTCTTGAAAGGCGAGCCTTGTTCCGGAATATTGACCCAAAGGCTACCTTGCCGACATATAGAAGATGTGCCTTCAATGGTGAATCGGATAGTGATAGGAGCCTGTGATTTTGTTGCCAGATAGATATATTCGCCGGGCACATCGGGAGCACCATTGTCCTTCAGAGGAAGGAGATAGACCTCGTTAGAGGTCATGGTCTTGGGAGCCATCCTATTCTGCCGGCTCAAGTGTTAGATGGTCGGTGTAATCAAGCACGCGCAGACAAGAGTTTAAAATACCCGATCCTTACAGAAAAATGAATGTAGCTGGACGAAAGAAGGTGGATTACAGAATGGGCTGACGAAGAGGTTTTGGGAAGCTCTCCGAAGGAAGGATCAAGCCCAATGGCCGGGAGGACAGGCCGGTCAGGTCGGGTAAAGGTGAGGTCAGGTCAGGTCAGCGGTGAAGAGAGACACGATGGCAGCTTGTCTTGAGGGCGGGCAGCATGCAGGAACTTTATTGATGTACTTTTTTTTTGGGACTCGTCATCGACGATGGCATCCATCGGGTACGTGCCAAGGCAAGCAAGTAAGCGGCAGCTAGGTACATAAGGTAGGTAGGTACTATGTACGGTACGAGATGAGTGCAGGGCAGGGGTGGGATGTTGGATGTCTGCGACTTCCCCTAGGTTTTGCGAGACAGTTGTGCACATGGGACTTAGCTTGTCATTCCAGCCCCTGGACGAGCCATAGAACCAAGTCATTGCCTGCATGGGACAACATGGACAATGGGGGAGCGGGAATTATCCAGCATGGAAAACACACAACAGACAGACACCACAAATATTTACCCAGCACTGGTGGTTCTACTCCTGCGCGCGGGATTGGTGACATGGATCCTCATATGCACGACGCGAATCGACAAAGCCAATGGGCAATGGGAAACGGGCAGGCTAGCGGCTGATAGTCATGTTGTCTAGGTAGGTCCAGGCGCAAAACTGCCAACGACTTGTCTTTCCCCATCGATGGACAACTGTAAAGCATGATGGCTGCGCGCTTTCAACAAAAATTTGAAAGAGTGAGATCCATTTCTCGCGAGGTTTCAGCCAATTGCTGAGCTCCGTTTCCCGGGTTGCAGCTCTTCGAGAAGAAGAGCCCCGAGCTCGATGCGGGGCATTGGCAGAGTCTGGAGTCGTCTTCTTGACGTCACTGGTTGTCTGGAGCAATTCCCACGGGGGAAGGACTGGGGAGTCAACCCGCGCGGTTCCACTTGTTCCCCTAGCAAAGTGATGGCCCTAGCTAAAAACACTGCTAAGCTATCACCACTAAGCTGCTAATCACGAACCTGCAGGGGTTGGTAGGCGAAAGACTCACAGCAGTCCAGGCGCCGTCCATCCCACGCAAGCAAGCAATCAATCAATCCAAGGACAAGCGCCAGACAAGGCAGACTGCAGAGGAATCAAAAGCCGCGTCTCGGGAAGAAAGCATGGTTGTCTTCTATTGCCCGGTCTGGTCGGTTCCTGAATATCAGACAGGGTTGTAAAACCTGATTGACCGCCATGCCACATGAGGCTCGTCGGATCCTGCCATACGTCGGTCGGGAACTTGATAAAACTCTGCCCTCCTTCTTGTTGAAGTCGATCTCAAAATAGCTTGGACGGCATGGTCTTCAATCGGCGAAGTGTTGTTACACAGTCAACCAGCCAGCCGGTCAGCAATGTTGGCGGGCACTTTCTGTGTTGCATACAGGCAGAAGGCAGGTGGATATCCGATAATGGTATCAAATCGATAGCCAATTTCTCGAGGCACGTCGGTCGACTTGACTTGTGTTGTCGAGGAATCGAACGAGAAGCATCAAGTTATGGCGTGTTGGTTATTCATTCGAGAAATATTCTGTAGTTATGCTCGTCCAGGGGAGTCGGTGCACTACAAATATGAATACTCAGGTCGGCACCTCTATATATCCACTTTCACATGTTTACTTTTACCTTATCACAGCCATTTCTTTTGACCTCGATCCTCGATTCCCTTCCCTCGTAACTGGAGGTGTTTGGCCTGTGAGAATGGTGGCGGTGCCTCTGATCTTCTCAACCTCTCTCAGCTCCTCGGTAACTTTCGGACTTTGCCGCTGTCTGCACTCCCAAAGGGTTGCAGTTCCCCTACCTAATGTAGGCACAACGCTTTTCGAACCGCTTCGTTGGATCTCTGTCTCGCCCTACTGGGCAGGCGGTCAGCTGTTCTGCCTCTGCGACCTGCGTCACCCCCCTAAGAACTTTTGAAGATCCCGGTCTCAACAGCCACAAGAATGGTGGGATGTCTTGGGCTGCTAGTGCAGTGCTGAGTGCTGCTGCCGTGTTGATGGCGGGGAGGGTAGGTATACCAGCAGGACAGACCGGCCGACCACGGGCTTCCTCGGTCAGCTGTCCCCTTATCGATGTACTGACTACCTGAATCTTGTGCAAGATACCATCTATCCATAATAATTCGGAAAGAAGGAGATTCCACATAAAACTCCAATATCCCGTGTCTGATTTCTATTCTCCCTTTGTCCATCCCTCCACGATCTATTTATGCATGTGCTCTCGCGCTTGAGACCTCTTGCAACAGCCACTTCCTTCCGCCCACGTAGTCTTCAGCGAAACCTCAAGTACCAAACACCAAAGCGCATTCGAACGTTCACAATCTCAACATACAAGATGGCTCCCGGACTTCTCACCCCGGCGAGCGCCGAAAAGTACGAGCAGCGACACAAGGTCACGGTCATCGGCTCGGGCAATTGGGGCTCCACCGTCGCAAAGATCGTGGCCGAAAACACCAAGGAGCATCCCGACCTTTTCGAAGAGGAGGTGCAGATGTGGGTGTACGAGGAAGAGGTCACTATCCCAAAGGACTCGCCTCACTACGACCCAGCCGTGGGCGACGGCCCCCAGAAGCTCACCACCGTGATCAACAAGTGCCACGAGAACGTCAAGTACCTGCCCAACATTAAGCTGCCCGCCAACTTGATCGCCAACCCCTCCTTGGTCGACGCCGCCAATAACTCGTCCATCTTGATCTTCAACCTACCCCACCAGTTCATTCACAGGGTATCGAGCCAGCTTAAGGGACACATCCTGCCGTTCGCTCGTGGTATTTCGTGCATCAAGGGTGTCGAAGTCTCTGACGAGGGTGTTGCTCTCTTCTCAGAATGGATTGGGGATGGCTTGGGCATCTACTGTGGTGCGCTCAGCGGTGCCAACATTGCATCCGAGATTGCTGCTGAGAAGTGGTGCGGCACGACCATCGCATACGACCCCCCGCCAATGGACAGCTCGCGCAACCCGACACCTCGAACGCAGACGCCCAGCCGCACACACACTCCTAGTCGCGACGGCCCTCGAGACAGGGCCGCCGAGCTGAGCATCACTCCGCTCGCGGATATGCAGCACAGAGACGCACGCGGCCGAGCGAGCAAGACGAAGCTGGTCCCAGTGCCGCCCGAATTCCCTCCACTCGACCACGAGACATTCAAGACCCTCTTCCAGAGGCCCTACTTCCGTGTTCGCATGGTTTCGGATGTAGCTGGTGTATCGCTTGGTGGCGCTCTGAAGAACATTGTCGCCCTGGCTGCCGGATTCGTCATTGGCCAGGGCTTGGGCGATAACGCAAAGGCCGAGATCATCCGCGTTGGTCTCTGCGAGATGCTCAAGTTTGGCAAGGAGTTCTTTGCCGAGACTGTGCACCCCGACACCTTTACCGTGGAGAGTGCTGGCGTGGCTGATCTCATCACAAGTTGCAGCAGCGGAAGAAACTTCCGATGCGCAAAGATGGCAGTCGAGCAGGGCGTCAGCGTCGCCGAAATCGAGGCCAAGGAGCTCAATGGCCAAAAGCTCCAGGGAACGTCTACTGCACAGGAGGTGTACAGCTTCCTCAAGAAGCAGGGTTTGGAAAAGGAGTACCCCCTCTTCACAGCCGTTAGGGACATTATCGAGGGCAACTATCCTACGACTGACCTGCTGTCACTGATCCAGGAGGATTAGACGCGGGGATCTATATTCTAAAATCTTCTTGTTCCAAGGTATTGCTGGACGGCGTTTCTTTGGATGGGGCTAATGGAATTGGAACCCAGAATAGACTTATAGGGACGGGGCAGGATTTAGAAAGGTACAGCAGCAATGACATTACACTTTGCCTAATAATTCTAATTCGCCGAGCGAGTCTAATAAGTTTGAAATGTTACACATCACCAATCGTTGAGAAGACGATTCTTCTCTCCCGCCAACCCATCATTTATGTGCCACCTACTTCTGCTACTTGTGCGATTATTTTCATCATCGTCATCGTCCTCCATGGTCCGCTCTCCATCACCAAAGGTATCCTTGAAAAAGGCATCATAACTCATCCACATGACATTAAAGTGAACGCCCATGAGAACGGCCAGCCACTTGGGGTGCTTGCCGTCCTTGTCGGCGACAAACTTGCCGACGAGGACGAGCAGGAGTAGAAACGGCATGAACAGCAGCGAAAAGAGCCATTTGCCGACTTCTTGCTTGCGCCGCGTGATGTTGTAGTGCTCGAGGCGCTGCAGGTACTGCTGGTACTCAAAGGGCAGGAAATGCTCGGCGGCGCCCTCGCGGATCAGGCGCAGGTACCGCAGGCTGGGCTGGGCATAGTCGGCCTCGGCGCGGCGGACGGGGAGGAGGAATTTCCTCCACCACTTGTCGTCGTCGACGGGGGGGTCCGCGGGGAGACGCGGCGCGTAGAGGGTCTTGGCGAGAAAGGGTTTGGTGTCTGGAAAGGTGGGTGGCTGTTCGGGCACCCGGATCGCGGGCGGCAGGGCTATACACAGCGTTGCGATCTCGGCGTACGAGGCGCCGCCGCCTTCCGTGGCGATGATCTTGCTGTAGTCGGCGGCTGTTACCTCGTACACGACGCCGTAGAGGCCCTTGTCCCAGGTCGGTCGGCGGATCGGCAGTGCCGGGAAGGAGACGTCTGGTCCTCCTCCCAAGCCCGCCTCCACGCCGCCATCCGACTTCTCGTTCGTGTAGGTGATCTCGGAGTGAGGGGGCAGATCGATGGGCGGCGGCTTGATCGGGGGTTGGCCCGGAAGCGGGACCTTGGGAACCTTGCGGAGGGCCGTGTTGGCAAAGCACGGCTCCGAGTACGGCAGGCCCGGCAGGTCAAAGGTCAGGTCGAGCCCGGGGGCCGAGACGTTGACGGCGGAGATGGGCTTGATGCCGCGGACGCCGAGGAAGGTGTGCGCGCTCAGGTTGGAGCCGTAGGCCAGGTAGAGCACCGTCGTGGCGGTCCTGGGGCCATGGTAGTCGGGCGACGCCTGCGCCAGGCGCTCCGGCGACGTGCGCGGGATGATGATGCTGCTGCTGCTGCTGCTGCTCGAGGCGGGCAGCGGGTCCTCTGGAGAAGTCGAAGGCCGGCGTGGAGCTGCTGCGCGTGGTGCCGTCACGGACTGCCAGATTCGACTGGCGCCCTCTTGAGCGCGGATAATGCAGCAAGTCGAAGGGTTGACTTGCTCCGTTGCCGCCATGTTTGGGTTCATGCACGGAAGCTAATTGTAGCCGATCGCAGCCTGAAGTGGTGGGGCTAAGTATACTGATTTGTGAGTGACGATCACTGGTGTGTATTATATACTTTTTCAGTTGGGTAACAAGTTCTTAAAAAGTAATATTCGACAGCAGAGAGATGAAATGGATCTCACGCTTTCAAATGTAGATGGCTATCAGGTAGCCGAAATGTCCGCGCGGCTGGTTTGTAACATGATGCTGAGTTATCCTGGCGATGCTGATTAATTGGTCCAGCTAGCTAATGGCCCCTCCTACTTGATGCGGTCATGGTAATCGGACATGCTAAGCCCGTTCGAGTCCGTGTGTGAGACTTGGCTTGGACCATTTTTATGCAAAAGAAAATATTATAGATTGTCATGTTCTTATATTATTCTCTACACCTTATTTGGTGGTTGCAGACAACTTTTGGTTTTTGTTATTGATACGACTTTTATGTATGGGTTTGGTCTCACGACACTAAGTATAATAACCAAGCAGAAGTTTGCGCACCAATATATTAGAATTTATATTTTTCTTCCAGAACGATCACAGGCATGATCGCGAAAGTCAAATGTTATAAAGATTTACTTCGGACGTTGTTTATAATTCAAATAGCAGACATTCTCAACACGAGGCAAACCTCCCATTATTCCCGTGTCGCGTAACGTTACGATGAAGGGAGGTTAAGGGATAGATATAGAGTATGTAATTATGCTGATTGGTCAAAGCTGTATAAGTGAGCTAGTCTAAGAATATGCTTTTATTTGTTCGCTCGTATATCGTTCACATTACCTGCTGTAATTTGAATCTTGACGTATTCCGCGAAGCCTATAAGCCGTGAAGCGAGTGATGAAAGAATTTGTATCCTGACGTTGTTTTTGATCGCAACCTGCGGCCACGGCGGCAATTTTCTTCCCGGAGCCTCCTTCTCAAGCCCTCGGCGTAGCGAATCTCTGAAAGAAGCTCCTCACCAAGCTCCCGCTCTCGGTCTTGCGAGTTTGGCAATGAGTCCTCGAGACTATTAGTCAGGTCTACACCACACGTCGGGCGTTCTTCGAGTATGTTTCTCTCCTTATTTATTGCTGCCTTTAGGGCGACGATACGTGCTTCCGTCTCATGAAGGTCTCTTTGGATCCGTGCAAGCTCTTCGTTGTCATAGGCGACGATACGTGCTTGCGTCTCATGAAGGTCTCTTGCCATCCGTGCAAGCTCTTCGTTTTCACAAGCGAGGCTCTCATTGTTTGAAGTTTGCTCTTCAAGCCTTTTCTGGGTCACTTCCATCAATCCGTTTTCGGCTTTTGACGACATCTTACCTGCTCTATGCTCGTTGACTCCAAAGTGAACATGTTAAATGAAATTGGATCTGTTTAGGGGATGTTTAGTTTCGCCCTTTCAAGATCTAGGCCCAGTCGACAAGAGGCTTATATGTCAAATTGGCCTTTGTGAGATGAAGCGCAAAACACAAAACATTGTGGCATTAGAAGCTGTTGCTCGAGCTGACAGACAAAGCCATGGATTCATTTTGAAAAACCACAAGAAAAGGAAATTTTAATCTGATTGTCAGTGTATACTGGTGGAGCTTCATGGGAACAAAGGACACTTCATCGTGCATATAATTTAGTTCTAGCCATCCTCTTTGTAGCTCTTCGTGCTATAATAAAGTTGTTGTCCACACCTATCCAAGGGCTTATGCCGTGACACTAATGATTAGCAGCGTTATTCTGGTTACGCAGTTGCGTAAATCGTGAAGCTTCCTGACGAAATGGTAGCGAATCACTAATGTAGGAACTGAAGTACGTGAGAACTCTAATTCATGCCATGCACTTTTCACGCAGTGCTAAGATGCAATCATGCAAGTATTGCTGTAGTCACTGCGCCTTCTGTCAGGGCAAACCTTGTCAAATTTCCAGAACCCAGGTTTGGGAGATCCTAAGAAAAGGCAACCGGCTGTCATGGTGATGATCAAAGGGGTCAATCTCGACTCGAATCGTATACCAAGAACGTGTCCAGGTTTGCGAGACAAACAAGGTAGACAGCTCTGCCAATAATAGGATTATAGAGGCCCACTCGGCCTAGCATGTACCAATGATATTTTGTTTCCTTTGACATAAATCCTAGAACCACAATAACGTAGCCACTTCCATAATAAAAGACATTTTGTGTTTCGTAACATGCTTCGTATCATATTACCCACCCACCCATGGCATAGCTGATAGCAGAAATTGATCCACTCAATGTGCACGTACAATTACTTACTTTATATCCGTTGCAAGCCGTGATGACTCCCTTTATCGGTGTTCAGGCCGAACACATAGAGCACATGTGAGTCAACCACATCCGAGTCAGAGTCAAGATCATACTGCGTAATCTTGAAGCTCAAGCTAAGCAGACATTGTCATGACGGATGCACTATAACGGGGGTTGATGCGCATTTGATCAGTGGCTAGCTGGCTGACTGGCTGGCCTCGAAATAGAATATAAAAGACTGGGCAATAGTTTGACTATTGGAAACTCATACGCCAAGACTTGTCAACGCAAGGTTTCAAAAATGTTTCGTCCACATCGTTGCACCCACTAATGAGTAAACTGATGCCAAGAAGCAATCAAGTGCTGTGGCGGGGAACATGGGCACAAGACCTCGGGATGGACTAGTAGTGCTAGTTTCGGCGCAACTGAAGCGCCCTTGAACGACGCCCTTTCATGATATTGGTTCAAATGATTGTGGGCAGTAACAGGCATTGAAGAACATGTTTACCACGGATACATGATCTGCCGAGTGTCCAAGGCATTGACACCAGCGTCAGTGGCTTCTGCATGGCTGACGAGTTTCTTGGTTCGTAACCATGTTCACATGTGTAGTGGTGGTTGTTGGTTGCAGACTAGACCGCTATAACAAGTGGGTTGATGGCTGTTTAGAGCAACATGTAAGTTGTAATCTTCAGTACAGATCGGTGGTTCCGACGTCTTTACAGCGTTAGTGATGTCTACGTTGTGAATATACTTTGGGTGCTCCATAACCCTTTTTTGCCCTTTTGTGACTCTGGCCAAAGTCAAAAAGTCGTTTCAAGGTGCTGACTTACTACGATAACCTACTTTCGGCCAGATCCCACTATGAAATGGAAGAGGAACGCCGCCGCGCAGGAGCAAGACCCTTGGAGAAAAAAAAGCGAAAAGCCAGACCAGACGCCAGACGACGCTGACGGGAACAGCGAGAGAGCACGCACATATAGCCGATATCGCCACTTTTGACCGCATTGGCTGCGCTGTCATTGGCTGCAGGTGCCCTACCTGTTCCCTAGCTTGGGTCCTCTTACCCCACATTCTCCCGAAGCCTCACAAGTCCTCAATTTTTTTTCTTAGTGCTGCAGTGAATCAGAGCCCCGATTGCCGGTCGGATCTGGGCCCCATTTTCTCGACACCACTCATTCGACCTCCCCGTTCGTGATCTCTTTATTGTTTCGTCCGTCCCTGGTCGTCCGTTTCCTCGATCTTCCCAATTTTTGATCAAGCATTTGGTTCAAGGGGATTTCCAATTGGGAGACATATACAGCTTTTCGGGTTTCTTGTCGAGATTCTTGATTGACCATCTCGACCCTTTTTTTACACATCTTCCCTCCGATCCCTCTTCCGCCGTTTCGTCTCCCATTTTCTCCTTCGCCGCCGACATGCTCCGTACCCGCCAGGCCAGCCGAGCCGTTACGGCTCTGGCTCACAACTCGCGATGCCAACAGCGGGCATTCAGCGCCTCGCCGGCGACTGCTGCTGCCAAGCTCGTTCAGAAGACTCCTGCCGGTACCAGGAATCAAGCCACCTCGGCAACCTCTTCTCCGTACGCTGCCCTCCTTTTGTCCGACATCGCTGTCGCCCGAATTCGAGCCAATTGGTAAACTGACACCTTGGAAATACAGTGTAGCAAGAGAGTCGCCCTCAAAGGCCTTCAACACGGCAGATGCCAAGTCGCAAGGCCATGTGCAACCTCTGGTTAACCCCAGACAACCAGAGATGGACGAGTCGTATGTTGTTTCGTCGCCACCGCCGCAATCGTGCACGTCACGCTAATCCGTTGTTTGGCAGATTCATTGGCAAGACTGGTGGTGAAATCTTCCACGAAATGATGCTGAGGCAAGGCGTCAAGCACATCTGTATGCGAAATCCATACACTCATTTCATCTGGTCATTGGCCATGGACTAACATGACTCACAGTCGGATATCCTGGTGGTGCCATTCTCCCCGTCTTCGACGCCATCTACAACTCGAAACATTTCGATTTCATCCTCCCGAAACACGAGCAAGGTGCTGGACACATGGCCGAGGGTTACGCCAGAGCATCTGGCAAGCCCGGTGTCGTTCTGGTCACCTCTGGCCCCGGTGCCACCAACGTCATCACTCCCATGCAGGATGCCCTCTCCGACGGTACTCCCATGGTCGTCTTCACTGGTCAGGTCGTTACGAGCGCCATTGGTAGCGATGCTTTCCAGGAGGCCGATGTCATCGGTATCTCGAGAGCCTGCACCAAGTGGAACGTTATGGTCAAGAACGTCGCCGAGCTGCCCCGGAGAATCAACGAGGCTTTCGAGATCGCCACCAGCGGTCGTCCCGGTCCCGTTCTGGTCGATCTCCCCAAGGATGTCACCGCCGCCGTCCTGAGGAGAGCCATCCCTACCGAGTCTGCTCTTCCCGCCCTTCCCAGCGCCGCCTCGCGTGCCGCCATGGAGGTCACGCGCCGACAGAACGCTCAGTCAATCACCCGCGTCGCTAACCTGATCAACAAGGCCAAGCAGCCCGTCATCTACGCTGGTCAGGGTATCATCTCTTCGCCCAACGGTCCCGCTCTGCTTAAGGAGCTGGCCGATAAGTCGTCCATCCCCGTCACCACTACTCTTCACGGCCTTGGCGCTTTCGACGAGCTTGACGAGAAGTCTCTGCACATGCTGGGTATGCACGGTTCCGCCTACGCCAACATGGCTGTGCAGGAGGCCGATTTGATCATTGCCCTTGGAGGCCGTTTCGACGACCGTGTCACCCTGAACATCAACAAGTTCGCTCCCGGTGCCAAGGCCGCCGCTGCCGAGGGCCGCGGAGGTATCGTTCACTTCGAGATCATGCCCAAGAACATCAACAAGGTTGTTCAGGCCACCGAGGCCGTCGAGGGTGATGTCTCCGCCAACCTTGTCCAGCTTCTGCCCCAGATCGAGAAGAAGGCCATCTCGGACCGCCAAGCATGGTTCGACAAGATCAACGGCTGGAAGACTAAGTGGCCCCTGGGTGACTACGAGAAGGCCGAGAGAGCTGGCCTGATCAAGCCCCAGACCCTCATTGAGGAGCTCAGCAACCTGACCAACGACCGCAAGCACGAGACCATCATCTCCACTGGTGTCGGTCAGCACCAGATGTGGACTGCTCAGCACTTCAGATGGCGCCACCCCCGTACCATGGTCACTTCCGGAGGTCTGGGTACCATGGGTTACGGTCTGCCTGCCGCCATTGGTGCCAAGGTTGCCCGTCCCGATGCTCTCGTCATTGATATTGACGGTGATGCCTCTTTCAACATGACCTTGACCGAGCTGAGCACAGCAGCACAGTTCAACATTGGCGTCAAGGTCATTGTCCTGAACAACGAGGAGCAGGGTATGGTCACTCAATGGCAGAACCTGTTCTACGAGGACCGCTACGCACACACTCACCAGAAGAACCCCGACTTCATGAAGCTGGCTGATGCTATGGGCATCCAGCACAGGAGACTCATCAAGCCCGACGACACCGTCGACGCCCTGAAGTGGCTCATTGAGTCTGACGGCCCCGCCCTGCTCGAGGTCATCACCGACAAGAAGGTTCCCGTCCTGCCCATGGTGCCCGCCGGTTGCGGTCTGCACGAGTTCTTGGTGTGGGACAGCGAGAAGGACAAGAAGCGAAGAGTGATGATGCGCGAGAGAACCGGTGGCCTCCACGGCTAAACGGAACAACTCTCGAAGCAAATTATTTCTATTGTTATCCTAGCAACATGAGCTAGGCTTTGGCTCAGGGAGACAAGTGTTATCGCGACTTTCGTTTTCTTCTCGTCGAAGTTTTGTCGCAAATGATGTGGGAGGGCGGATGTATACCATGGACACGAAGAGGAGGGGTTGGGAGGCTTTTCATGGTCAACAGAATACCAAAAAGTGCTTTTTGCGGCATCGGCTTGTGCAAAACCCATAGCATCGAATTTTCTTCCGGGCATATGGCGTATGAGGTTAATTTTTGTTCTGATTCTTTTCGGGGGCTTTGCTCCCACTTGGCATCTTGGAATTGTATATAGCGAAATGTGACCGGAAAAATAAAATGGGAGACTTTTTTTTCCAAAGACTAAGCAGTTCATCCGAAAATCAAGAGTAACCTGATCGTGATATATCGTTGGATACTAATAGCATTCCAGAGCTTGTAACTATGGTCAAGCAGGATAGATGTACAGTTAGTGGCAGCTTGCATTGCTGCTCATCTACAGAGAGGGTAGCATACATAGCATAAGAGGTCTCTTGCTTGTACAAGATAATGATAATTTGTGATAATTCGTTTATTTTGAAACCTTCTTGACAACGCCATTCCCATATATCCCAACTCGCTAAAGCAAAGTATTCATTCATTCATGTTCTAGGATATCAAACGCTGTTTTCGATCCGCACCATTTTGTCCTCCTGCTCCTCAGGCTACGTCAGTGATCCCCGAGGACCAATTTGGCGAGCTTCTCAGCATCGTCGCGAAGCTCGGCCAGGAACTTTGTTGTACTTGGCGATTCCCTTGGGAGCACAGTATTATTGTGTCGCCTTGAATAAGCCGCAAACACAATCCCCCGATTCGGATTCTTTGCAACCAAAGACTTTCTTTCCACTTCTTGTGATCTTACTGAAGCACGCTTGCTGGCCAAGGAGCATGCCCAACCATGGCTAAAAGGACCAGCCGGGTCATCAATCTCGTTCCAACTATTGCTTTGCAGTGCCTCTTGCAAGACATGCGTCTGGATCTGTAAAGGCTCGCCGACCTGATCGAGTCCAAATGCTGCAAGATACTGCCCAGATAGGACTGCGCCAGATGTTGAACACAATGCTCTCTCAAAATCTGCTGAACCATGTGGCGATCCGCCACCAGACGCAACCCTTAGTGAAGTACTTCGATACCGGCTTTCCCGCTTCGGCCACACCTTGACAAGATAGATCAAGTCAAAGTTATACTTTGTTGCGAGATTAGCCGTCATAATTGCACCAAGTTCCGTGGCGGAGTGACGCGCCGGTAGAGGCGCAAGAAATTGAAGTTCCACTGGTGTTTCTGGAGGTGTCATCTCGCCACTAGTTGGATCAACAGCATGAACGCGTCGTGGTTGCACGATGGCCGGTGTCAACGTCCTCCGGCGTACGCGCACCCGGACTTCATCTTTTGGAGGTGGAGGTGGAGGAGGGGGTGGATATGAAGGCGGTGGGGTGAATGGTCGTGCCTCGAATATATCATCATCACTCAGGGCATATATATCCTTGATCGTGGGTTCTCCAACTTCACCCATAAATGCAAAACTTGCCACAGGCAAATTTGGCGCATTATCGATTTCCCTGAGAGGCAGACGTGGAACAGGGCTGCCATTAGAGTTAGGGTATTGCAGCTTGGGGTCATCATGCCTGACGCCCCAGGTTTCTCGTGAAGTCTTGTGCCCAGAAGCTGATATGGGCAGTGCTTCGGTGACCATCGACTTTGAAGATGATTCAATATTGGGCCTGCTTTCCGAGTTGGATTTCTTGTGAAGATTTGCCCCGATGGCCACAATTGTTGACCTATCATCTTCACTATCCGATGTTGGTGGCGAATAGGTATGGCACACGGACGTGTTGATGACGGAATACTGTCTTGGGAATTTTGAGAAATCCCATGGTTGACTTTTTGTTGGCTGTCCAGTGTGCGGTCTCGGTGGTGTCTTGAGCGCTTTCCTTCGTAGAGGCGACTTCGGTGGTGGGTGTTCAGGCACATTGAACATGGGCGACGGCATCAAGGCTTTCTCATCTTGACTGTAGTGAACCAAGTCCAGGCCAACTTTTTCATTCATGGATAACTGGAACTCATTGGGTTTGAACATGAGTGAGATGCGTTGGGGTGACCAGTCAAGCAACTGTTGGCCATCCTTCTCCGGTTTGGACGCCTCCAAGGGAGCATGGCTTGTGTTGGTATGGTGAGGAGAGCTTTTGGAAGTATCAGGGGTTTTGGGAGACCGGAATAGTGAGTCTTCTGGGAAGCGGAAAACTGAAAGATGAGGTGTTGATGGTAGCTCTGGGATGGACTGTGGTCTGGGCTCGTAGCTCCTGGTCTTTCTCTCAACATCCAGAGAGGTGATACCTGCCAATTGTCCTCTTATGGACTTCTTGACGTCGGGAAGGCTCCGAGATCTCGCCTTGTCTTTGCCATTCTGTGCCTCATCCCGTGGCTGCATACGAGATGACGTTGGCTTGAGAAACGATGGCGAAGGAAAGACGGTGGTCTCTCGTGCATCCGTTCCTGGACTGGTCGTTTTCACAGAATCGAAATCCCTCAAAGGCAGGCTTCTCTGTTGTACATCCTTCTCCTTCTTCCAAGAGGAGCTGAAGAACTTCTCCAGCCTATCAAGACCGCCCGTCATCCTTGTCTGCCTATATAAAAGGACGTAGAACTTGAATGCTGCAGATGTTCAGTTCGAGATCTTCGACAAGCCGGGACCGACGACTTACTGAAGCAAGGTGTTCTTTGGAAGGGAAAAACAATTGACGATGGATGATGCCCAATAGTCAGAGATATTTTTTCTCCTAGCCTTTTTCCGAAACGAGACAGCTGCGCCCGAGAGTCAGGTCAAGATTGCGGCAATGTTTGGGGCTCAGAGAATAGAGTTTTTTCTGGTCTCTCTGGTCCCGACAAGATACGAGGGGCAGCGAATTATTCGCAGTAATCTTGCTCCCCCGCCAATTGAGATTGGACAGCACAAGACAAACCGCTGAGAAAAGATTTGGTAAAGAAAGGCGGGATACATTCAATGACGGCAGACATGAGCGGTACAATAATTTCGAGTTTTCATGAGCATTGTACGGCGGGCGGCTTTTGCGGTAGTTGATGGTACGACAAAGTGGTCGAGTACCCGTGTCCTTGACGACAAGGTGAACACAAACAAGGCAGAATGTCTCTCTGACAAAGTCTGTCTCACCGAAAGCCGGTCCGAGGAATATATGGAAAAGAGCACGACAACGAGGAAGATGAAACTTCCTACGACGGTCGAGAAGAGCCTCTCTGGGGACAGGGAAGTGTTGAGAGAGGTTACCTGGTTAGTATAATGTATACTCAAGCTTGACTGTCAGGGTTCCTTCAAGGGTAGCCTGGGTGGCGCCTGGGTTGATGGTCCTAAGCGGACGCCGTGGCTGCTCCCCACTTTGTGCTATATAATCAATAGCATCTGATGAAACACAGCGCTGGTGGAAATGGCTGGGGTAGTGGGAGTAAGAAATGTCCTTTTTTCCCACTTGCGTATGCGGCAGCGGCAGAGCATGTGTGCATGCTTTAGACCGAGAATGAGGCGCGCCTCGAGGAGGGACAAGTGAAGAAAGAAAACGGGCAACGAGTCAGTAAGTATGTATGCAGATGATCAATTGTGCAAGGGAGGAAGCGAGTTGCTCCTCCTTATTCCACGAAGTATATTTTGTACTCTGATCATGACCATTATGGGAAAGAATGAGAAACGCAACCTGAAAAGGGCCAAGATATGTTGACCAGGTAGAAAACAAAAATAGGGTCGTGATCCTCTACGGCGATGGTTTGACTACAAGATGGACAAGGATGAACGAGTGAACGCCGGGCGATCTCACGTCCCAAGCAGCCGGAAGTCGAACACAGGGCTGCTCCTGGTTGGGAAGTCGACTGGGGAGAACGGGGATCAATGTCGATCGTGAGGGATGACAGCTGAGGGTGACAAGGTGACAGACCAGAGATGCCAGCCAGAAGCCAAGAGCCATGAGCATCAGAAGCAAAGGGAAGAGCAGTATTTGATTGGCCAGACCCTTCGTCTCAACATATCAATGATGTCTTTTTAGGAATGCACATTTATGGGGTCGTGGCTGCAGCTTTCACTCAGCAACGCAACTTCCCTGTAAGTGACTTACATATTATACACACTTGCATATTTGATACATATGTGTGTGTACTTTGTAGCAAGGCCTTGATGTCGTTTGCGCCTACTTTTTGTGCACTACCGGTACATGCCTAAATGTTTGATGCACACTACATCAGACTACTCCATGGAATAGGCAAACGATGATGCACTAGTGTAGGAAGCTAAGAACAGAAAAAAGAAAAAAGAAGCCACAGGGAATTACAGTAGAGAGAGACTTGACTTTTAAGCTTAGGTTGCTGCTTATTAGCAGGCACAGCATCCGGAAGGAAGGAGACTGAGTAATCCGTAGAGAGAATGAAATTTGCCGGACCTTGCTTTTATTCTAGTCCCTCTCTTCCGTTTTCTTTTCCTTCCATGATCGACCAGACTACTACATTTTGACCACCTACTACTAGCCAACTAGCCTCCGTCGTTTGGGAAAGAGGTGCCAAAGGTGCCAAATCTCCGCCAAAGTGCCCCAAAGGAGTCTACACCATTTGTTACAGCCCAGCCCAGCAAAATACGAGGCTGTCATAATCCAAGATTTCATCCCATGTATCACAGGCTGTCAGGTGTCAGGTGGCCGCCATGTTTGCGAGAACTTCCGAGACCTGCCGATGCGACGTGATGGATGACGCCGCCGCCGCCCTCCTTTGCCTACTCAAACCTCTCAGAGCCTCTGTTCATATCTCACATGCCATGACAACGACAATGAAATCTTGATCATGCTTGCGGCAGGGCTTGCCCCAAACCTTAGTCAATGTCCCTCAACGACATGCCTTGCATGACTGTGCGTTCTGGAGCTTTTCCATCATCGCCAAAAGAGTGACGGGAAGGAAAACAACAATTCTCGAGCCGGTTGCTTTCCATGATGCGGCTAACCTGCCGGCTTGCATTGGTGGGATGTGAGTTGGGGAAGAGTCTGAAAACAGCCTCGAGAAAAAGCAACTTTTGGCACTTTTCGGACATGTACACCTTGACCGGCACCACCCAGCAAAATCAGCCAAACCAGCCTTTTCTGAAAAATAAAGAGCCAAGAACGCAACTTGTCAAACACTGACCCTGCCCCCAAACTGATCAAGGGTTGACCCTGCACTCCCCAAGCATCGTCAGCTCCGGACCTGCGTACTGCGACTGCGTACCTACAGCCATGTATGTATCTCGAGAGCTCAAGCTAAGAAGCTGGAGCTGACGACGTTGTGGTGGCTCTCGTTTGGCGACGTTACATACTACTACATCTGGCATACGCAAATCTCTTGTTGAACCACAGCGGCTGTTCCGGTTTGACAGATCACAGATTGCCCGACGCGAGTAACGATCTCTTGTGTTAGCATGTCAGCTGTCTGTCAGTCTGGATTATCTCTGGTCTGGGCCATCCCCAAGCCGGCCAGCAGAAGGGAATTACTGCATTGCACAACTCAAATTTGGAGCTACAAGTCGCAAAAAGCAATCACGTACATATCGCGTCTTGGTGTACAGAGTAGCTCAAGGCTTGGATTATACTGCATCTGGCCTGGCAAAGACGGACACTACTGCACTCGTTCCGCCCACAACGGCGTCCGTCGCATACGACCGCCCTTCGGCTCTGATCTGAGCCAGGCTGCATCAGGACCGATTCGATCATCTCAACCTTGCGCTCAACAGAAGTGGGGGAAGAGATCACGAAAGGCTCACCTCGGCTCCCATCGCGGTGAGGTCAGTATGTTTCAACAAGACCCTTTTGGCCCTCGATTAAGTCCTTGATGCCCTCGCCACCCCCTGGCCCGCAAAACTTAGCACAAGGATACACTTAAGCGTAAAGCCAATTTACCAAGACCCGTCAAACGGAGTGTATCTCAACCTTTTGCACCAAAGTGTTCCCTTATGAGCTGAACAGAGACATCACTATGCTCATCTTGCAAGTGTCCTCCACGGGGTAACAGAGGAGATAGCCAATGTACCAATGCCGAATGTGAACATCGTGGCTTGTTTTCTACTTTGATCATGGAAGATAGAGAAGAGATAAGATGAAGCCGCAACTGCGCGACTGCCAGAAATTGTCTAACATGGCAAGGGCTCGCAAGTACATTCAAGCCCATGTCTCAAGCCCAAGTCTCGACCTTGAGACCTGCGGTTCTCCTTGCGGGAGGAAAGCAAATATGGCCAAAGCCGTCTCTCTCGTTTCTTTTTTCCTCGGCTTCCGCCACTGAGAGAATACCAAGATGAGTTGGGTCACTCCGGCACAATCACTAGGCTTTTCAGTGCATGAACACTCAAAAGCAACCGTGCACAATTCTTCCATTCTTTTGTTCCCCTCCTCTTCTTCGGGTTATGATCCAGCATTTGAGTTTTAGGGAACGGCCTGTCCACTTACCCGGCAACCTAAAGCACGCAACAAACATGGCATACACGTTCAAAATCGACGCCCGATTGTGCCGTACCGTCAACGAAAGAGAGAGCTTTGCGGTTGCAAAGCCGCTCCGCTGAAGAGTCTGACGGAACAAACATGAGAGGATATGCCATGCTGTGGCGTCTACCCAAGAAAATGACATGTCATGATGATTACTGGAGTTACGGAGGTCATGAAGGTCTGACGCACCGCGACATGTTATCGATCCAGGCTGTTGGTGCACGATCACCGCAAGGTCGATTGGGACAGTTTATTATACTACTGAGATACAGCACAACACCTTTGTTTTTTTTTAATTTCTCGGATCTTATGGAGGGGTTTACTATGATTTGGGGTTCATGTGAACAGCGGAAAACGGACGTTACCCCAAGCTATGCTCATCCCACCTTTTGTACTACACATTGCTCGTTTAGATCATGCCACCAAACTGCCTCACTCTCAACTTGGTGGTGGGACGGAACCCGTTTGACATCACCTGGACCTTTTATACCTGGGCACATACATCACTCGATCTGACTGAATTCGCATCTTGTCAGTCCTGTCTTGGTCTATAGGATGCCTGCGCAATCCTATTCGAATGCCGCCCGTCTCGACTGCAGCTTTGATACAGCTATTATTGCCGAGAGAATAGTCGTCCACTAGCCCAAACCCCACTGACGTCTATCGATGACTAGGTCGGCTATAGAATTGTTGTACCTTCGTTGATCGGAAAAAGCCTTACAAGGGTGATGGGATATGTCGAGATGATCGAATCTGCTTGAAATTATGACAAGAGCACAGATGCTCTGTCCTTCATCAAGTCGATGACAAACAAGACTGTGACGGGTCACTTTTTCTCTTTGTGTCGCTAGATTCGGCAAGTTTTGGTATCACCGATGCCGCGACTCACCTCGGTGCGCTCCAGGTGAGATGGACGGCCAATGAAATGAATAGGACAAGCGAGCAGAGCTAGTCAAAGCACTCGAAGCTGTTGTGATTAGCTAATTGAGCTTGGCGGATAGACTGCAGCAAAGGTAAGTTGCGAGAGCAATGAACTCGCCTCCCAAGGCTTTCACCGCCGAATCATAAATTATGGTGGATGACGAACGTATTATATAACAAGAACTCAAAGACTGGAGAAATCAAAAAGCGCTGCTCTGTGAAGGACAATGTATCCGAATCGGGCAAAGAAATGATGGATACATTCGATGTTTTCTTCCCTAATTCGCCCCAAGAGAGCTGTCGATGCTTTTTGAGATGAAAGGCAAATATGCAGGCACCCGGATTTGCCAGCGAAACATTGACCTGCAGCATGCAATCAAAAAATTGATGAGATCGGACCGGGGTGGAAAACCTTGGAAGACGATTCTTCCCCAGAAATGCCAATTCGTTTGTCGAAATTATGGCATGTTCGCTTGACATGTCTCCAGTAATTAGACGATGAGCTTTTACATCCATGATCCATCAACAGTCAGAACGACAAGGGCAGGGCAGCCTCGCTGATCGACCAGCCCCATGTCTCTCTCTCCATATAGTCCAAACGACATGACAGACTACTAATGCACATGCAAATACCCTTGAGAGAAAATCTTCGAGAAAAAAGTTATTTGTTACCAACTGGCACGAATCCTGCGATGCACTACTGCCTAAGCTCATGTTCACACGACAGTAAGCCAGGCAAGGTGTTCTGCACAAGTATAAGCACCATGCTACATGAACAGGTCTTCTTCCCCCGGTGCGCAATCTTGATTGTACAAATATATACTGCAATGCACCACTGCCTAGTTCTTCTCCCCGGATGCAACCAGACTCGACGCAATCGAAGCAATCTGTGTGTGCGCCTGGGGGTTCACGGGCATGGAAACACAGCATTTTACCACCTACATTAGCATCGACATAATCACCGCATAGCACATTTCCAGCCCTCTCGTGACGCGTCTGGCACACACGCGCACAAAGCTCGCCACAGGGGTCGTGCCCTCTCTCGTGTCCCCAAGAACTAGAGAAAGATTTTATTTTATTTTCCCGCGCCCATTCTTCTTTCGGGCCGTTGAAAAGGGCCGCATAACGACACTTTTGAGACATGATGGGGTGATGGTGGGTTTCAACATCGTACCATGTCGTTGACTTTTTGACAGTGACGGTGAATGCGTTTTTGATGGGAGCTGTGGTACATCCCAATGTCGAGAGGAAGCTGGTCCATATTTGAAGACTTTCCTGCGGTGTGACCGAGCACCAGCTGTCAAGCAAGGAGATCTTCCTCTGTTGAATCTGTCAGAGTACGACAGAATTCACTGCGCAGGTCTATCTCGACTTCGCTCTCGCTATTTGCCAGAGCCTCCACCTTTCTTGTCTCGGTCGGAATGACCTCAAGATGGTATTGTATGTGGCAATAGTGACTCTGGTGTCGAGCATTGCGGCTAGGAAACGGATTGCGGAAAGGTACAGATTCGTTGAAATTGGAAAGACCTTGGATTCAACGTTTCTCACAGGAAGCACCAGGTGCATAATAAATGGCAGTGACTCGCACTTCCAAGTCAGAGGTAAGAGGTCCTTCAGCATTTACGACATCAAGAAATACTGCTTCCGCGATTATAAGTGGTGCAAAACACACCCGCAGCCGGTCGTATTCTCCAAGCAAGAATCGAGTAGCACTCAGCGACATATCCGCCAATATGCATATTGGAAAGAGCAGCCTAGAATCGTCAGGTTCAACCAATCCAACTACCGAGAGCGACAAAGAGACAAACGTGCCTCTAGAACTATCTCCCGCCATATCCCGCACCATAAGACTCAAGAAAAAAAGCACTAGAAAAAGCGATAAAAAGAAAAAGGCTTTTATTTTATAAAACTAATATAATAAAATATATATATTTAATTGAAATATTAATTTTAAAAAATTTAGAAAAAAAAACTTTAAAGAAAACTAATTAAAAGATATATTATATACCTTATTTGAAAAATATATCCTCAGCTCTTGCTTCTTAACACCAATCTTTATTTACTCTTAATAATGGCGTTATATTTTCAAGAATATATATAGAGACGCTCGATGTTCAAGATGGGATAAATATCCAGGAAGGGAAGGACAGTGCTCTGGCTTCCCGGGCCGCATCCATGTACTGACAAAACGGTTCAGTAGTCTTCCGGAAGGAAAGCAAGGAAAGAAACACTTCAGATCAGGAAGAGGAGCCTGGACAGAGAAGTGACAAAGGCACTTGGCATTAAAGGAAGCACAAGCTAGAATCCTTATCCACGTGCTGGCGAGACTCTCGATCAAGGAAGGGTGAGGGACTGGTGGCTGGAGGAACGCTCCGAGTTCCGCGGTGGAATCATGGCGACCTTGTAAAAGGAAGAAAAGCAAGGGTCATAAATGACAGCAGACCAGAAGATATCATAGAAAACGGTAGTCATATCCTTGTCGTAACCCATTTCCTGGTGTCATTCCCTCTTCCTGACACGGCAAGTCGTCCCTAGCTTCACCCAGGTCCACGACAATCTTGCTATGCCACTCGACACAGACTTCCTACAACAGCGGAATTCCTCGGTCTTATATGTGGAAAATATCCTTTCCAAGGAACACCGGCCTGTTGGCTTCCATCAGGAAGTGCATGGGAATACTCCTCGCTCATCAGAGCTTCATGGCCCAGATTCCTTTCCCGAATTTCTTTGGTAAACCATTGATACTCTATCCTGCCGTGGTTGAGGTCTGGAAATGGTTTCCTCCTACTGACCGCCCCGTCATCTGGGTCACTTCGATACTTGAAGGGCTGTGGTAATTTGTGGCCAAAGTGGCAAGTCTTTTTCCTGTCTTCTAGCACAGAGATACAGCTTGAAATACTTAAAAAATACGGCTTATGCTGGCAAAGAAGTCGTTCCGCAGTTTTTGTGGACGTAGTCAGAAGATACACTGCGCATAGGTGAAGATCACACGAAGTTGGCAAGACATAGAAATTTGACACATAGTGGAGCTTTGTATTCGTTTCTTCCTTCAATACGACAAGTACCATACTCAATTAAGTAATGAAGTAATGCTGAAGGTTTTTGTTGTACCTCTTTTTTCCTCGGTCATTTTTTCCGAATGGTCATACCTGCGCTTGTTCCCTGACAGTATCAGATCCGATTCCTCATGTTCTCCTTCTGCAAGTGCAACCAGTCTATTCCATGGCATCAACACTGGCACTACTATAACCATCAAATTTCCTAAAAGACAGTGATTTCCTCGCAATCAGTGACAACGAACGAGAGGGAACCCCTTGGACGAAGGGGGTGGCTCCTTCAGTAACCCAGCCATATGGCTCCCAAAACTTGTTCTACAGCTTGGAATCTGGATCATTCTCCTCAAATAGTGATAGGAAAGCAGGGTGAACCTCCTCCGTCAGATCACTGGCTTGCAAGCTACGACCCTTCTTCATGAACGCACGTCTCGAACATTCCTATGAAAGAAAGCATTAGTACATGTTTGCTTCTTAAGTGGGGATCGTATTCTTCCAGAGATTATGTAGAGAAACAATGAAAAGGGAACAGTGAATAGCGAGACAACACAATGGAGGTCATCGTTACTTACCCTCGTGATAGCAGCACCGCCAAACGCGGCCAGGCGCAGCATCTCCTTCTCATCAAGCTTTCCGCCATGATCCCAGAGACCCTCCAGGTAAGCATTACGCCAGGCGAGGAACGTGGCGATGCTGCCAGTAAGGGTGTCGCCTTGACCACCACTACGCTTGAGGCCGCCCTGAAGGTCGACGACAAGGGTCTCGTCGCCGTTGGAGATGAAGTCACGGGGGCCCTTTTGCAGAATGGCGACGCCGCCGAGGGCGCGGCTCAGCGCCTCGACCTTGGCCGTCTCGGACTCTTGTTCAACGTCGCTGTCTTTCATCTTGAGCGCCTTTTGCAGCCGTCCGAATTCAACAACGTTGGGCGTCAGAACAACCTCTTTCCACCCAATGACGAGTTCCGGGTTTGTCTGGACAAGGCCGAGGGCGTCCGCGTCCATGACCACGGGCATCTTGCGCTCACGTGCCGCTGCCAGCACCTTGGCCAATGTCTTGTGCATCAACGGATCGCGTCCCAGACCCGGACCCACCACGAGGACGTGTAATCGCCCAAGCATGTCAATGATATCCTTGGCGATCTCCTCCGGGTCAGTGTCGGTAGCTGGAAGGTGGCCCGAGTTGGGTGGTGGTGATTGCCGCATCAATGGGTGTACCATGAGGTTCGGGCTGTAGGTTTTGATCACGGACGCCGCACCCGGCGTGCAAATGACGTGAGACTATTCAGAGATATCAGCATGACAGACTCACCATAGTGAGAGACGGGGTGAGATACCATATCGCATCCTAGCTTTGCGCTTGCCATGGCCGAGAAGTACGGAGCGCCTGTGTAGTCCACGCTTCCACCAATGACAGCTACGCGACCCAGCTGGCCTATTCCAATAAAATGATCTCGTCAGATCCTTCGTTGAAAGTGGCATCGAGTCTGAGTCCATACCTTTGTGAAACTTCTCCAGCATGGGTGGCACCATTTGGCGCACCTTGCCAAGGATCTCTCGCGTGGCGGACGACATCTCTGGGGCCCCGGAACTCATTTGTACGAAGAGACAGAGAATGCGGCACGGAGTAGTGTAGTTGTTATGTCGATGTTCAGAATGGTCTTATGGCGTAGAAGCAGTCTTGCATGAAAAGGTGAAGTCCGTGTTTGTTGTATTCACGCGTCCACTGCACTGCGGGGCAAGATCTATCGATGCGGATCGATACAACACTCTTGTATCATTCGGAATATAACAAAACGAAAATCTAGAAGAATTTCTTCGTAGTAACTATCAAAAGAAATTCAATTTGCATTTCCATTAAAGTATTTCTGCCGAGAAGTCCAAGGAGCTTTTAGTCCGATCTCTACATCTCGTCGGCATGACATCATGCAAGCTCGCAGCTCCATCGGAAAGAGCAATAGCCTCCATGCAAATATATTACCTAAGTCGATAATCGCGTACCGTCCATAAAATTTATGAATGGTCATTTTCTTAAGAACATCCCAAGCATATGTCACAGAGCTCAGGCAGCAGAAAATGGTCAAGTTCAAATCATGTTAACGGACAAAAGGAATCGAGTGCTCTTGAGTTTTTGGCTCTATTTTACAAATGGCTGAACCGGGGTATTTTCCCTCAACTCAACCCACTCCTCACTTTCCAGCACCCGACGACATACACGCCTCGCTTCTAAGAGAAACAAAGCCCCACCAACCAACGATTCGAGTATAGACAGATTTCCCCATTCTCTCTCTACTGATCATTATCTAGTGGTTCGCAATACACCTAGACCGGGAGCGTTTATGAGGTGAAGCTCTTGGTGAAGGTCTGGACGACATCCCGCAGTCTCTGCTCAAGGTCCTTGCTGAGGGCACCCTCCTTGTCAATGGTGGCAAGGAGCTCAGACTCGTTGGTCTTGAGGTGGGAAAGGAAGTCAGACTCCCACTGCAGGATCTTGGCGACAGGGACGCTGTCGAGGTAACCGTTGACACCAGCGAAGATAAGAGGAACCATCTCGTTGACGGCCATGGGGGAGTACTGCTTCTGCTTGAGGAGCTCGGTCAACTGTAGAGTAGAAATATGATCAGTCACCCGAAATCACTATGAATTGACAAGATTTGAATACTTACACGCTCACCACGGCTCAGAGTCTGCTTGGTGGCAGCATCCAAGTCGGAACCGAACTGGGCGAAGGCAGCGACCTCACGGTACTGGGCCAAGAAAAGCTTGAGCGAACCGGCGACTTGCTTCATGGCCTTAAGCTGGGCAGCGGAACCGACACGAGAGACGGACAGACCGACGTTGATGGCAGGTCGGATACCCTTGTAGAACAGCTCAGACTCCAAGAAGATCTGACCATCGGTGATGGAAATGACGTTGGTGGGAATGTAAGCGGACACATCACCACCCTGGGTCTCAATGATGGGCAGAGCAGTCATGGAACCACCACCGAGCTTGTCGTTCATCTTGGCAGCACGCTCCAGGAGACGCGAGTGCAGGTAGAAAACGTCACCGGGGTAAGCCTCACGTCCGGGGGGACGACGGAGCAGCAGGGACATTTGACGGTAAGCGACGGCCTGCTTGGAAAGATCGTCGTAGATGACGAGCGAGTGCTTTCCGTTATCACGGAACCACTCACCGATGGACGCACCGGTGAAGGGAGCAATGTACTGGAGGGGAGCGGCCTCAGAGGCGGTGGCGGCGACGATGATGGAGTACTTCATGGCGTCGTTCTCCTCCAGGGTCTTGACGAGCTGAGCGACGGTGGATCGCTTCTGACCAACGGCGACGTAGACACAGTAGAGCTTCTTGGTCTCATCGTTGGTGCTGTTCCAGCGCTTCTGGTTGAGCATGGCATCCAGAGCGACAGCGGTCTTTCCGGTCTGACGGTCACCAATGATCAACTCACGCTGACCACGGCCAATGGGCACCATGGCGTCGACCGACTTGAGACCAGTCTGGACGGGCTGGTTGACGGACTGACGGGGCAGGATACCAGGGGCCTTGAGCTGAGCACGGCGCTTCTCCTTGGTGTTGAGAGGACCCTTTCCATCGATGGGGTTACCGAGAGCGTCGACGACACGGCCGAGCAGCTCAGGGCCGACGGGGACATCAACCTGTTTCTGGTGAGCGGGCGTTGCGAGGATACGAATTGGACTGAACTGCTTACAATCTCACCGGTACGCTTGACGGTCTCACCCTCCTTGACGAGACGATCAGAACCGAACAACACAACACCAACCTGGCCAGCCTCCAGGTTCATGCACATTCCCTTGACGCCGGAGGCGAACCTGTCATCTGTCAATTCGACGTTCTCTGAGTTGATGGGGACGGCAATACGTACTCGACCAGCTCCTCGGCCTGGACGTTGGCCATACCGTGCACACGGGCGATACCATCACTATGATGAGCAAGTTAGCGATCAAGTCCGATACGAAAAGTGTCCAAGCTCAATAAATATCGCATCGGCAGCTCCGTCGATGTTGAAATCCATCGCGATGCATCGTGTTGGGGATGCCGAGAGCTCGTTGCGAGAATTATCGTGGGTGAGACTTGGTGATTGTTTGGCGCATGAAAATCCCGACTCCGGGCTCCACTCTTGCATGCTGCAGCTGTGATGTATATATTGACATACCCGACGGAGAGGACACGGCCAGTCTCAGCCAGGTTGGACTCCTCAGAGACACCGCGGATTCTTTGCTCGAGGATGGAGGAGACCTCGGTGGGCGAGGCCTTGGCCTCAGCGTAGGATCGGGTCTGGACGTTGAAGGCGGCGGGTGCGGCATTTCGGGCCTGCGAAAAACAAAAACGTTGACGTTAGCCGAGAGCGCGGCAAGAGTAGACAGCTAGCCCCAACAGCTCCAAACAGCTTCGACTCGAGGCTCAAAACAATTCCATCGAGCTCAATTGAGCTTTCGAGATGTCGAGGAGATGGATCGAGCGTGGTCGCGGACGAGGCTGATGGAATTGGTGGCTGACGGGCAAGCTGGAGGAGGGTCGACCTCTCTGCTTCGTGTGTGTTGTGAACTTACCGCAAGCACTCTGCCAGAGGCAGAGAGGGCGCTCACGGCGCGCGTGGACTGACGGACGGCGTTGCGGAACATATTAACGAGGTATATATGATCCTCTGGGGGAAAGGAGAATCAATTGCAGCGGGATGCAATTGATACGGAGAGGAGATTGGGGGTTGGTAGAATTGACTTGAGATTTTGCAATTGGGACTTTCCAGGCGAAGTGCAAGTTTCTCACGAAGCACCAAGGGGAATGGGAAAAGGTGGACCCGAATGGCCCGCTAAACCCGAACTGTTCGTTCCGGCTCCTCTTCTAGCTCACAGATGCCAGATGTGAGCCTGGCCTGTGCGTCGCTCGGACTGTGTGCAATTGACTTTTTTTTGCTCAACTCTGGTGGTTTTTTAAGATTTTTGTTTTCCCCAGCTATACGTCGGTTGAGCTGCCGAGATGTTGATAGTGAGATACGACAAATGTTAAATATTTCTTCAATCCCATTCCAACTTCAGTTGCAGTGTTGGACCTCAATGAACATCTGCTGTGTGTTCCTGCCGGCTGTCCCGTTTCCTTCCGTGATCGCGCCCATATGCAGTGAGCTCTCCAACTCATCAGTCCGTGCGAACACACTCTCCACTCAACCCCAGGCACGGTACATCCACTCCAGCTTGCTCCAAGTTCCACTCTTCGTTGCTGCAGCGTGACTTTGTGAGCTCAAATGTTCCGAATACAACACAGTTGAAGTGTCTATCACGTCACGCTCAAACAGAGAATCCTTGATGGCATAGACATCATCGATCAGTTTTGAACGTAAGATCTAGCATTCGTGTCCGTGTATATTTAACCCAAAATCCGACCAAGACTCCCGGTCCTTGGTTGAAGAATCCGGACATCGGAAAATTCCCTCAGCTTCGCTGGCATCGCGATTAGGTCGACCGGAGAGTGACCGGAGCTCAAAGAACACGGGTGCCGAACAGCAATGCGATATCCCAAAAACGCTCCTTTCACCACAATGGCAATCTATAAACGTCATGAAACCTGCTTAATCTGCAAATTAACCGGTTTCTCGAGGAAACAGCTATAAGATAAGAATATGATCACTTGGACTAGTCTGCACATGATTTCAAAGTAGAGCAGTTAATTATGCATAGTAGTTGCGAGTGTTTCGCTCTCATCAGAGCTTCAATAGTTCCGAAAGTCACAAGTAGATGCCTTCTGGCTACCAGTCTAGTTGATGATATGTGAACATACACTTACTAATACTAGAATTTTCATATCCTCGCAAAGTACGACTATGGTTAAACACTCTTGGTGCATGTGAGACTGAGTAGTGTGCAAACGTATTTCTTATTCGGTAACTTCTACTCGTGATTATTGTTGTGAAACGGCCAGTCTTGTTTGTATTACTCTTCGTACCCCACTGAAAGTATCTCATTCATAATAAGGGGACTATCGTCAGTGGTTCATGAGAGAAACGTCATTTATAGTCAAGTACTATTGTCTGTTCCATGGCTTTTATTATAGATGGGACTCATATAAATGCCGACAGAATGCTTTACTCAAAGTGACATTCTCAATTACACGTATATATGTCAGCACTTGCACTGTGAATAGATGGTCCGATAGTCTATTGAATAAAAGTTACCTTCCTCCCTTTTATTATAGTAAGGTCAGACAAGGACCAGGAAAAGTCTCACCTGATCATCCTGTCCGATAGCGAACACAAAGAGCCTATAGCAATTCACAAATACTCGGCTGAGATCATGAGGCTATCTAGTGACCGCTTGATCAACCTGGAAATCCTAGACGATTGGCGCGATCACCAAGAGTTTGTAGCGTTGTTAAAGAAAGCATATTTGCATGACTACGGCGAATATCTCAACGTACTTGGACAACGCTCAATTCAATGGGCAGAGAAGCTAGCCTTCATAGTACCGTAAGTCTTTCTAGTGTTATGATAGCTAAAGGAAGAAATGAGAAAATATTTCTTTCTACTAAAGAGCTCTTACCTTATGTTCTTCTTCTTTTTAAATTTGTTTTTCCCCTTTAAATTCTTTCACACTATTTATACTTATAAATTCGAAATTATTTCGGCAATCTTACGCAGACCTTCACTTAATGAGTGTATGAGTTTGGCTCGAAGCCTCGACGTCGACATAGTGTTTTTGCCAGTTCCGTGTGTAATGGAATCTATCGAACGACCAAGCAGCACGGATCTTCATAGGCTTGAACTGTCGGAGCACCTTGGAAATTTGTCAAATGTAAGAAATGTTACTTCATTGCCTTCGTTCTCCCACCTGTCCCTTGCTTCAACAGCCAATGACGTCTGCCAAACGATCAGTGAGTGGCCCAAAAGATCACAATAGTGCGTATAGATCGCCCGATATGCAAGTTTCATTCTTTTACCTATGATGCCTAAAAACAAGCACCCCCGACTTTACTTTAAATCTCGGCCCCAATCTCTCTTTCAGGCTCTCGATAGGTACGAACGAGTAGCGTCGAGAAAGATGACCTAATTTCTACCTTCCGGGCTTCTTTGTTGCATATACTTCCAGTTTTTCGGTGTTCATGCCTTGGGGGTACAATTTGAACTAAAACCTTGTTTGATAGCAAACTCTGTGTATGATGGATAGAAGAGCCAGGCAGAAATCGAACAACACGACAACTCCGGTCTATAAATATGTGCCCCGATCTCTTCCAACACACGGAGGCATCTTGACTCGAAACTATTCCATCCATTGTTTTACAATCACAAGTGTATTTGAAAGACGAAAAAAGCACAAAACATTCATCATAAACAAAAGAAGGTCCCTAAATACGAACAACTTTGCGACCCTCCTTCGGACCGATATGTCAGAGAATCACCACAACGAAGAGAGCGATGCGGAGAGCCATACTACCCAATATGGAAGAGAGCAGAGTAGCAATGGCAACAGGATAAGAGGATTGACGGGACTCCGCCGGTTTCGCTTGCGGCAGCAATACAGAAGAGCACGTTATCATGTAAACCACAGTGACGCTTTATCCGAAGACTCTTCAAGAACCGCCACCAAACGGTCACGGACGTCATTATTTGTCTCTGGTGTTCGCCCCTCCCACCATCTCCGCCAAATATTGCTTCCGCCCGTTAATACCTTGCACCCCGAAGAAGATCCCCAGGCAGCCGACATCCCCCAGGACGTTCCACGTTATACCAGGGAGAAGAAGGGCGAATGGCGAGCAGTCCCGTCTGATGACAACGAATTCCCTTCGGTTGACGAATCCCCTTCGGACGACTTTTTGGAGTTCCCGGCCAACTGGACTCTCTGTGAGCACTGCCAAAGAACCATTGTCTGCAGTTCCAAGTTCAACGAGGTCCTATCGAAATCCTATCCCCATCCACCTGTCATCCTGTTCGATAGGAAGTTGTGGTTCCCAAAGTTTTGCAAAAAGACGGAAACGATTGTGGTCTTTGATCAGTCGGGGGAAGAAATAGACTTGAAGAAGGCCTTGGCTGCACCTAACAGCGACGTATTTTCCCTTCGTGACAAGAACGTTTTCGTTTCTTGGAAATGGTAGAGCTGTTGCCGCCACAGTCTGTTGCGAGGATTGCAGAGGTGCATATGTATTCGAGGCGGAGTGTCTGGAGTTTAGGGGTCTGCAAGTCTGTTTATCGGGAAAGAAAGAAGAGCACATCATGGTCGTCACAAGTCCGATGCTCACATTCACAAGCAAAACGAACACGAAGAAGTACATTAAAGACATCAAGGTCCTTCAAATATAATAAATAGCCTTCCTGAAGCTACACACGGGTAGGCGCACCTTCCAAGCACAACAAAGCGTACCATCTCGTTCGCACTCGGCATATGGTTACATACTGAAAAATGCATGAGTACGAAGTCATCTGCCTATATGTAGGAACCATTTTATCAACACGAATGTACCAACACCCTGCTGTGCCAAACAACACCTTTAATTGAATAAACCGTGTTTTCTCATCGACTTTGGGTATTTACATTCAAAAGCGCCAGCGGCCACTACTGTCCAATACGATTGAGTCCAGACACTCATTTCTCAAGCCACATGCTTAATAGACAACAGTGATTTTTGATTGCAGTCTCGCGTACTCGGACGGCCATCGGGCGAGGGTAGCTCATACGAAACAGCGAGCTCACTAGGCGCAATACTGCTAGTCGGAGCTGCGATACGGCTATCTGGTGCTTGGTGTACCCCTGCGGACGAAAGCTCGGAATATATCGTGGGATTCCCTGTGGTCGACGATGGATACGCAGTGCTCTGTATCATTTCCGGGTCGCGCTTCCGCCGCTTTGATCGCCAGGCAAAATATGCCAGGACTAGAAGACCGAGCAGGGCAGCAGTTGTGGCGATACCGATACCGGCTGCTACCCCCGTGGAAAGACGACCAGTCGTGCCCAGTTCGCTGGCCGTCTGGTTCGTTACACCACTGCTCGTCGCCGTTGCATGCGAGGCGCCGTTTGAAAATGTGGCAGCCGGTGCGTCCGCAGCCGTGGTCAAGTCCGATGGTTGGTATACTAGCTGGAATAACGGGGCCAATAATGTGAAGTTGTTGGCGACAGAGCCCGGCATAATGGCACTGTCGGAGGTGATGGTACTGCTTGGCACGCTTGATGGTAGCGTTTTGTAGTGGAAAATTGATGGCTGTCCACTGTCCTGGCCCGGACATGTTGCTGTGGTAATTGATGTTGACATTACTATCGTCACACATGTCTGCTTCTCATTTTTGTCCAATGTGCAGCTGAAGCCACTACATTCGATGCATCAGTCAGTTGAGAGATTTCTGGAATGATGAGCATAGCATGGTACTCACGTCGGGCAGCAGCCGATAGCGGTCTCTGAAGTCACGAGGTCATACTGAAAGGGAAAGCCCCCAGCCAGGCCGTTTGTCTTTGTACAGCTGGGTGTATATCCACTTGGGCAAAGCGTGCCCGGAGAGTAAAATCCCCAACCATTGAATCCGGGTTGCGTCGTTGGCGCGTATGTCGCCCTGGGCGGCCAACACGCCGAGTCATCTACTGGGTAAGCGCCATCAAAGGTGCAGGACTGTGCTCGCCAGCCTCTTGTGCAAGTATCACATTCGGCAATGTTGTATATGCAAGATGCCGGTGCCTCGAATGGCACTGTTAGAGGCCCCAAGTTGTGTCGGGCATAGGTCACTGATGTTGGCGCTGAAGTCACGGTAGCCATGTTGAACACGAAGCAAGAGTTCTCAGTTCATTGGTGCATGTCCTGTATGGTCATCTATTCAGGGGAGCGAAGGAAATTTAAAGTTGGACGTCCAGAACGTTCTCGGAACTGAGCTTGTCCGATTATGGTCACGATGCATTCACGTAAAGGGCCATACGACTTATGCATACAAGATCGTTTTTTGGCTAGGGGCGCACGGGGGCGCAGGAATCTCGCCTAATGAAAATGGGTAGTAGAATCCGCCTTATAGTATGCTTGGCAGGCTAAGCGACGAATAGGAGGCGCACCGTTCAATTGGGTCTCGTATAAACCGTTGTGTTGCTCGTCCTCAAGTCAGTTGGTACTGGATTTTATTGGTTCTACACCCGAGCGCCACATTTGACAGCTAGGGAGAACGTGCAAAACATTCCAGCCTTACCCTCCATTAGTGATCATTGAACTGTCAGCCAGACAGCATAACGGTTTCCTACCACAAGGACTATACTTCCCAAATTGCCTGGAATGGACATGTACCATGGCGGTGAGAATATGCAGGTCTCTGCTGGGTGTGCCGGAGTCGCCTCGAAACAGTGCCATTTCAGGAAATCGCCAGGCCAGGGAGGTCTTTGTATGGAGTGTCACTGTCGTCTTCATGAAAGCGCCAGGCTGGCGAGCAGACCGCCTGATTACGGAAGCATAGCACCATCCTTGGGTACAATAAGCGCCTTTCCCTCGAATCGTTTGCCAAATCGGTGAGAGCGTCGTCCATGGCTGACTTCTTTGAAGTAGGGATTACTCATCCGCGTGACATCATAACATCTCTTGCCACGGTAACTCATGTGCTACCAGAGACCAGATGACGGATCCAAGGTGATTATATCGAAAAGATAATGTAGTCATAGTCTAGATGGTCATGGTATACTATAGGGCGCCATACTCATCGCCTCGGTTATTCTCGACGCCGCTTGCTACACAGTCAGATTTGGAGGTCCTGCTTCTTATTGGCAAACCGGCCGAGTTCGGTTGATCAAGCAAAGGTATCTCATCTCTACTTTACTGTTAAATACCAGTCTGTACCTCCGTCTTCTTCCCCCCGAGAAACGTATCATTCCAGCATATTGGAAGCCATACGAGAAGCAGCAGCGCCCCAAAGATTTCCCAAGGAGCCGCCAACTTGTTGTAGAATTCGAAAAGTCGATTGAAAATGCAAAAGAAGGCTTTTAAGCCTGAAGATAATAAAACAACACAAGAATATAACTGTTTCCAAAATAAATAAATTTTTAATCCAAGAAATTTCCTTGATATTGAGAAAAACCTATATATATGTATTGTTTATTCTAGTAGAATGATATCGCGAGAATATACTGACAACACAATTGATTTCTAGTGTTAGCGGCTTAGATAGCGACTTCGCCTTCCAAATTCACATCCGGAGCATTATATAGATAATGCTGCAACTGCATGACGTTTGATGGAAAAGAGATATCCCATGTTCATTTCAATTTGGAGAAGCATATATGATCTCCAGGCAAGTACGTCGACCGATGAATCAAGTTTGCATTTGTCGGAATCTAGTATCATTAAACAGCTAGTCACTGGGGCCCGATCAAGCATTCAGCATTGATCAGTTGCTAGTGTACAAGTATCATACACAAAGTGCCCATCTCAGAGACGAGACGAGAAGTAAAAGTTTCTATTTACTTCTTCTCGACAGTCTTCTTGACTCCCTCAACAAAGGCCTCGACTGCCTCTCCACCACCAAGGGGCATACTACTGCCCTTCAAGTAACCATTGTTTTCGACCTTTACCGAGAGTGCTTCGGCAATGGTGGGCAAACCACCGTCTCTCAATGCCATGGTAAGACTTGTCAAGCTCTGGTGGAATTGAGGGCTCCGTAGGACCTTAACCAACAAGGCCTTCTTCTGACCGATGCTCATGGCTTGCTTGGCAGCCTCCACGGCGGCGGCTGTGGGCTCTGCTGAAGCATCTCCCGAGTCGGCTTGCTGAGAAAGAATGAGGACCTGAGGAGGCAGGTAACTGAGCAGTTCGTCCAGTTGATCCTCTGTGGCATCTTGTGCGACTGGAACCGTCGTGGGCGGGGTGAGGAGATCCGAGAGGAGGGGATAGAGCTTTCCCTCTCCTCCTTGGCTGGGACCAGCGCCGCCCTGGCCTGGCAGACCACCTTGCAGGGAGTTGAGGAGGTTTCTCACGGCAGTAGCAGCGTCAACGTTTCCACCGCCAGCACTACAAAGAAGACACGTTAGCCAATGTTCTGGCAGTCAAAGTATCTTGCTGTTGGTATTCGTGGAATTGCCAGCTAGATCCATCAATTTTTCTTTGATGTCTAAAATACATGGTGGCCTCATGTTGGGCCTTGCACATCTTGAAAGGCCAAACTGGGCTTTTGCGACGCCGGAACGCTGATTTTACTAAACAATGACCTCATCACAACGCCGGCAAATATATGTTGAAAATGCACCTACGCTCGAGCTCCGTCTGAACCGCCTTCTCTGGCACCCTCTCCCTCTTCTCGCACATCGCCGCCAGTGGCATCAGAGCCAGCGCCTCCGGCACCAGCCCCACCGCGAGGGTCGTTCGAGGAGCCCCCTTGGACATCCTCCATAGCATCGTCATCGTCATCATCGTGGCGGTCGTCGTTATTGCTGTTCACGACCGAGTTGAGCTCAGCTTGGACGTCGACGTCCTCACCCTGCAACAGACCATCGACAATTTGGCCAATCTTGAGATCGCGGGGACTGAACCAAGCTGGGTCGCCGTTGCGACCTTGGGGTTTCGATTGCATCCAGAACATGTGGCGTTGTGAAGATGACATGAACTTGAGGACGAAGACACGGCCGTTTGTCTTGGCGGCCGAGTTTGTTTGCTTGTGAGATTCGTGAGGAACGAAGTGGCCATCAGTGGGAACCATGACCAAGTCGAGTTCGGGTTCGTCGATGGGCGAGTTGCGTTGCCGCCAGCAGAAGTGAATTAGATCTATACATCGGGAATCAGTTGTGAGCCCCCCACAATCAGCAGCGCCAACTATACGATAACGTACCATCCTCGGAGTATAGGTAGACATAGCCCTGTTCAGGCTTGGCCGAGACCTTGTATGGCTTTGTCGAGGGCTACAAGAAGTAATCAGTCGTGCATCCAAAGAAGATGAGCAATCAACAAGAGCTACCTACGTCGACATCGCATATGCCGGCCTTGAACGTTATGATCGGCTGAATAGACATGGCGTCGGGATGTGATGAAAGGTGATGGGAAGCGGTCGAACTGGTGTCAATGACAAGAATGGTCGTCGGATAACGACCTCGGATTTGTGGTGACTGGCAGGCGCTGTCGGATTGGAAAGTGTTTGTAGTGGTTGGGCCAGATGATGATGAGTTATCAATAAGGTGTCTGATGCAAGGCTACGATGGAGCTTCGTACGTTACGTTTGCCTGCCAGTAACAAGGTAGGGTAGCTGCTGGCTGGCACGACAAGGAAGCGCCTAAGGTAAAGCTGAGGGTCGACGAGGCACCACAGCTGGCCAGCCCACTTTGCACCCAGTAACCTAGGAGAGTGGAGCTTGGGCCACTCATCGGCGCGTCGGCGTTCCAATTAAGCAATGACATAAGACGTCTAGCCCAGCCAAACCCAGCCAAAGCCGCGCTGTGGCTTTGTTCCCGTTATCGGCAGACGCTAGTCAAATCACCAGCCACATTTTCTTATCAGCGGGCGCTGCACGGCCACTTTCAATTTTCGGGGCAGGGCTTAAGCCAAACCCACAACATTTTTCCTGTGTGCCATCGGGTAGAGCAAAGAGGAACACCTTGACGATCTCCAGACTCAACCACCATCCCCGACAAATCCTCCCACCCGACAACTAACCACCACAGCAGCCAAGCCCTTCACAATGTCGGCCCCGACCAGCAAGACGTTTGGCAAGTCGACCCGGGAGGTCCCTCACCACTCCGAGAAGGCTCAGAAGTGGTACCCTGCCGACGATGAGACCAAGCCCAGAACTGTAAGTGGCCTCGAACGATGAACGCGAACATGTTTTGCGAGGTCGCACCGGTAGACTGGTCACAAATGGGCACCTATTTCTGCTGCGAATTGCCTGCCTGGAGATTGCGGAGGAAAGAGACAGCAAAGAGTTTTGGGAATTTATCAAGTCGAGAGTTATTTTCGAATCGGGCAACATGGGACACAGGCTGCGCGACAGGGCCAATGCGACAACCATTCTCCAGGCGCAATTCGAAAGAGAAGGAAGGCAGATGGGTGTCTATGGATCAAGACCAGCTACCGGCGCGACACAGAAAACACTGCGATATCCCGACGCAAGCAAAAGCGAACGAATATCTCAACGAAACGAGAGTGATATAGAAGCAGTCGCTAATTCTTTTTCGATGTAACAGGTCCGCAAGTCTGTCCGCGCTTGGGCTCCTCGCCAGTCCCTCCAGCCCGGTACCGTTCTGATCCTCCTCGCCGGTCGCTTCCGTGGCAAGCGCGTCGTTCTCCTGAAGACCCTCGACCAGGGTGTCCTCCTGGTCACCGGTCCCTTCAAGATCAACGGTGTTCCCCTGCGCAGAGTCAACTCCCGATACGTCATCGCCACATCCCAAAAGGTCGACGTCAGCGGTCTCGACTCCGCCAAGGTTGACGAGATCTCCAAGAAGGAGTACTTCGTCGGTGACAAGGTCAAGGACAAGGCCGGTGAGGAGGCCTTCTTCAAGCAGGGAGAGAAGCCACAGGTAAGAAGAAAACGACAAATTACAACAAATCTATGCGGAGATGATCATAGGGCTGACAATTTACTACAGAAGAAGGAGATCAGCAGCAGCCGAGCTGCTGACCAGAAGGCCATCGACAAGGCCCTCATTGCCTCGATCAAGAAGGTCGACTTCCTGCCCAGCTACCTCGCCTCCTCTTTCAGCCTGCGCAAGGGTGACAAGCCCCACGAGATGAAGTGGTAGAGGAATTTTTTAAAACGACTCTCGAGACTTCTGTTTGCATGGAACAAAAAAAGAACGGAAACTTGGGGGGAGAAAGAAGAGGACTGCTTTGGTACTATTCAAGGGAAGACACGAAACGAACACTTTTCTAGAGGCCGCGGATGGATTGTCTGCGGAAACTGGGGCTGGCTTAGCCAATTGCATCTGGACGTTGACGGTCATTCGGTCACATTGATTCTGGCGTCTGTAATGAGGTTCACAAGTCAAGAAAAGAGCATATGACAAATTCCTCACTGGGTTGGGCATTCATTACACATTGCGTTCACGTATTGCTGTTGTGACATTACTATTTTTGGGAAACCGATGACTACTGAACTCTATTTTCTAGAAACCGTTAACCCTGTGCGCCAGATCAGCCCACGACGAGCACGACGCCTCTTTCACTGTACGATATCTTCAACTGCAGGTCAAAGCATCATGACCATACATCGTTTATCAATTATTGCACCCACGATTTCCGATATCAAACGAATAAGTGCCGGGTATCTGGGATGTTAGGATTTGCGACAGATTGTCATCACATGGCAAACTATTAATAGTCTTCACCGTTGAGACTCGTTGTGGCATGTTGCTTGTTCGTGCTTCTTTTATTTTAATTTTCCCCAATGTACACTTCAATGCTTACATCATGCACTACATAGTTACAACAGACTCCGACGCAATGTCGTCTGATCCCTATCCGCCAATGTGCCATGCTGTTGCTTTTTCGCCCCTGTCGCTATGCCAAGTGATGCCATGTCACCAAGTCAAACCTCACGCTCTGCCCAACTCTGGATCATACCCTCCAGGGTGGCATCATAGTGCTTCAGCGAGACCTTGCCAGTGCTCTCATCCAACGACGTGTTGGCCTGCACAAAGACCTTGCGGGGCTGCTTGACCCTCAGGACCTCGCCACGAATCTTCTGCCCCCAGAACTCTGGGTCAACCTCGGTCATGCCCAAGAAGAAGTCGCTGCCTGTCTGCACATCTGCAGTGCTCTTGTAGACGTGCAACTTCTGAAGGTAATCGCCGACCGCCTTGCGACCGACCGTGAGGATCTTGGTGCGGTCCAAGTTGATAGTCAGACCCTCGACATTGTCGCCTTGGTAGTCGAGCTTGCAAAAGTCATCGCCAGCCTGGAGGAAACACTGGAGGATCGAGAAACGGGCCTGTGAGTGAGGCTGTCCCCACTTGCGGCTCTTTGGATCCCACATCTCCAAAGATGCCAGACCAGCGCGTGCCATGGAAAGGTAGGAAGCGTAGAGTAGGTCGCCAGCAATGCTGTCCATGTTCTCTGTACCATCGCCGTAGCCAAAGATCTTGAGGGTAGGGAAATCGCAGGAGAGGAACATGGCCACGAGTTCAGCTCTGCATTCCTCGTAAGCACCAGCGACACTACCAAAGACGGAACCCCATGTCTGGCCGGGCTTGTACCACGTAGTGACAGGCTTGTTCGTGATGGGAGAAACTGGCGGGTTTGCCTTGTCAAAGTTGTACTCGCCAGGAGATGTCTCTTGAAGCAGTTTGCCGCAGCCGTGTCCTGTCAACTCATGAAGACCGACCTGGACTTCAAATGCGTCGTCACGGTACTTGCGGTAGATATCCAGGTCCTTCTCAGCGATGAAAGGAATCTTCTCATTGGGTGCCTTTGCGCTCAAGACGTTGCCAAGGGAGACGTTCTTGAATCCCTCAGTCTGTCGAATATCGTCATAGTTGGGGATGTTGATGCCAGCAGGGATACCCGAGCCAGCAAAGGTGAGAACCTCGAGGGAAGTAAAGTCAGGTGCAAGGAACTTGTCCTTTTCGAACTCCTTGCTCCAGGGCAGCTTGGGAATCAGATCAGGAGCTGCCTTGACGAGAGCGCCAAATGCCTTGGTCCTCTCTTGGTTGACGACAGCCGCGAAGCCTTCCCACTCTCCTCTGACACCGGCGGGATCTCTGTAGGTCTCAATGAAACCAATGTTAGACTCGACTGCTGGGCCCTTGTCTCTGATCCAGAATCGTTGAGAATCCTTGAAGGCAAGTAGCGAACCATCCTTGAAAGACTTGGCGTATGCGTTGTACATGTTCTTCTGTGTCTCATTGTCACCGTTCTCTGCAGCCTTCTTGATGTTTTCAGTGATGGCTGCCATTTCCTTGGAGTAGTCGCCATATACGAGGTTGATGGTCTTGCCAGCAAGGGGTCCATCTTCAACCTTGAAAGACGCATCCTTGCCAATATCACCGCCCTCGCTGGGCACCGAAGTGTCGGCCGATGCAATCTTGATATCATAGCTACCCGAGCTAGACTTGGCAAGTCTGGTGTTTTCCGGCAAGAGACCCTTCTTCTCCATCCAAGCAGAAACAGCGTCGATTTCAGTCTTGGTAATGCTGGACGAGTCGGGATAGTAGGTGGTCATGTGACCTTCCTCGGGATAACCAAGGTGCATCAGGGGAGGGCGGTCATGAGAAAAGAGGGCACCATTTGTTGCCTTGTAGAACTTTTCCGCCGTGGCGTCAGTAGCTGCGAGGGCCGCAATGGCAGACTCTGAGCTTCTGGGGATGAACTTGGCATCGCCAAAGCTCTTGTAGTTGCCATTGTTGCCTAGAAACTGGCCGGCATACTGCAGGAAGTAGTCAAGATCCTCATCTGAGATGCTTGCCTTGGACTGCAGAGCCTTCCAGTCGCCGCCAGAGCTCTTGTGGAGAGCGAGGATGAAGTCATATATGGCTTCAGACTCTGGAGAGATCTGGCGAAGGACGATGCGGGTACCAGCAAAGGCAGCTCTGAGAGCACCATTGTGTCAGTTATTTTTTGCTACAGCTATGATTTGCATGAGAAAGGCGGGGAACTACACACTTGCTAATGAAATGGGCATATCTCTTTTGCTGGTCGGTCAAGGCATCGAAATGCTTTTCGATTTCCAATCTTACAATGGTGGGCGGGGAGTCGGCCAGGTAGTGCTTGAGATCGGCGGCGTCCATGTTTGCGAGCGATGCACAGAACCGGAGCGATGTAATAGGCTTATCAGAAATAGCGGTGGTGGCAGTCTGCAAGTTACACAAGGGTACAATGGAGCTGCGGATTTTGTATCTCGAGAAAGTCTGGAGTCGTCTCAGGCCGCCTCGAGACAAGGTCGACGAGAAGCTCTTCATTGAGGATTGCATGTGAGGGGCAACAGACCAGCCAAAACGGAACCACTCAATTCGCAGCACTGGAACCAACCGCGGCGCCCACTCAATAATGCTTGTTGGCTGCAGTTGCAGTGCCTCACCCGGGCAGATCTGCCTGCTGCTTTGCCCGTCGCTTGCCGCTGACCGTCGTCCGTCACCACCTGACTGAACCGACTTGACCTGCTGGGACCTTCCTAACGCGGGCTGGTAAATGCAAAATTTGATCAATTAATGTCCACTTGAACTTTGAATACAATATACAATCCCCGAAACCCAAATACCAAAAGAAGAAAGAGCTGAAGGACAAGGAGAATGAAAGGCCGATGTACTCCGTTGCACTGCGAAATTGCATGCACACTTTTCCCAACAGCTGTGTGACAGTGGCCGCATTAGAAGAACAATTGAGCCACAACAGCCGCAAGCCAGCAGCCACACACCGAGTCACGGCATGGGGGTCAAAATCTGGGGTACATACAGCCATTCACAAAGAGTGCTCGTGTGATGAGTCTGTGCTCTACAACTTGAGAAATACCTGGTATAGAAATGAGCATCGGAAAAGGCAGAGTGGTCAATACAGCAAATTAGAGATCTGGGAAGCACTACTAGTACGCAACAAGACCCTTTAACGCTTTCCTAGAATGAGCCAAATTGATCTGATCGTATTTGCAGGGTCCAATCCACGTGGCATTCGTTTTCAGATCTAGTACAGATTATTGAAGAGCTTGTCCTGCCTGCATCGCACATTGGTACACCTTGCGACCATGTACCTCTCGCATAAGCCTGGCAAGCTTTGATGTTTCTTTACAACGAAGAATTACATTGAGGGAAGGAAGATTTGGAGAAATAATGCCGACAAGAGGATAGAGATGTATCCGATTAAGAGATTCTTCAGAGCAACAATTGTTGTTGATTAACTACTTACTTCCAAGGTTCGTTAGTCTTATGAGGCTTGAGCATGGTGAGGCTCTCAGGTGGAATGGAATAGAGTATTTGGGAGAAATTCCTGGACTTCTATGGTCCACCGCCCGTTCAACAGAAGTGTTCAATATAATATTGTGTTGATACACACTTCCCATCGACAATGTCCCCATTTGAGAACAACTTCATCATTCTACAACGTCATGGAGTGATGTGGATCCCTTGCTCACTGGAATCCCAGCGCAATGCTGCCAGACAATCAAATTGTCAGAGGAGCTCCTCCCCGCGCCAGGCTTTTAATATTGCCCTGCTCCCCGCATTCGTGCACGTACGCAGACATGATCAAATACGTGATCTTCGGCCATTGCAGATGAGAATCGCAACCATCTAGACCATGCAAAAGCGGGATCTAGTTGACTGAAGACGCGGCGCATCGTAAATCAGTACGTCGAGGTACATCCCCTTGGTCATTGTGCTAGTTGGGGCTGAATCAACAACTTTGGGTAAAAAGTCGGCGATTTTTACTGTTCTTGGAGAGTATAAGCGGCGACACCAGCCTAACTGGTGTCGATACCTATTCAAGATATTTCGGCGTCCCGATGCGTATGCCTAAACTTGCATTGGTTTGGCCACCGATCATCTATAATGCACTCTTGGTAAACCCCAAGTACCGTAAAGTACACAGCGAGCATATCTATGTTGAGATGAGAATTCAACACCGAGTGGTGCAGAGTTGTGTTGAAAACCACAGTCGCCTAAGTATTAGCCCTAGGTCACGAAAAGAAATGACCCAGAGTCTTATGTAATATGAAAGTGATGCGCAGGAAAACCCCACGAATTGCCACACAACTCCAGAAAAGACAGAAATGCGGCCTTTTACTTCCCCAGGTTCCAGACTCCAGATGGCGATTGCCAATCACTAGGTGCGCGACTGCACGAGTACAAACATAAGAGTTCGTACGTAAAGGCCGACTTTACATTTCACCGCTCACCGGTTCATCCGCATCAGACATGAAACAGCCTTACGAGATGCATAACCTATAATTACTTGGGAACCCTCGTTCAGCTCACTACTTAACATACATCCGTGACAACCGGTTCCAAATGCCGTAAAAGTTCGCGCGTCAATAAATGCAAAAACCTAGGCCGGATGCAGAGACAGGCTTGACAGGCAGGACAGGCAGGACTGGAACCTGGGCTTCTTGGAACCTGTCAACCATAGCAACTGCATATTATTACCAGTTTCAACGCCGCCGGGGATCCGCTCTGGGAGACCGGAATGTCCTTCCGAACCGTGCCGACAGCAGCTATTTAGGTCGGTACGGCAAATCAAAATTCAGTATGCTCTCGTGACCATTTTGCGGTGAAAAAGCACCCGCTATCCGACATGACATTTTCTTACTGTTTTTCTTTTCTCTTTTGTTCTTGTTTTCTTCCCATTCTTGATCGGTGGAACGGAGCACACTCCGGCAAAATTGCAGATGTCAGATGTACTAGATCATATTGTGCTGCATAATTGTCCACGTAGCGAATTGGCCCACGTAGCCAAGTATCATCACGAGAATAAGCAGTGTGCATATATAATAAGTGACAACGTAAAATTTAAATGAATTAGATTAGTGCCTTTCACCCGGAGTAGGTACAAAAGAGGAGAATGTAACAAGGTAACAGACGCACTTGAGCGGGTGCCAGGTTTGGGGGTCACTTTCAACCCGATCACGCCTACAACGATTAAAAAAAAAATAGTCGGCCATCCGCAAATCCCACAGCTGGGTTTCGTCATTACGTGCAGTCCCCTGTTAACATGGATTGACACGATGTACTCAATTGTACCTGCAGCTAAAACAAAACTTCATCATATGCTGGCCTCCTATGCCCAGACGAAACATTGCATTCGTGTATGGCACAGTAACCATCCATACAATCAACAGCAGTGTTCGCATCTGCTGCATCAGAGGCCGAGCAGAGAAAAAAGTAATTTTTGTTTTGGTGCCATAACAACCCGTCAAGTGTTCATAGAGAAAGTACAGTATACTGCTTCCCCGGTCTCCGCCAGTCAACTCAAATTAATCCCCTATTCGGTGCTCATCCCTCTTTCGCCCAGGCCGAAATGCTGCAGCACCTCAGAAACAGCGAGCGAGAAAAAAAAATCCAAACCAAAAAAAATCCACACACCACGTTCTTGTTGCTCCACAACTCTACCAACCAAATGGATTCGCTCGAGTCCGGGACGAAGTCGCTCGCTCAAATCTGCGGATCCGTTCAGCGGAACTCCTCGTAGCGTCTGGTGACCCCCACGCTTTTCCTCTCAATTTCATTCTACAAGTCACGAGTGTCGACAGCTAAATTGCTAGCAATTGGCCTCTTTGATTCTTTCCCAACGAAGGCATGCTTTGTCCAAGGACCCTATAGAACATGAACAGCTGTTGAATCATACACCATACTTGGCATCTCGAGAAACTATCCATTCATTATCATCTCGCCGAATTCCCGAGACAAGAACGAGGCATAAGGCAGGCTGACGATGTGAGAGAGAAGAGCAGCAGCAGTAGTACATATGACGAAGTCCGAGTCGGCTACATCCCACTTCCCCATAAACTAGTCCAAGCGGGCAACTCCAAGATTGCCTGCTGGAGACGTGCAGTCACGGACGGTCCACCCATTCTGACGGTCCACGATCCACAAGCTTCGAAACCGTCTGCCGCTGTCCTTCCATGAATGTTCTTCTCCTCCCGCCCCCCGAATCACTAGTTTTGGGTCGATTGCCCGTGGGTATGCTGGCAAGTCCCTCTTTGGGTCCCTCATGGCTGTTTCTTGCAACGTTGCTCTATGCCACGTACTGTGCTCACACAAGGACAACGGCTGTCAAGTGACAGGCCAGTTGGAAGCAAAGGGGAAAAGTTCCGGCAATAGCAATCAACGTCGTGTTACAAAGAAGAAGAAAAAAGGGCAAAATAAGCCCAAAATCATTCTGCTAGTGCGGCTGTGCCTTCGCTAAGGCGTGCATGCATCTCTTCTGCAGGCAATAATAGCCCGCGCCTCTCTGTCTCTGGGCCTCTTTGGTTCTCGAGGCGCGCCTCCGGTAGAGGACTGGACTTTGTTGGGCTCGCAGGCTCAATCGACTCCATCCTTTCAGTAGGTTTGGTTAGGTCTCCCTCCCACTCTAGGCCGGACAAGGTACCGACAAGTACATTACATACCTGGACAGGATGCCTCCTCCTCCGCCCTCGAGTCCTCCTGGGTTCCAGCGTTCGTGATCCTTGTGGATCGAAACCGTCGGAAGACAAATAATGCCCCATGATTGGCTCCGACACCCCTGAGACTTGCCCTCTTTGACATTTGAGGGATGAGATCGGACCTCTCTACTCTACACTAGGCGCAAAGTTCAACCCGCGGGAGAGCTGGAAAACGAAGCCAGAGCGACCACCAGCCCATGACTACTATGGTATGTACGTACATACCCAGGCACCTGGAACTTGCTGGAAAAATACATTGCCTGCCTACCTAGTTAGGGGGCATCATTGCTTCTTTTCATTAGTTGGCTCCGTCCTTGGTTGAACCTGGGCCGGGCACTTTGACACTCTATTCAAGTCAGCAACCCAAATTTTTTACCTCATTGATCCCGGACCCGTTCCCCATCCCCCCCGTTCCATTCTATGCGTGTGAGGCTCTGACATCAGCCATAAAACCGACCCGGGCCGCGCCCCCCAACTTTCCAAGCTTTGTGTATTCGAGTTGACGTTTACTTTTTCTTACAATTGCCCAAACATCTTCTACCATTGCCTTATTCTTGCATTGTGATTCTGCCGCTCCTCTTAGCTGTGTTACAGGTCCCCAAAAAGTATACTTTTTATCCTTGAATAGACCACGTCGGAAAAGAAACAATTCCTGTTTATGATCGGCGACAGTTTGCGATCACTAGTGATTCACAAGTAGTCATCGCCCGCGTCACTTGGCTTTATTGTCCACTTGCACTTACACCTTATTCATCCGGAAGCGACGACACCAGCACTCCCGCATATTTATTTATATTAAGTCTCCGTCCCTTGGCACACAAAGAAAGCCAAGATGCTTTCATACGACAGTCCAATTTCTCTACCCAAGACAAACTCTGCCAAAATGGGCAGTGCAAATGCAGCAGATCTCGGTCCCAACCCGAAACCCATTACTACTGCCACTATGACGCATGCACCACACATCTCGAATACCGCTGCCCAGAAGAACAATGCTGCCACACAACACCACCACATTTGGCTAGTTACGGGCCCAGCCGGCTGCGGAAAGAGTACAGTCGCCGCATACTTGTCGGAAGCCCTTGGATTTCCCTACCTGGAGGGTGACGAGGTATGAATTACCAGCTACAAGCCCATGGGTAAAGGGAATACCGAATATCCAGCTAACACATGCTTACAGTTCCACCCGAAAGCCAATATCGACAAGATGGCTAGTGGTCAGCCGCTGACGGACGCGGACAGATGGGATTGGTTGACGATACTCCGCGAGGCATCCCTCAAGAAGCTGGCCGAAGGAGCGGATGGTGTCGTGCTTACTTGCTCTGCCCTGAAGCGCAAGTACCGCGATGTCATTAGAGTGGCCCCTTACTACTCGCACGACGTTATCCTACACTTTGTCTACCTCCACGCTCCAGAGGAAGTGCTTATCCAGCGAGTGGGCGCCCGCAAGGGTCACTACATGGGCGCAAGCATGGTACACAGCCAGTTCTCCATTCTCGAGCCGCCCACTGCTGAGGAGACCGACGTCATCAGCATCGACGTGAGCAGCACCATGGAAGAGGTGCAACGGGAAGCATTGGACAGGGTCCTGCAACAGATGGATGAGGACGCCCAGTCTTAGTCTGGGGTCAGAATCGCGAATGGGTCTTGGCATAGAACTAGACTGGATTCGCGATGAGACGCCTCATTCCCTATAGCCATCTGCTTACTTGCAGCTTGGTTTAGGTGCATGGTCTCCTCAGTATACCCTCCAAGTATGGTCCTCGATATGCATGATTTTCTTGTTTTGGGAGTTCGGGGTGTCCACTGGACACAAAATAGGCGGGATTGTTTTTATTTTGCGCATCACAGCACATGGCAACGAGACAACGCACTTCTTCTCGTGTCAAGACATTTTGTTTTTGGGCGTTCATTTATCAGGGACAGCATTTGGAAACCTTAGAATTGACAACGTGGTCATTTTCTGTGTACGAAGACTCAGACTTGGTAGCGAGTTGCTTTGACCTCTGTTTTTCATATCGAAGTTGGAGGACCAAGTGCACCTCGACTGGCAATACTCAATAGAGATACGTCATGAAATTAAGACTTACTTTTCTGACTGCATATTACTGAAATCACGCCTTTGCCAACGTGATTTGAGCCGGACCTTGAATATTTCCTTGTTCTTTTCCCCCTCGGACCAAGTAACAATTTGACTTGATCCGATTCGTTACCTTGAACATTATATTCCCAATCGAGCCTCTTGCAGCTATTCTGAGTATGGAACTAGACCACGTGTGGGAATCTCGGGGCCATAAGCGTTGGTGTATAGCGGGCGCTTTTGCCTCGTTCCTATTCGACAGTTGAAACCGGTGTGCTGGATTGGGAAATGGGGGAAAATGCGGTCCCCACAACCAGACCCCCGGGGCTGGGCTTATACCGAAACAGCGCCCGAGAAGGTCCAGAACGCCGATTTTAAATGGCCCGTGGTAGTAGACCATTGGAGTCTCATGTCTACAATATGGGCTGGGTTGTACTCCTATCTCGACTGGCAAACGAAACGTTACAATACGGAGGTTCATCAAGATTCTCAAAATTGTAGCACTTTTTCTTTCTCCCATAGATACACTGAATGGTTTTGTCGCTGTGATCGTGATCATAGTCGAAGTACCTGTAACATGAAATCCAACATGTGTTCATGAGATTCAACTACTCTCGCCAGCATAACGATATATACAATGTGAATTCCAAATTTCAGACTCGCTCTCCACTTCTCCGGTCCCCATCGGAAATGCATACTTCTGCGTGTGCATACATTTCCAGGGATTTCCCCATTTACCTCCTCATTTATGTACCCTCACACGCCACCGATACTCATCGCCGGCATCTAGAACGCCCGTTGACCCTCTTCCTTGCATACATTCATGCGAAGCATGTGTCAATGAGTCTGGTCTAGTTCAGACAAAGATAGCGACAAGACATGGCACTGTTTGAAGCAAGTAGTATTTCAAAATCTACCGCATATGCATGACCATGACATCAGGCTCCTCCACAATCTGCTTGACGACCTCGGCCGCCCTGGCCATGGTCGCGCCGTCGACGACGCGGTGGTCGGCGCTCCAGCTAAAGTTGCAGGCCTGCTTCTTGACCACCCGGTCCTCGTCGTCAAAGGCCGGCACCGTCCGGATCCTGCCGATGCCGAGGATGGCGACTTCCTTTTCCACAATGACGGGGGACAGATAGGTGCCGCCGATGTTGCCAATGTTGGAGACGGTAATGGTGCCTCCGCTGAGATCTTGAGGGGATAGCTTGCCAGCCGTCGCCGCTGTTTGCAGACGTGTTAGCTCCGAGGCGATTGACAGAATATTCCGCGAGGCCACGTTCTTGATCACTGGAACGATGAGGCCGGACGGTGTGTCCATGGCAATTCCAATATTGTGTTGGCTCCGGTGAACTAGACTTGGCTTCTGCGTGTTGGCGTCGATATCTACCCTGGCATTCAGGACTGGATATTGGTATAGCGCCAACGAGACTGCTTTGATGATGAAGGGCAGGTAGGAGAGCTTGGAGATATCGCCTTGAGGGGCGCTCTTCAGGACCTTGTTGAGTCTTGTTCGCAGTGTATGTATTTGCGAAAAGTCAATCTCGTCAGTGTATAGGAAGTGCGGAATGTTGAGAGAACGGGTCATGGCCTTGAACATTTGGGCCTGGATATTGGTGAGTTGTACAGTGGTCTCAGTCTGTACTGCTGAATCCATGGGCGGTTGTAGAGGAGTCGAGGCTGCACCACCAGACTTGCGCGATTCGACAAATCTGTGTATGTCCTCCTTGAGCACACGTCCGTCCTTCCCGGTGCCCTCAATATCGATAATGTCCACATTAAATTCCTTGGACAGATGCCGTACGGCGGGTGTGGCCAGTGAGGCGAACCTGCCAGTTGATTTCTTTGGCTTATCACTCTGCTGCTCTACTGGAGCTTTTTGTTCCGCCTGAGTAGTCTCTGTGGTTTTCCCCGCTGAAGGTTTACTCAAGCTTTCTTTGTTCAAAGCATCTCCTGACCCGCCCTGCTCCGACGATGGCTCGGGCGCGGTCAATGCCTCTAAGTCTTCCTTCTTGGCATCTCCTTGTATATCGATGTCCACGAAAGGCTTTCCAACCTTGGCCATATCGCCTGCATCATAGTGTAGCTTCTTGACGACGCCCGCGAACCGACTCGTAATCTCCACTGATGCCTTGTCGCTTTGTACCTCGCATAGTGGCGAGAACTCCTCGACCCGAGCTTCGGGCTCGACAAACCATTGTATGATTTCGCACTCGACAATACCTGTTGGGGTCGGACCAATGTAAGTGACATGTCATTGTGATCGTGGCAATTGGAACAAGGGCGCCTACCTTCACCTATATCTGCCAGCAGGACCGGTTTCACCACCTGCAATTTCTGGCTTGTATGAAATCCATATCTCGATACAGGAAATGCGCATTGTGATCCATTGGTCAAGACTCGAGACAGGTTCTGTGGTCGACTCCATTGAGAACGGACAACGCGGGAGCTTCGCTGGAGAAACATTGTATATATAACAAAAGATCTATACGATTGATTGGAAACTGGAAATGATAGCTTCTTCTTCTTTCCTCTACTGCACGTTCATATCATCATTGACGGAAAGAGAGACTGGCAACAATCAGGAAAAGAAGGAAACGAATTGACAGTCTGCGCTCGGCACAAGGAATGTTTGCCCGCGGTGAGATTTGTCGCGGCCACCTGATCAATAACAGGACGAGGGACAGTCAGTGCATCCAGCAACAACAGCATGGACGGCCGGCCTATTCACCCCGCCATAACCGCTAGTAGCCGAGTCTGGGGAAGGCCGCTGACAACCGCTGGTTCGGGGTAAGAAGCACCCCTGGGCCGCTAACATAGCGCTCTGGAGATTGTGCCGATAAGGAGAAGTGCCTGATAACGATTAGCTAGCGGGTCCCGGAGCAAGCTGGGCTGGTCAATTGAGTTGGAGCTTCACTGGGAACGCGTTATAATGGGCCCCGAAATTTTTTGGAGAACACGGCCGCCATTAACGGACCGAAGAGCTCGTGAACGACAAGCCGATACCAGCTTGGCCCGATTGCGCCTCCTCCACTGATCTCTTCATATACGACTTTTCTTGACTATCTGAACGGTCTCGAGCTTCCATCATGTCATTCTCCAAAAGGCCGCAGCTTCTATGCCTGCTGTGCCAATGGCGCACCTTCAGCACCTCGTACAGGCGCTTTGCCAAGGAAGCTGAGAAAGCTGCCTCGAAACCGTCCATCACCGACCCGGCTTCTTCTCCCTCGGCGCCGCAAAAGTTTATACCGCCTTCGCCCTTGGAGAATGCACCTCGAGGATATGGAAAGCGAGTAGAGGAGTTTACACCTGTGCCGCTGCCTCGGCCGATAGGCATGCCGCATCCCCCCGAGCCGGGTCAGAATACCGGTCTCGACAACAGATCTATAAGGCAGAGAAGAGATGATTTTGTCAATTGGGACAAACACTTGGTCCGACGTGAACAGCTGTATGTTTACCCTTCCTAATACAGAAGAATGATCAGACCAGTGACTAACATGTCATAATTAACAATAGCAAAACGCAATTCCGGAAACCGTACTTTCGCGACTGGACCAACCTCGAACACCACAAAGGCAAGACGTTCATCAGCCCGCCCCGACCCTTCAAGGGCGAACTCTCGCTGTGGTTCCCAAACCTGTTCGGTACGACTCTTTCCAAGACGGACTGGGGTCCCCACGACACGACGCCCATCATGGCGGGCAAGGTGACCGTGGTCAGCGTCTTTAGCGGGCAGTGGGCAGAAGGTCAAGCCAAGAGCTTCGTCTCCCCCGAGGCCAACCCGGAGCTGCAGGCCGCGCTCAAGGAGCACAAGGACAAGGCGCAGCACGTGCGCATCAACATTGAGGAGGACGGGCTCAAGGCCTTCCTCATCAAGCTCTTCACGAGCTCCATCCGCAAGACCGTGCCCGAGGAGGACTGGAACAAGTACTTTGTGGTGCGCAAGGGCGTCTCGGACGAGGTCAAGGAGGCCATCGGCATGCTCAACAGCAAGGTCGGCTATGTCTACCTTTTGGACGGCGAGTGTCGATTACGCTGGGCTGGCAGTGGCTATTCCGAGAGCCATGAGCGCGTCGGCTTGGTCACAGGTTTGTTGAGGCTACTGGATGAGGAGAAGGGGGCCAAGAAGGCCAAACTTCCCGGTTCGGCTGCCGCAGCCAAGGCGTGAAGTAGTATTGCACGTTGTGTAGTAGTACCTGTATAATGGAATGTACCATATTAATTGATACCCAACTTTTCATTTCAATCTCTAGATTGATCTTCGTGCCTTGGGTTTTGCAAGACTCCACGCCATATCGCCACTCAGCGCAGAATCTAAGTCACGGATTGAAACTTCGATGTTCATCATGTTTCCGAGGGGTTTCATGTGTTCAATCTTGAGATGTATTCTTGGCCCTCATGTGTGTCGTCGTTATATAGTTCGCTAAGCTTTTTTTTGACGCAGTTTGAAGGCTGCCAGTCACGGTGAATTGGCAACCGACGTCCTTGGTGAGGTTTCCCATCATATCGAAACCAGAAGTTCGACATTTGTGCATTCGTCCGACCACATGCTCAGTAACATCATTATCACATTTGTCATTTAGATGAATCATGCCCATATTAAAGGAGCAGACGTGCGAACTCCGGGACCTCTTCCCAAAAACATATGAAATTGTTGACCGGAAATCTTGAATTACACTCGCGATACCATGGGGTCGGTCAAGCCTGTCGATTGAAGTCCATGTTCACTGCGTACCATGTCTTTTATAGAGACAGACAATTGCACCAAATACTTGAACCCAAGCACTATTTGAAATAGAAACTTCGAGCGAATGAGGCAAGTTTGAATTCAGCTGGACGCTGCCAAATTACAATGAGTCTCACTGTCCTATCAAGATCGAAAGCATCACGATTTTAATAAGACTGAATTGTATTTCTCTAGACAATTTTGTCGCTAAAGCATTACCCGAAATGCGGGACGTTGGTAGTCCACGAGGTGACATAAGCCTGAGGGGGGAGAAATAGCATACAGCGTATCATCTCGATGATCAGAACTGCCCTCGCAATTGCATACAATGGAACTGGCATGACCACCAGGGTATAGAAGAGCCAATCGCTCATCCGTAAAACTTCATGAAATAAGGCGAGGATACACGGAAGTAATACTAACATCGAGAGCAAAGACGAGATTCTCCATAGCCACTGATCAATCACTGTTGGGAAGTTTGCATTCCAGGCCGCCACGTGGACTGCTCCGAAGGGCGTTGCAAGCATTCCTGCGAAGACAACGGAGATACCCAAAGTCTGGATTAACCTAGCGCCTTTTGTATCTAGGCTTATTTGTGATGCTACTTCGCGGTAGAGATGCAGACTTTGTATATTGAGACGGAGTCTTTCCTGGTGTAAGAGCTCTGCTAATTCGAGGCTGTTCTTTCGTTCCTCATCTTCTTCGTCATCTTTGAGCCGATTGAAGCTGGTATGTTTCAAAGCTGTGTATTGAGATCGTAGTGACCGACAGGTTTCAGGATCTTCTGGAATGTTGAACGAGACTCTGGTACCAATGTTGACTCCTTTAGGCTTGCTAAAATAGAGACCGTAGGTCGCCAAGGCAAGCATGGCAAAACCTGCTACACCAACTTCAAGTTGTGCTATGGGTAGGTGGCGAGCTAGTCTCATGACTATATCGACCAAGAACCACACGATCTGCCAAATTGCAAGAATTTTGGTGAATGCCCCAGCCTTGGAATGATCAAGTATCTCTTGTTTGCTTATAGGTGGTTCCTGAGGCAGCATTTCACAGCGTATTGCGAGGGCGAGAGCCTTTCGATTTAGCACCGTCTCCTTGCAGTCGCAAAGAGCCTCTGGACTGTCTTTATGAGCAGCAAATGGGCCGAGGCAACAAAGACGAAAACCGCCCATGTTGACATAGTAGCCATGCGTTCTAGTCCATTGCGATAAACTGTGTTTTGCGTCAATCATTGTCGAGGAAACAAACTTCTTTTCGATGTTTTGCCTTTTTCGCGGAAAATGCATTTCACGTACATTTCGCCATTTACTTTTCCAATCTTCTTCAGTTTTCGCTTTACTCCTCCACTCCACCACAACTCACTGATTGCCCTCTGTGCAATCAATTCGGGAGCAAAGAGGGCGATAGCAGCAAGGCTCAGCGGAACCAGCACAGCCCTGATATCGCGACAGATGCGATTTGGTAACCATGGCTTTGTACATAATTTGCAGTCGCATGGTTTGGTCGAGGTAGCGTTGGGATCGGCGATAATGTTCAGGTGCAGTGCCGTGTAAACAGACGCGATCAAGGTCAAGACGCAAGGCCACACGATGCCCAGCGTAGATCGCAATGGTGGCGACCCGACATAGTTGACGCGATGGTCGGGAAATGTGCATTCGGGGGTGAAAGTCTCTATCATCGTGCGTGGTCGAGTATACGAAGGCCGATTCGAACGTGACTGTAAAGCAAAAATTCAATGTTGATATTTCAAATCGGCTGGATAATAAGTGCCGCAAGGCTCGATATTTCTCAACGACGGGCAGCAACGCCATTTCATGCGAGCCAGAGTAAAAGCCAGGCATATGTCGCCCGGTTCAGCTGAAGCAGATGCCAGGGTGTATTTGCCGTACCCTGGCCGCAGCAGAGCCAACCAGCAGAGAGCTCAAGCGCTGTAGTCACCCACACGAAATTGTTCAGCCAATGATGGACATGTATCTCGTAGTCATAGATGCGAGTGCTTACTTTCGAATCTTGACGTTGTATGGGGGACTTGTCTTCTCGTCGTTCGCTGCTTTGGCCCCCTTCTCCCAAGCACAAGGCTGCGTAATGCACTGAGTTGTTGGATCGTCTTCTTTGTCTGAAATAAAGACGTTCATCACGGATTTGCGAAGTACAAGGATTGATCTTCGAATACTATTTTCTTGCAAGCTTCAATATTTACACCCCAATCCGAGTTCTGTTTGGTCAAAGACGCCCCAAAGGCCTTCAGACTCGCTGGACTATTAAAAACCAAACATGCAATGCGCTTTGGGGTATCAGCACAGCCGCAACGCCTGGGCACGGCCTCATTCCACACACTTACATGAACCAGGATGCCTCCAATTTTGTGGGACCAATAGATACCTCCAACAAACTAAGGACCTGCTGTTGTAAACGTTATATAGAATCACAAGGAGTTGATACTGATTGCTGCCACTTTTTATTCTTTTGATCATTGATGCATTCGGCCATTCGAGATCCATAATCCATTCCGAGTCTACCTCCCGAGCGCATGGCATCGAGCACAGACCTTTGAGAGGCACAAAAGGCCACAAAGTCAACCAACAAAAGTCCCATGGTCATTCACCGTGATAGCTTATTTGTAACTTATCTGTGCCCGAGCAGTTGGCGATGATTCAGGGAGAGACGTGTAATTCTGAAGGGGTTGAGTCAAGTATCTAAACGTCTCAAGGGAACCACCTCGCATGTTGACATGCCGCTCCGAATTCAGTCATCAAATCAGCGCAGGCCATACGTTGTTATGGGGGAAGAGGAAGCCTGCTTATAATTGAGGTATGTTTTTAAGACAACGCGATGGCGAATGGATGAGACGAGAAGGCAAGTACCAAGATAGTCTATGATGGGGGGAATTCAACCCTTCCAGATGTAGTTCATACAGTATTGTTGTTGAACTCGGTTACAACTGATTGGACGAGATATGTTTACTTTCCAAGAATATTCTTGGACAAGCTCTCTATAGTATTAATACTATCATCGGTGGCTATTCCTGTATCCAGACTTCAACTCAATTGGCTTTAAGAGTATTGGAGAATTCCTTGCTATGAGTACTTGGGCCAACAATGCTCTCTATGATTGTTTCCAATTTGACATTAGCGTACCTGCTTAGAATGACCAATGCCGTAACCAAGTCCATTTGCGATCAAGTGAGCTTTGGTGGTCAGTTTTTCTTCATGACAGCACTTGAGAAGAGTTGAAATCATATTCCTTCATTTTGTTCACAACCTGCGACGTGCCTGCCAGTAATCGGATAAACCGCTCATCCCGTCAGCGAGTCTTCTGTGTAATCCGACGGTCTTGAACATCGCCCAAAAACATCATCACGACTCAAAGCTTCTCAATCTGACCTTTCTCTCTCCCGCGCCTTTCCCGCCCATACCGCGGTTATTATGAATCAACCTTTCTTGTGAACAAATAAAGTAAGTCTTTTTAACGATCTATCGGCAGGCACATAAATAGACAGTATTCTGCAGACAATCTCACCTCAAGTCATTCCATTGATTCCCTGACCTCAATACTCTCCGCGCTTGCCGTTTGCCTTCAAGGCATTCAATTTCTCTTCTCGTTGAACACGCTTCCTGCTTCTACCTCTTTCCTCTCGCTACTTGCCTACTCATCTCACACCACTTATTTTCCACACTCTAGTCAAGCATGCTTTGAGCCCATCGTACCATATCAACCGTCAGACTGCGGCTTCCTACTCCAGAACGATCTCCATCTTTACGTGCAATTACGAATACTATCAGACGCATTACCACACAGAAATCAGACCAGGTCCATTCAAGGCGACTAATCGAGTCGACTGGAGAAGGTTTGACTTGTGCCTCGAGATCCTTTCTATATCTAATGAGCACTGACATTTTGTACCTTCTGTAGTCATGTCCGCCCTGTTCGGAGATAGAGAGGACATAGATGTCGTGTCGCGGTGTGCAACGGCAAACCCGTTGGTCATTACCACGATCGCCGAAATGGCATCCAAGATTTGCCTGGACTGGAAGATATACAAGGCCAAGGAATACGACGGTGATAACAGAAACCGTTGCATCATCGACAACAACGGCGTATTTCGATTCATGTGCTTTGAGGTGGAAATCGAGGAGGAGAATGCTGTAGCATTGGTCAAAGAATTATCGGTATGCTATCAGTCCCTCAGACAACGATTTACGACGATTAACACGTTTGACAGACTCTCGACCCGAAGAATAAAGTCCTCGAACCTGAGCTCGTCCAGAAGATCCATGAAGTCCTCTGTCAAGACGCCGAGGAATACGATGAGGATGTCGATCAGGACGACAGACTCAGAGTGGGATATCAATTGAACCATCTAGCTTTGGAATTCTTCCTCCTCGCCTGTCATCACAACATCGAATCTGATTGTGATGATAAAGAGTTTATCGAGATCGAGGTTCAGAAGGCTCTGGAAATGGCGAAAATTCATGAAGGAGCCGTGCGCTCTCTCAAGGCTCGCATGCTACGCAAACATGCTGAAATCGACGACAATGATCCAATAATCGATCAGGACGATTTCTTCAAATTCGCCAACATGGCCATAGCGACCCTGCACAAGACCAAACCACACTATACCGATTTTGAGGGGAGCACTGCCCAACAGCACGAAGCCGTCCTAGGCCATCCCATCATCAAGGGCGCAATGAACAAGTTGGCCAGATCAATAGGACAGGGACATATGAAGGTCTTCATGAAGATCATCAATGATCATCCTGCAGCTGCAGCCTTGATTCAGCAGTTGCCTCTGGACAAGGAGGAGCTTGAACAACTTCATAAGATCGAAGACCTTGTGAGGCAACGCCACCTCCGCGACTCAGAGGCAGCAAAGAGACGGAAGACGAAAGCATGATTTGATGGTGGTCGGGTGGATCGTGACACGCCTGATCTGGGCTGGTTAGACTGATTTGGCAGGAAGGGTTTTCCCATCCATGCATGGCATCGGCAGTTATTCGTTGACTTTGAGGAATGGTTTGACAGTAAGGGATCCCCCCATTGATGCATGTCATCAAAGCTCGTTCGTCAAGTATAAATACTAGGTAGAGAGGCAGCGATCCTCTTGAATCTCCGCACAATCGAGTCAATTCTGATGTCTGTTCCTCCCATAAAGCCTTGCATCATGTGTCGTACCGAATGAGAGGCTTCCAAAGCCGACTCGCTTTGTGCCTGAGATAAAGTAATTGTTCCACAAGTCGATAGGCCGGAAATGCTTGAGTGACGGTTTATCATTTCCTTTGCGATAAAAGCAAGCATATCTCGCCCCTGGAATAGTAATGCCTATAAACAAGAGCATGACGCTCGACATTTGCATCGATATCTCCTGCGGTGATTACCTGCACATGGAAGACAGCGCTAGAGACATTGAGGGGCATGCATTAATAGTCAAGAGTTTACCGTAATGGACTGGCCTGGAGTAAATCCTAGATGCGAAAAACCCAGGAGGGAAATAAAACAGTTACGCATATGAAGCATAGCTCCCTCCATCGTGATTGCTGGAAAAAGTCCAGACATGGCAGATTATTCTAAATGAACATATTGCGCACTAGCAATCATGACTGACCTTGAGTGAAAGGTCGATTACGATTAACAATTCCTAAAGATAAAAAGGTGAGAAGCAGTAAAAAAAAAGCGCAAAAAAATTGGTTTGCTCATCTTTGAAAAGCGTGTCATCCTTACTATTATGCTGTTAGCGATCTGTTGGTGCGACGGTGGAATCGAACAGTAGACTTACGTGCAGGGGCCATGCTAATCTTCTCTGTATCGTTTCAATTTGACCAAATGCCCGAAGGCAAAGAGAAGCAGTTCATTTGGATCTATGTACCCACCCATGGCTAATCCCCGGGTGAACTAATTGGCCCGCATCGCCTTTGTCCTCCACTGAACCCCGCCAGCCAAACTGTTCTGCCCACCAACACGCCTCGTCATTATTTAAGTAGAATTATGCGAAGGGTCGACGCTGCGACGAGTGTTGGCAATATTGACGATTGATGCGTGCAATCATACACAATCGATACCTGACAAGGGCCGGTAGCAATCTCATGAAGACAGGAGGCGTCGCTATGCTCGTAATCGTCGACGTAGGTGGCAGAAATCGCTCTTCGCACTGCATCGCACCGCACCGCATGACCATCGACCGTAATGAAATGCACAAATCCGACCAGGGCTTGGATGGACTTGTCTCTGGAGTTAGTAAGACCACATTGTAGGATTCCGGTGTGTCAGTCATTGCAGCTCAAAATGCCGCAACAGCATAATGCAGACAATGGTCACATAATTGAAGAGAATCAACTTGTTCTCTGATAGAGGCCATTCGCCAAAAAAAAAAAAAAGGAGCAAAAGTGTAGGAAAAACGGCTACAGGGCAACTGACTCTGATCATACTACTTACCCCTCATGCTTCAAATTGTCACACGACTTGCCTAAGGAGAGGGACCAAACTCTGTGCCCCAATTTGGCAGGCGACCTCTTCCATAAAATGCCTCCCGCAGCGGCCCAATGTAGGGTTCTGGGCACTAAACTGCCCTAGCTGTAGCGAAGTTTGTGGAGCCCAACGTCCGTCAAATCATGGTGCTTCCCTTGGTATACTCGCTCATATTGCCATAACCATTCAGACCGCGAATGGAATGATCTCCATACCCGAGAAATAGCGTCATGTTTTCTTTAACAGGTATTCAAGTCAACCCGTGAGATGATTATTTCTTACCATTAGCTATGAAGACCCGACTTGATCAGTAAACAACCACAGGACACGAGAGGCATACCAGTAAATAGGCCGAGATTTATCCGTCAATGGAGATTGTACAATTCATCTCTGTATAAGTCCTTCATCCCATATCCCATGGGTCGCTATGCTCTTAATAACTAAATAAACATTATTCATCGCCGCACAAGACCCTTTGTTGAGAAAACAGACAAACATATCCGCATGTACTCATTTCCTCATCCTTGAAGATGGATAATCCAAATCATCCTAAGAAAAAAAAGCTGTACATTCCAGGCGGGGGCAAGGGGGGTGGAAATTGAAAAAGGACAAAAGTGACGAGGTGCAAGAAGAAAGCTATTTACATTATTATACTTGACTATAATTGAATAGCAAATAAGCCGTATTCTAACCTCGGAGAGAATGAATTTAAAAAAGTGCAATAACCGCTCCGACGAATATGAGCAACGATATCGACCGGGCAGACTTGTCAGAAGCCTCACTGACAGTGACGGGCTTGGTGGCCTGCGCCTTGTAGCCACTGGTGTTTTCGGCATCGGCGCTCTTGGTGCTAGCCGGGTGAGTAGCGTTGGCACCGCCAGTGGGCTTCTCGGCGTGGTAGCCAGAGGACGACTGCTCTGGCGCCAGCGTCTTGGTAATGGTACCCGTAGAGGTGCCGTGGGCACCGGGCTCGCCCTCGGCATAGGGCTTGCTGGTGGCGGCGGGGTGGCTGTCGGTTGCGTTCTTGCCAATGGTGGGATATACGGGCGGGACGGTGTTGTAAGCGTCAGTCTCGCTGGCGTAGTAGGTGGAACCGCCGCTGGGGCAGGTGATGACGGTGGTGATGGGCTGCTCGCCGCAAACATCACAAGTGGCGTGGCTGGTGGTGAAGCCATATGGGGTCGTGGTCGGCTCCGCAAAGGTGGGCAGTTCAGAGGCTCCAGCATATGTCTCCGTAATGGTGTACATCTGCTGGGACGTACCCGTGGGGCAGAGGATGGGGTAGGAAGTGGTGTAGACACTAGTGAATGTACAAGTCTCGCAGCCGCAGGCACAGGACGGCATGCTATAGGCCGGATATCCGTGTGTTGGCGGTGCAGTCTCTACAGGCGAGGCGTCTGTTGTGTACAAGTCTGTGGCGTCGGCATCGCATTCTGTGATTACAGAGGTGACTAGAGAATACAACTGAGCTGCTGCAAGACTTGGGCAAGTGCCCAGCGCGGCCAGCGCAAACAAAGCCGGAGATCTCATTGAAACGAAGTAAACGAGTGTGTGTAAAAGAGTGTGTATGCCTGGAATGCAGTCGTGAGAATTGGTGCTTTGAAAGTTAGGGCGGCCCTATCCATATATCCTCTCAGTGCTCTCTCGTACGTAGAAGAACGTTCATTGTAAATGGCAATGGAAATTATCTTGGAACCATTCATTTTGCGCATGTAATCACATTAGTTTTAGACACATAAAGCACAACAGGCTTCGATTTTGCTCATATGACTGCAAAGAAGATTATGACAGCTTGGCGTTTTCTTGGCCGTCTCTGAAATACGGGCCTGAGCAGATATATGTATAAGATTCAAATCAGCCTTAAGCATAAACGTTTATTTCTTAATCGATGTATCTGCGTCAAGGCTGAAACTTTGACTTCACCTGACAAGGCAGGGGCAAAATGCTAAACTTCTTTCGACCAGGCTGAACTCAACTTTGCTCGATAAGGCCAAAGCATAATCGCCCATTAATTAAACATTTCATAAAATAGTGCCATGTATTTCATTACTAAAATTCTCAATTAGACATTAATGAAAATGTACATCTTCACGATAGTCTCATCTGAATATCGTTTAGCTGAGCTTGGCTTCTGCGTGAACGTTTTCGATGGAGCCGGGTCTCAAACATTGCCATGAGAATCTTTCGACCTCGTTATGAAGGCCTGAGACGAGACAGGCAGATGAAGGGTTTGACATCGGCAGTTGGTCTCAAAGGCCCGCCGGAGTTAACATGATGGATCGTTCACGAGTGCAAATGTGTATATATACTCGCTGTGAGGAACCAATAGTTTCGAAAATGAATCACCAAGCTGCATATTTTCCAACTTTGTCACTCTTTTTTTGTTCTATTTTGCTATTCACACACACTCTTTTGCCTTATTAAAAACACGCAGCGACCATGCGCGCGCTCTCAGCGTTCTCGCTCTGTGCGCCGCTGGTTTTGGCCGCGAAGCGAGGGGATGAGGAGGCAGGCCAGTGTACTGTGCGAACAGTCACTTACCTTGCTCCTTACACCTCTCCAGCAGGCTCTTACGAAACCGGCGGCTACACTGCCCCAGGTCATGGAGCAGACGATCCCCACGCAACGGATGGCCCTTACCCAGGCGGTTCTTATCCAGACGGTGGCTCTGGCCCTGATGGTTCTGACCCTGATGGCTCTTACCCCGATGATGGCTCCAACCCCGTTGGTGGTTTCTATTCAACTGGCATCGTGGACCCTAACCAAGGCAATGGCTACCAAATCGATACCAGTGAAATCTACGAGACAGCAACATCTTACTGGTCCTACCCCACCGAGATTGAAACTGTCTTGCCGATTACCACCCAGGTCTACTCGACCTACAGCTCTTTCGAGCCCACCGTTATTACCACCACTGTTGTGTCCACGACAGAGGTGCCTACGACCATCATCATTGACAATACGGCCACCGTCACTTCTGTCCTTACTTCTGTTGTTACTTCGGTTTCCACTTTCTCTACCAGCTTCCCCGTGACTTTTAGCGTAACGCTGACCACGACTGATACGATCTCAACTGTACTTACATCGCTTGTTACCACTTCGTCCATCGTCACATCCACTGCTACTTCTGAAATAACTATCTCTGGACCTACGGTCACAGAGCCTGGAACGACAGTTACGGGACCTGGACTGACAGTCACGGGACCTGGGCTGACCATTACGGGACCTACCATTACAGGACCTACCATTACAGGTCCTGGAATTACCGTCACGTTGCCCGGCATCACTGGCCCTACGATTACTGTCATCCCGACAGGCTTGCCATTCCTTGAGATTATCAGTGTTCGTATCAACCCTGCAGCAACGCCCGCGCCCGTTGTCAAGAAATGGCTGCCTCGATTCAAGCGCCAAGCGACTGAACAACTCCCGCCCCAAGGTTATTTCGGAACTCCCGACGATCTCGCTCCGCAAACCTGCGACAGGGCTGTTCAGGTCGAGTTCGATGAGGGCAGAGTGATTGCGAATGGACGCTTGATTGCGACGCAACCAGACCTTCCATTCCTCGATCTTACTCTTCTGACCGAGGGCTCCATCCAGACCAACTTTTCCATTCAGAATGACTTGGTCGTTTGGGCAAACGACGCCTTCTTTGGCGGTCTTGCTCGCTTCTGTCAAGTCCTTGATGGTAGAATCTTTGGTCTGTTTGAGGACACAACCGGGCCGGCGGATTGTACCCTTATAGACTTGGTCGTGTATTCATGTGAGTTACTACCACAGCCAATCGTCGATGAACAGAGTCTAACCTCTAGAGCTTAGCTGGTCAATGCCAGAATGGGACCCTCATTGGGGGCGGCCCAACAACTCCGGGTGTTTCCACCTCTCCTACTCTGCCAGTCACCTCGCCCACGTCAATCACAAGTGCTGAGACCACAGGCTCTACAACGGGCCCTACAAGCGAAGTGTCTACTCCTGAGACCTCAAGCCCTACTAGTCCTGTATCGACTCCAGAGACCACTGGTCCTACAAGCGAAGTGTCTACTCCTGAGACCTCAAGCCCTACTAGTCCTGTATCGACTCCAGAGACCACTGGTCCTACAAGCGAAGTGTCTACTCCTGAGACCTCAAGCCCTACTAGTCCTGTATCTACTCCAGAGACTACGGGCCCTACAACGGGCCCTACAAGCGAAGTGTCTACTCCAGAAACCTCAAGCCCCACAAGCCCTGTTTCGACTCCAGAGACCACGAGCCCTACCAGTCCTGTATCTACTCCTGGCAATACCAGTACATCGCCCACGTCTAGCACATCACCGACTTCACCAGCAACTACTTCTCCTACTTCAGGAGTTACATCGAGCTCTTCCACCAGCTCTACTACATCTGCTCTTCCTCAGCAGACATTCCCCATCATTGCTGGCAATAGCGGTACTATTGCAGATGGGCTCTCACTTCAGCCCATTTCCTCCCTGCTTCCTGGTCTTCCAGCCATCTTTGGCCCCAGCTCGTCTGCTTCAGCTTTCAAGGTTGACCCCACCACCAACGAGGTTCTCGTTGATACAAACGGTGACGGAACCTTTGATCAAGAAATCTGCTGCACTTACCGCGCCCTTCTCTTGCCACTTAACCCAGCTGCTTGCACAATCTCGACGTGCACTCTTGGAGGTGCCGATGTCGCGCCACTTGAGTGCACTGGTCCGGTTAACAACGCCTTGACCTGCTACCTCAATGCCACTTCGCTTGGTCAAGTTTATCGGGATCCCCAGATCTTCCCGACCGTTGATGGATCATATCAGCTGTACATTGGTGACGGTATATTCCCTGGCTTTACTCCAGTGACGCTGAACACTGGATCTACTGGCACTCCGTCATCAAGTACTTCGGCCACTACTCGTATCACAAGCCCAAGTATTTCGATTCCCACGACTTCCGTAACTAGCATCATTTCGTCTGTGACCTCTGCCAGCACTACCATTCCAACAGGTGTTGCAGTGACGGTGCCTATTTTCGGCTCCAACCCCACTGGTGTTGGTAATGGTCTCCAGCTGCAGCCTCAATCTCCAGGCTCGAGTGATTCTCCTGCTGTTCTCGCCCCGTCAACATCCGACTTCCAGTTCGCCGTTGATCCTGTCACAAACGAGCTGATCGGATCGGACTCTGACCCGCTCACTCCTGATCAACAGATTTGCTGTACATACAGACGTAATGGCGTGACCATTGATCCAGCTGCTTGCACCGTCTCTACTTGCACGCTCGGTGGACTCGAGGTTGGACCTCTGCAATGCAATGGTACCACTGGCAGCCTCCTCGACTTGAACTGCTACCTGAACGCTACGGCCGTGAACCAAATCTGGACTGACCTTCAGATCGTGCCGCTGGGTAACGACACATACCAGCTCGAGATCGGAACAGGTCTCGGAACCGGCCGATCGCCCATCACCCTGAGCCCCGTTGACAATACGCCTGGCACTTCTACCTCGAGCAGTATTAGCAGTACCTCGTCGACTTCCGTCAGGTCCTCCTCCTCTAGCAGTCTGTCTACTACTGCCTCATCCAGCCGTAGCAGCACTAGCACCACCAGCAGCACTAGTAGCAGCACAACCTCTACCAGCGCTGTGCCAACTTTCATTGTCTTTGGATCTGCCAGTGGCACTTTAGCGGATGGCCTCAAGTTGCAGCCACAGACAAGTGCCAATGGCGCCGCCGCCATCTTTGGAGCCCTTACCTCTTCCAATTCCACTTTCAAGGTTGATCCTACTACCAACCAGCTCCTGCTCGATTCCGCTACCGGAGACAAGAACATTTGCTGTCAGTACTTTTCGGCCGGCGGCCTGGAAGATCCAGCTGCTTGCACTGTCGATATTTGCTCGGTGGCAACCGGCACTGTTGCGCCCTTGCAGTGCAGAGCCGGTACTGGTAGCGCTCTAAGTTGCTACCTGACCATTCCTGGCATCGGTTCAGACTTGTATACAGTGACTCAGGTGACGCAGTTGAGTGATGGCAGCTACCAGTTGGAGATTGGCACGACCTTGGCCACTGGCAATAGCCCCATTACCTTGACAACTCAGACTCCGCCAGTCACTGCTCCCACGAGCACCAGCAGCAGCACCAGCAGCAGCTCGACACGCTCCTCTTCTGCCAGCGTCAGCTCGTCTGGCACTGTTTCTTCCACGAGCGCTGGATCCTCCTCGTCATCCACCTCGTCAAGGACCACATCTAGCAGCAGCACCCGCGTTTCTTCCATCATCACTGAGCCGACTTATGTTATTTTCGCCCAAGGTTCCGCAAGTGGCGCCGACGGTCTCAACTTGCAGCCCCAGTCTCCGGGCTCGGCCAACACCCCCGCCATCTTTGGCTCCAGCTCGCCCGCCATCACCTTTTACACCGATACGGCCACTACCAATTTGATCATTGCATCCGGTGACGACGCCAACACGCAGATTTGCTGTACATACATCAACGCTGCTGGAACCGATTTGGACCCGGCGCTTTGCGAGTTTGCCACTTGTGCTACCGATAATGGAACTACTGCTCCTTTGGAGTGCAGAGATCTCCTTTCAAATGGCATTCTCAGCTGTACCCTCTTTGCCGGGGGAATTCCAAACATTTATACCTTCACGGAGTTGGTTCCTCTTGCGGATGGTACTTATCAGTTGGCCATCGGTGACACATTGAGCGGTGGCAATCTCCCGGTCACACTGGTTACATCGAGACCGGCTTCCTCGACAATCAGCAGCAGCACCATTGCTACATCGTCGTCATCCTCCTCCTCGTCGCGCTCGTCTGTCACCACCACGGCCAGCAGCAGCTCTTCGAGCACTAGCGCGTCGAGCTCGACCAGCTCTGGCATCAGCTCTGCAACCACCAGCCCGACAAGCTCCAGCAGCTCCAGCAGCACGTCCACCTCTAGCACATCCTCGTCAGCTACGCCCACTCAGGCGATCCAGCTCTTTGCTGCGAATGCCGGTCCCGCTTCGGGCTTCCAATTGATGCCCAGTGCGCTCGGCGTCAGTTCCAACGCCGTCTTTAGCACCAACTTCTCCGCGGTCACTTTCGGTCTTGATCCCACAACTGGACAGGTCGTGCTCACCACGCCCAACAATGGCAATCAAGATGTATGCTGTACTTACTCCAACTCTCTTGGTCCACTCAATCCAGCTCCTTGCACAGTCTCGACTTGCGCTCTTGGGGATGCCGTCTCGGCACCTTTGGTATGCACTTCGAGCACCACAAGCTCCATCCTCAGCTGTACATTGAACGCGACTACGATCCCAGCAGTCTATTCCGTCGTCCAGGTTGCCCCTCTTGCCGATGGAACGTTCCAGCTCGAGATTGGTACTACCTTGATGCAAGGCAATATTGCGGCTGATCTATCCACTCTTCAACTCACCACACCCGTGAGCAGCACCAGCAGCTCCTCTACCGCAACAGCAACAACTGCCTCTACTTCCATTGTCACTGGCCCTGTGGCTGGCACCTCCTCTGGACCAAATGGCGTAGTCGTCACTGCGGTTCCAGTCACCGTTACTGGACCTGTTGCTGGCACTTCCACGATCCTGGGCAGTGGTACAAATGGCGCCAGTGTCATCGTGACAGTCGCTCCAGTTCCCACCTCGCTTGTGACTGGCCCCGTGGCCGGCACATCGTCTGGTTCAAATGGCGTAGTAGTCACTATCGTGCCTACCACCGTTACGGGACCGATTGCAGGTACTTCGACCGTGTCCCCCAGCAATGGACTGCCCGGCAGCGTCATTGTCACCGTTGCTCCTGGCTCTACTTCCCTCGTCACTGGTTCCGTAGCAGGAACCGTGACTGGTACTGATGGTGTCGTCACGGTTACCATCGTTCCTACCAGCGTCACCGGCCCCGTCGCCGGAACTTCAACCATCTCTCCAAGTGGTACTAACCCTGGTAGCATCATTGTTACCGTTGCCCCTGGATCTACCTCTATAGTTACTGGGCCCGTTGCTGGAACGACTACTGGACCAAATGGTGAGGTGATTCAGACCGTTGTGCCCACCACAGTCACCGGACCCGTTGCTGGTACGAGTACCATCCAGGGCAGTGGCACGATCCCCGCGAGTGTTATTGTTACCGTTGCTCCTGGATCCACCTCTCTCGTGACTGGCTCCGTAGCAGGTACCGCTACCGGCACTGATGGTGGTGTTACAATCACCATCGTGCCAACTAGTGTTACCGGCCCCGTCCCCGGGACTTCAACCATCTCTCCAAGTGGTACCAACCCTGGCAGCATCATTGTCACGGTTGCTCCCGGATCTACTTCTCTCGTGACCGGTGCCGTAGCAGGAACTGTGACTGGCACTGATGGCGTTATTACAGTCACCATCGTTCCCACCAGCGTCACCGGCCCTGTTGCTGGAACTTCGACCGTATCTCCAAGCGGTACCATCCCTGGTAGCATTATTGTCACCGTTGCTCCAGTTTCCACCGCGCTCGTAACAGGTCCAGTGGCAGGAACAGCAACCGGTACTAATGGTGGTCTCACGATCACTGTTGTCCCAACGACCGTTACGGGTCCAATTGCAGGCACTTCAACCATTCCTCCTAGCGGTGGAAACCCCGGAAGCGTGATCGTCACCGTTGCTCCCGGAACCACACCCACTGCTCTCGTGACTGGCCCTGTGGCTGGCACAGCGACCGGAACTGACGGCGGTGTCACAATTACTATTGTGCCAACTAGTGTTACTGGCCCCGTCGCCGGAACTTCGACCATTTCTCCAAGCGGCACAAATCCGGGCAGTGTTATTGTTACCGTTGCTCCCGGATCTACTTCTCTTATCACTGGTGCCGTAGCAGGAACCGCAACTGGCACCGATGGTGTCGTTACAATTACCGTTGTTCCTACTAGCGTTACAGGCCCCGTCGCCGGAACTTCAACTGTCTCGCCAAGCGGTACAAACCCAGGTAGCATTATTGTTACTGTTGCACCCGTGATTACTTCTATAGTCACTGGGCCTGTTGCCGGCACAATTACTGGACCAAATGGTGGAGTGACCCAAACCGTGGTTCCAGTTACCGTGACTGGCTCCGTTGCCGGCACAACGACAATCTCAGGCAGTGGTACAAACGCTCCATCCGTCATTGTGACAGTCACCCCGGGATCTACTGCTACTTCTGTTGTAACAGGTCCAGTCGCTGGTACCTCGACGATTCCAGGCAGCGGAAGCATTGGACCTACTCTCATCGTCACTGTGGTCCCAGTCACAATCACTGGTCCCGTGGCTGGAACAATTACTGTACCGCCAAGCGGCGGTAATGCCGGTGGCGTCACCGTGACGATTGTTCCCTCGACCGTTACGGGTCCCGTAGCCGGTACCGCAACGGGTACCGATGGAGGAGTTACAGTTACTGTGACTCCCGGTACATTGCCCACCTCCATCGTTACAGGCCCCGTTGCTGGAACTACCACAATCGCGGCCAGTGGCACGAATGCCGGATCAGTCATTGTCACCGTGATTGCCGCCACCGTTACCGGACCTGTTGCGGGAACTCAGACGATCGCTCCCAGCGGCGCAAACCCCGGTGAGGTGATTGTCACCATTGTTCCAACCACCGTTGTTGGACCTGTTGCAGGAACTTCAACGATCCCGGCTAGCGGCGGAAACCCCGGCCAAATCATCGTGACCGCCGTCCCGACCGTGGTTACAGGTCCCGTGGCCGGCACCTCGACTGTCCCGGCCAGCGGCGGCAACCCTGGTTCAATTGTAGTGACTGTTGTCCCAGTCACAGTCACCGGACCAATCGCTGGTACCTCGACAATTCCAGCCAGCGGATCCAACGGCGCCTCCGTTGTTGTGACCGTTACCCCTGGCACTACTCCCACTTCATTCGTGACCGGCCCCGTTGCTGGAACTTCGACTGTTGCGGCTAGTGGAACAGCTGGCCCTGTAATTGTTGTTACCGTCGTTCCCGTGTTCACCACCGGCCCCGTTGCTGGAACCTCAACAGGTTCCGATGGTGGCGTCGTCGTGACTGTCGTCCCGAGCACGGTTACTGGCCCTGTTGCCGGTACCGCGACAGCTTCTAATGGTGGCATCGTTGTCACCGTTGTCCCACAAACTGTTACTGGACCTGTGGCTGGAACCTCGACGGCTTCTGATGGCGGAGTCACAGTTACTGTGGTTCCCCAGACCGTTACTGGCCCAGTTGCTGGCACTTCATCTGGACCCAATGGCGTGGTTGTGACAGTGACACCAGGCCAAACGCTCACATCCTTTGTGACTGGCCCCGTTGCTGGAACATTGACAGACGTCAGCAGTGTTGTCATTACCTTGGTCCCGACGACAACTTCGGGTCCCGTCGCTGGCACATCAACCATTCTTCCAAGTGGCGGAAACCCCGGAGGTGTCATTGTCACCTTGGTGCCCGTTACGACGACTGGACCCGTGGCCGGCGTTACAACTATCGCCGGCAGCGGTTCAGCACCGGGTACTATTATTCAAACGATTGTCCCCATCACGACAACTGGACCTGTTGCAGGTACTGCGACATCCTCGGGCAATGTGGTTGTTACCTTGGTGCCCGCCACCGTTACTGGGCCCGTTGCTGGAACAACAACAATCGCTGCCAATGGCCAGAACCCCGGAGCTGTAATTGTCACAATTGTTCCTGTCACCGTCACAGGAGCAGTTCCTGGAACCACTACCGGAGCAGATGGAACAGTTACAGTCACCGTGGTTCCAGTTGTAACTACAGGTCCCGTTGCTGGCACTTCTTCGGGCGCCAGTGGTGTGGTGGTAACAGTAGTTGCCACCACCGTTACCGGACCTGTTGCGGGTACAGCGACCGGCGGTGGAGGTGTGACCGTGACCGTCGTGCCCACGACTGTTACGGGTCCCGTAGCCGGTACCGCAACGGGCACAAATGGAGGAGTTACAGTGACCATCGTTCCCGCGACCGTGACGGGTCCTGTAGCCGGTACCGCAACGGGCGCTGATGGTGGAGTCACGGTGACCGTTGTTCCCGCCACTGTTACAGGTCCCGTAGCCGGCACCACAACGGGTGCCAATGGCGGAGTGACAGTGACCGTGGTGCCCGCGACCGTTACTGGGCCCGTTGCGGGTACAGCAAGTGGAAGTGGAGGGGTAACCGTTACTGTGGTGCCCTCGACCGTTACAGGACCTGTAGCCGGAACCGCCACGGGCACCGACGGAGGAGTTACCGTGACCGTTGTTCCTGCCACCGTTACCGGACCTGTTGCGGGAACTCAGACGGGTGCCGATGGCGGAGTCACAGTTACCGTGGTTCCCCAAACCGTTACCGGACCTGTAGCTGGAACTTCATCAGGACCCAATGGCGTTGTCGTCACAGTAGTTGCCACCACAGTTACTGGGCCAGTAGCGGGCACAGCAAGTGGCAGTGGAGGAGTAACTGTGACAGTGGTTCCGCAAACCGTTACTGGACCTGTAGCTGGAACTTCTTCCGGCGCGGAGGTGTAGTCGTCACAGTCGTCCCAACCACGGTTACTGGAACTGCCGCTGGTACCTCGACAGGAGCAGGAGGTGTCGTGGTTACTGTCACGCCTTCTTGCGGAGCCAATCCTCCGGCCTATTATGTCCTTGACGGCACTTTGGTCCGTGAAGATTTCGTCTTCAGCGCTCTGGGTGTCGTTACTGCTGCTACGGTGGTGCCAGTCAGGGCGAATTTGGGCGACAACTCCCTCAACGCGCTGGGATACAACCGCTTCGATGGCTTCCTTTATGCCGTACTTGGAGACAATGCTCCACAGACAATTATCCAAATCAATCCCGCCGATGGCTCTTTCACCAACTTCCTCACTCTGACTGCTGCTGCTACAGCCGGTGGAGCTCAAACTGCTGTTGCTGGTGTTGTTGACGAGCAAGGGCACTACTGGCTGCTTGACGGTACCAACACTAGGTGGACAGAGATTGATTTGGTGCCTAGCTCTGCTACGTATAAGACGATTCTTAGCACAGGAACAACAACCGCTCCGGCCAATGGAGCTATCGTTTATGATTGGGCATGGATTCCAGGCACTGCTGGCGGCAACTATCTATATGGTGTTTCTCGCGGCAATACTCTCACCACCACGTTTACTACCTTTATCTTTTCGTTCAACAGGGATACCCACGTCTGGGCGTCAGCAGGTCAAGTCTCGCTTTCCTTGCCTACGGCCCAGTACAGATCTGCTTTCGCCCTTTCTGACAACACCATTGCCGCTGCCGATGCCGTTACTGGTACAGTCTACAGCTTCTCGCTGCCTGGGTCTGGTCAGAATGTCGTGGCTACTCCATTGGTGACGCTGGTTGGCGTTGGAGTGACAAGCGCCGACGGTGCCAGATGTGTGGACCCTGATACTTAAGGGGGGAAAATGGGTTTTGGCTTCTCTGGCTTTTTATTCTAAAGGACTTGAAATACTTATTCTACATATCCCTACCACGGATGTTATTCTATTACACTCTTTCATATTTTAATAACTAATATATATCCTTGATGTACTACATCTGCCTTGGTGTCTTGGTCGAACGAGTGATAAATTCCTGTGACTTGGACTGCTGAAAGATGATGAGGCCATAGTAGGTGGAGACCTCTATGTATTATAACAGACTTACATTTATTATGAGACTCTCGAACATTATTGTTGCGTACATGGGCAGCAGAGACTTTCATACTACTACGCTCCGAGCCTTGGAGGACCTTGGCTATTGCAAAGAAAAGCTCACAGTCTAGGACAAATCAATCTTGGAAGAAGCAACCGAGTTAGAAGAGAGTCATTTTCCCAAAGCCAGCAATTGCCAGGGTCAAAACTCTGGGCATGGAGGAAAGCGCCAATTTCCCACGCTTCTTGCCTTTCAATGCGACTGGCATCCATCGCTGCTAGATGGTCCGGTAAATCTTTAATTGACCAGCGTGTGGTGCATGCTTTGCAGCTCTTGCACGTTGCTATTATAGTTCGTGAACTACCCATGTCATATAAAATGCAGTCACCATAGAGTTCTGGTTGAAGTGGCTGAAATAGCACCTGACAGCATCATCAAGCCTCAGAGAACAGTTCCGATGGCGACATGATGGCAAAGTATTGGCATGCCAGTAACAAGAACAGTTTGCCGAAAAGTCAGAAGAGACGAGTCAAGATTGCATGATACAACACTGATCCCGTCTAATACAGTGGTGTTTGGGGACAATCATGTGTCCATATTGAAATTGGTTTCATCGTGGGGCTGATTCCTGCTTATAGATGCCAGGAACTCACAAGTGATCAGTAAGAGTTTGCATACTGTAAATAGTGCATGTAGGTATCTTGGCGCCTCCATCGCGGAAGAGCTTCAGATCATTAATCATTTCATTTGTAGTTCAAGTTCCTTTCTTTTCTTCTACTCTTCCCTTGCTGGCCAAGTCCGGGTGCATATGAGTGACCGCCTGTGAAATTACGTCACATGCTCCAACGAATCATATGACTCGCTAGGATTAAGCTACACACCTCCTTCATGTCTACATACAATATCGACATACCTTTGACTTGGTCACTTTATTACTCTTGCAGTGCCGCTGTAATTGACAAGTGTATCTTATTAAAAAGATCATTCTGCAATAGACGACTTTTCGAGGTATTCAGATTGCTTGGTAGTGCATCAAACCGCCACCAAAATGGCCCAACTTCCTCCCCACATTCGCGTAACGCAGGCAACGAGCGTTGTGCTTCTGACCACGGCGTCGGGTCTCAACCTCGGCCTCTCTTTCTTTGTTGCGCCCCGACTCCTCGAACTACCAACGCCCATTATGCTCCAGCAATGGGCCAAGATGTTCAAGACCACGGGCAAGGCCCTGCCGCCCGCCTTTGCCCTCCCGGCGCTGCTCAACGCCTACCTGGCGTACAAGCTGCCGGGGAGGTCGTCGCGAGCCTATGCCCTGGCCGCGCTGTTGGCCGCGAGCGTGATGCCGTATACCTATGCCGTCATCCGGCCCATTGCCAAAAAGCTGCTCGACAAGGAGCAGCAGGTCAAGGCGTTGGGGCCGGCGGTCGGCGACGTGCTGACCTTGGGCGAGGAGATGGGCATCCAGGAGGAGGACAATGGTCATGCGCTTATTGACAAGTGGGCTTTTTACAACTTGTATCGCGGAAGTGCTGCTTTTGTTGCTGGTTGTGTTGGTTTGTATGCTGCTCTGAGCTGAGCGTATTTGGTAGACTGGCTTTGGGAGAAGATGCTCGAGTTTTGATGTCAAGAGACTGGCTGGGTACAATATCAATGAAGCACAATTGTAGTCACAATAATTTGCGTCAAGAGGATGAGAAATATGATTATTTTGAAAAAGTGCGCCTTTTCTAATAGCTTGTAGGTGAATGCTGACATGTATAATATCTAGACAGATTGAATACTATGTAGTAGCTTGCATCAAATCGGTCCCTAGTATCTCTCTTGTCGCCAGTGGCCCCTTGGCACTGAATACACCAAAACTGTCCCTGAGAATCTCTGTAAATGAACAATCAGTTTCTTCAGCATGATTACCCATTGTCCTAATCTTTGATGCAAAGTGTATAATCAGTGTCTATTCTGCCGCTGTCTTGATTGACCACGGCCTACAAACGCAGTGGCCCCACTTTTGCACGGCGGTGCGAGCTACTCACTAGCGTTAGCGGGACCCCTGCTTCGCCCTGGCCCCTGCGACAAGGACGCGTGGAGTGTCCCGTTGGACAGCTCAAATTGCCAAGAAGCGGATTAGCTGTCCTCTCGATTGTCTGGTCGTCGCACCTGCACCTACACCCAGGTAGAGTTCAGGGAAACCACCAAAAAAAGTATCGAGGTTTCATGCTCACCAAACCTCCTTAACACCACAACACACTCTTGTGAAGACAGACTACGTCCAGCGCGACAATGGCGGTCGCAACGGAGTCACCTTCACCTATTCAGGTCCTTGCTGGTCTGGGCCAGAACAAGAGCACAAAGACCTTGCTTAGGGTCCTCATCCTCGCCTTCATCGCAGCTGCTGCTGTAGCTTCCCGTCTATTCTCAGTCATTCGTAAGTCTCTCTGCCATTGATTCTCGAGCGACTGTCCGTCGCCGACGTCGCCTCAAGCTCGTCTGCATCATTTGAAGCTCACCATAGCTTCAATTGAGCTGTCTCTCGCAAGAACAAGTCGCTAACTCAAACGTCATACAGGTTTCGAGAGTATCATCCACGAGTGTATGTTCCACAGCTTCCGACAAGCTTCACCCTCCTTCCCTCGAGCCGCATCACGAATTGCTAACATGATCCAGTCGATCCCTGGTTCAACTTTAGAGCTACCAAGTACCTGGTCGCCAATGGTTTCTACAACTTCTGGGACTGGTTCGATGACCGAACCTGGCACCCGCTTGGTCGAGTCACCGGTGGTACTCTGTACCCCGGCCTCATGGTCACCAGCGGTGTCTTTTACCACCTCCTCCGACTACTCTCTGTCCCCGTCGATATTCGCAACATCTGTGTCCTTTTGGCACCTGCTTGCTCCGGCTTGACGGCCTTTGCTGCCTATCTCCTCACCAATGAGATGACCACCTCGCCTTCCGCCGGCCTCCTTGCCGCCGTCTTCATGGGTATTGCCCCCGGTTACATTTCTCGATCCGTCGCCGGTTCGTACGACAACGAGGCCATTGCCATCTTCCTTCTAGTCTTCACCTTTTATTTGTGGATCAAGGCGCTGAAGCAGGGCTCGGTCATGTGGGGTGCCATGTGCGCTCTCTTCTACGGCTACATGGTTGCCTCATGGGGTGGCTACGCCTTCATCACCTGTCTGCTGCCTCTGCACTCCCTCGTCTTGATCTTAATGGGCAGATACAGCAGCAGACTCTATGTTTCCTACACCACCTGGTACGCTTTGGGCACAATTGCCAGCATGCAGATTCCTTTCGTCGGTTTCTCGCCTGTCCGCACCAGTGAGCACATGCCTGCTCTGGGTTAGTTCCTCCAACGTCATTATCACCATGCGCATTTTACTGACTAAATACAGGTGTCTTTGGATTCCTCCAGATTGTGGCCTTCCTGCAGTACGTCCGATCCGCAGTGCCCAGCAAGCAATTCCAGACGTTCCTATACGTTTCAGTCGGCGCAATTTTTGGTATCGGTGTCCTCGGTATCATTGGACTGACCTCGGCTGGTTACGTTGCCCCTTGGTCTGGTCGATTCTACTCCCTCTGGGATACCGGCTACGCCAAGATTCACATTCCCATCATTGCGTCCGTGTCCGAGCACCAGCCTACCGCTTGGCCTGCCTTCTTCTTCGACTTGAACATGCTCATCTGGCTGTTCCCTGCTGGAGTCTACCTTTGCTTCCAGAAGCTTGAGGACCAGCACGTCTTCATCGTCGTCTACGCCGTGTTCGGAAGTTACTTTGCTGGAGTCATGGTGCGCTTGATGCTCACGCTCACTCCCGTTGTTTGTGTTGCCGCTGCCATGGCCGTCTCTCAGCTGCTCGACACCTACCTCGTTGCCGACTCTCCCGCCCCCGTTGAGGAAGTTTCCGAGGAGGCTGCCGAAGCTGCCGCCAAGAAGAACAAGGGCGGCCTGCGTATTGCCTCTGCTCCCTACATTGGCATCTACAGTGTCGCATCCAAGGCTGTCGTGGCTGCCGCCATGACTCTCTACCTCCTTCTCTTCGTGCTTCACTGCACTTGGGTTACGTCCAATGCCTACTCTAGCCCTTCAGTCGTTCTCGCTAGTAAGATGCCTGACGGAAGCCAGCACATCATTGATGACTACCGTGAGGCCTACCAGTGGCTTCGCCAGAACACCAAGGAGGATGCCAAGATCATGTCTTGGTGGGACTACGGCTACCAAATTGGTGGCATGGCAGACCGCCCCACCCTGGTTGACAACAACACGTGGAACAACACCCACATTGCCACTGTTGGCAAGGCCATGAGCTCTCGAGAGGAGGTCAGCTACCCAATCATGCGTCAACATGAGGTTGACTATGTCTTGGTTGTCTTTGGTGGTCTCCTTGGATACTCTGGAGATGACATTAACAAGTTTCTCTGGATGGTCCGTATTGCCGAGGGTATCTGGCCCGAGGAGGTCAAGGAGCGAGACTTCTTTACCCAGCGTGGCGAGTACCGCGTCGATGAGGGAGCCACTGACACCATGAAGAACAGCTTGATGTAAGATTCCCCATTCCACCTACATACAATGAGTGACTAACAATTACCAGGTACAAGATGTCCTACTACAACTACAACAGCCTGTTCCCTCCTGGACAGGCTGCCGACCGTGTTCGTGGTGTCAGACTTCCGGATCAGGGTCCCGTTCTCAACACGGTTGAGGAGGCCTTCACCAGTGAGAACTGGATCATCCGTATTTACAAGGTCAAGGACCTTGACAATGTTGGTCGTGACCACGGCGCTGCCGCAGCATTTGAGCGCGGACACAAGAAGAAGAAGGGCAGCAAGAAGCGTGGACCCAGAGTTCTGAGAGTTGATTAGATGGGTCACCCATGTTTGATAGACGACCCATATTTGCCAGCTGTTGAGGCATTTCACGGGGTCACAAAATTTGGCCGGAAGAGATCAGCCCGGCAGGCATCATTTGTGTACAAAAGCTAAGAGAAATAAAGCGTATAAGCCAACATGAATCCAATCGACCGTGACTTGCCCGTTACACGTGAAATGAGGACCGTTTGCATCAAGACCTCCACAAGATAGACTTGATAACAGCAAGGCAGTGATAGGCACAGTCTACTGTTCGAAACATTCAAGATTTTGGTTTGCCCAGCCGAAGATGACTTGCGTATGACTTGTGTTATCAAATGTACGGGGTTTCAAAACGTATGAGGAAAAAAAAAAAAGAAGCTTTCCGTTTGCAACAATGGGTGTGTGTGATGCTTTTTCTCATCGTTGTCCCCCACCAACTCAAGCTCGTGGTGGTGAAAAATATCAGACGCATGCTGGGAGCACTACCTTTGATTCATGCCTTGGTTGCCCAGTGCGATCAGTAGCAACGAGGAGCTCTTCATTTTCAGGCACAGCCAAACGACCTCGCGAATTTTGCATCTGTTCCATTTCTTCTTCACTTCACTGTCGCCTGTCAGTCCCAGGTTTCCCATTCCACTTCTTGGTCCACAAAGTTCAATCATCTTTGCAATCTTTCTTTGCCTTTTTTTCTGGGCATCTTCACTTTCATTCCATCAATTCGTGGCATCAAATCAGTTGTTCTTCGCAATAATCGTTCTGTTCTTGATTCGTGTGCTTTCAATTCGATAAAGACTTGTCACATCAATTCCGACGTTGCACCATCGTCTACATGTTCAAACGCGTCGCAGAAGGTTGAGGCCATGTGGAAGTCGAAAGGCGCCCATCGAGGCAGCAAGTAAGTCTAATCTCCATCATCAACACCGTTTCCGGATCAGGTTCATTGCCATCGACAACAGCGATGTCGTTCCAGTGCTTTCTGGACTACCCTCGGTCGCTCCTTCTGAGAAGCTCCGAACCACTCCTCGGCTGCCGACTACGAGCTTGCCGAGCGCGGCCATGAACCTCGCACACATTGTCTTGGACTCATCTCAAGATCTAGCCAAAAAATTTCCATCTCTCTATACCCAAATCAATGATAGAAATCACGCTAACATTCAGCAGGAGCAGTGGCTCAACCTCGTACCAGCATCTGCCAGATGACGACAAGGTCTACCTCCCAGATAGCAATGTCTACGTCACGACGACCAGCTCTGGCAGACCTGCCATTGCGCGGAAGAAGAATAGCGATCATGGTTTTGACTTCTTGAGCGAAGCCTTTGGCATTCCAACTCGACCCAGCTTCCAACGTGGTCGCCGCCAAAGCATCCCCAACCCACAACCACGGTCAAAGTCGGCTTACAGCACGCCAACACCACGAGTCATTGAGCTTCCATCCGACTACGAAGAGTCACCCGAGAGAAATGAGTTTGAGCGATCTCCAGGTCAAGGCTCTTCGAGGTCCTCTTCGCGCTCCAATTCCACGCTCAAGAGCATCCTACGCACTCCCAAGTCCAACACCAATGCGCCACGACAGCTCAGAGACTATTCTCCTAGCTCGAGTCGAGTGAGTTTACAGTCGAAGCGGCGCAGCCATACGCTGTCCCATCCGCCCGAGCCTGAGAGGACACGATTCGCAATGTACGACGACGAGCCTGATGAGAACGACTCAATTGCAGATTCGACTGTGCCATTGGTCCATCCCAATGTGTCGGACTATTCGCCACTTGCTCCCTCACAATTCCATCCAAGTTTTTCAACCCTGCCGGCTGGCTTCCAGCAATTTCCCAGCCAAGCTCCTCCGATGATGTGGTCAAGCACTGGTGCTGTTGGTCATGTACCGACACCCGCTGGCGCCACCAATAATCTAGCCGGGAACATGAGTCCCCAGCAAGCCCAAAACTCTGGCTATCAGATGCCATACACGCACGTCATGGGTTTTCAGCAGCCGAATAACACGCATCATATACCTCAGATGCCGCAGATGGGCACGCCAGCTTTCACTCAGCCCCAGCAAGGCTTCGTTATTCCACCGCCTCCGCCTCCTCTTTTTGTCTCACATCCTGATGGCTTCGCACCTTTGGCTCAGTCTTCCTCCCTGGTGCAACCCGATCAAGGACAGATGCGACAGCATTGTGCAACTAATGACAAGGCCCAACTCACAAAGGACGAAGCATCTCCGAGTGGACACCATTCTCAAGAGAACAGACCTGATGAGGATAGGGACGAAGGTATCAAGAGCTCGAAAAAGAAGAAGCAAAGTGCCAAGGATGCAATGGATCAGACACCTCCTTCGACACCCACTATGCATATGCACATATGTGCTGGCTGCGGCAAGACGAGATCGAAGGGTTACCACATGACCCACCCGCTGAAGAAGGGCGAGGTACCAGAGCCAGATTATTGCCGTCGATGCATCATGACGGCCGATTACACTGATTCCGAGGTGACTGAAAGCGGCGTTGGTAGTGATTTCCTGATGGTAGGTGTATCTCATTCCTGTTTTGATGAACAATATGCTGACAAGGTCTGACAGACACCCGCACTGCCTGTCGATAAAAAGCGTCGAGACTACGATTCTCCAACAAGCACAGTAATTTCCAATAAGCAGGGTTCCTCTCGGAAAGATCTCCAGAAGGGCCACAGCAAGCGAGATAGCCTTCTGCAGACTGTTTCGTCATTCATTTCTAATGGGCGTCGGAACAGACGTACAGACTCTCTTTCAACGCCGGAAGAGGGAAGTGACCGAGCGTCATCTCCGACTGGAGAACCCAGAGTGCGTCGCACAAGCTCACGATCAGACAAATTGCCTTCGACCAGAGGCGCCCATACCCGGTCGCCTCTTAGCAAATTTGTTGAGCAACAGTCCAAGACCTCCATCGAGTCTGTCGCTTTCGAGGCACGCAACTCTGAGAAGAGTGGGTCTCGTAAGAGCACGCGCGATAGGTCGGCCAAGAAAAATTATCGAGTCGCTCCTGACACCAATTCAGAAGTGACTAAACAGTCGAATGTCTCTCGCCGCTCTGGTGCAAGTCGATCGGACGTGAAGAACTTTTCATACAAGCCAAGTCGCAAGACTCCTCGAAAAACCAGTCCACTCTTGCCACCTTCTGGCTCACGAGACACTCTTCCAAAATCTCAGTCAGGTTCTTCATACCAGCAGCCATTCGTACACGATGAGGCTTCCGAGCTTGAGAGAAGGAGTGAACGAATTCCGTCCAGGCAGTCCAAGACGGCTAGCAGTCAGATGGCTTCTTATGGAAAATCTGCTGCCATGGACGAACATCTTGCAACCAATGTGGGCTCAAAACACAGATCAGCTTCGCGTCATGATCATGGGGCTTCCAAGACCCCAGATTCAGGATGGACACTTGACCAAGATCGGCTTGAAGGTTCTCGTGTCTTGGAGGAAGAGGAGCTTGCAGGATCTCGAGGCATCTTTGATCATGCCCCCAACTTTGATATGCCGGCGAGCAACCAGAACTTTCACCAGTGGACTGGCTCCGCTGCTCACGATCCCGAAAGTCACGTCAGCGTGGCAAAGTCTATGACGCGCAGCAGGGAGTCGACCAAGAGATCAAGCGAGAAATCTGGCGCAACTGCATCCAAGGGCAGTGATAAAGGTGAAGACTTCGAGACTTCTGTTGGCTATGCCACTAGAGAAGACAAATCTGTCGCCTTGGAAGATCTCCGATCAAACAGTGGCAAAAGCAGTGTTCACTCGTACCAATCTGGACCAAAATCAAACGATCTTCCCATGCAAATGAAAACGACAGTCTCTAAGCACTCCAAGCCAAAGTCTGACGATGCTTGCAATGTGGAACTTCCAAAGTCAACTGGATCGCCCTACAGTAGCCACCCATCCACCACTTCTAGCCAGAAATCCCGTACCCGGCGAAAACCGGAGTTCGCTGCAAGAGTTGACAACCCGTTTGAGCAGGACAATCTCCCCAATGACAACTTTCCACAAGAGGACCCCCTGTGGAAGATGCCGTCTGGCAATGCCTTTTGTTCATAGGATGAACGAGGTGCTGATTCGGAACCTGAACTGTCGCCCAGTCAAGATCGATTCGATGATATGCCTGCAACACCTGCTTGTGCCGACTGGGATGAGATTGATCCTCAGCCACAAGTCAGGCGCAATTCATGGGGACACGACCAAGGTCATTTTGAACAACAAGCAGAGCAAATGGCAGCACAGATGGTCGAGGATGAGCTCTTGCGCGCCGGTAAGCACTCTGGTCTTTTCGGTTTTGGCCTAGGCTTGGGTTCTTTTGATGACCCTGCAACATCAACATATTCTTCCCTGCCCCGTTACTTCAGCCATCTGACTACAAGTCAAATCTCCATAGAATCCTGTGCTTCGGATGAGGACCGCAACGACGGGAACGCACATTACCAGCTCTCGGATGAGTCGGAGCTTGGATCAGACATGGCTGAAGAGAAAGAGGTCAAACAGATTGGTGAGTGGGTATTCAATCGTGCAATACATACAACACATGCTAATCATTGTAGTAGAGTTTACGAACCATCAAAGTCGATCAAGCTCTCGTCAAGGACCTCGCCCGGCCGAATTGGACAGCTCTCACGGTCGTTTCAGTCCGTTGAAGCACATGAGCCCTGACGCTCACGGCAACAGGAGCCCCGTCTCATTGAACAGCCACATCAGTGAGCACGGCGATCGTAGCCATGAGACCTTATCGAACACTTCATCATTCGAATGCGTCCCTCCATCCGAGGGATCTTCAGTCATTGCCCATACGGGGCACTCCCACGAAAACTTTGCAGGACTACGCAGCACCCACGAAAACACATTGAACAAGTCACCCGCTGGAGCTCCTCGTCGTCGCATTCGCCGTTTCGGATTGTCTTGAATCAACCACGTGCGTCTTACAAGACGAAATGCAGCATACTTGCGAAGCCGTTGGCATCATTGTATCATGACTTGGCATTGTCTCTTTCGACGTGCTGGACTACTTCGATATAATTTGCGGCTGTAATAATTATGCAATTGTACTTCAAGCTTTCACCTCAATTGGCTTGTCGGAATACTTGAGAATATGATGCTCTGAGAATACATTTTCGCCCACTCTGCTGTGTCTTCCAAGGACCTATTATGGGCCATGGAATCATGGAAGAGCTATATGATGGAGAAAGGAGAAAACACCTTGAAAAGAAAAAAGAGATAAGGTGGAACACAAAGGAAAGGAAGGAAGGAGAAGAGTTGGTATGTTAATTACAACCGTATGGTTTGCGCAATGAGGGAGATAGGTAGCTGCCAAGGATAATAATTTGATACAAGGCAATGCAATGCCTTAAAACGGGTCGCAAACAGACAGAGACCAGGAAGCTATATAACTAATGAATGAATATACTATGGCATCACATGAAGTAGAGACAGTCACATGCCAAAATTTTATGTGACAAAAAAAATATGCTGCCTATTGAGTCACATCGTGTGACAAGATTAATCAGTCAAAAAGGCAAAAGAAAAGATATGTCGCTTCTGTGGATCGAACACAGTGCCTCCAGATATCGTAAGGTCCTGAAGTTTGGGGCTTCAGTCTGGCGCTCTCCCAAGTGAGCTAAAGCGACAGTGGGAGATTATGTGTCACTGTCTTCTGTTTGCAGAAGACCACGTGATTGGTTGTTGTTGAAGAATATTGATATTATTGACAAATATCTCGAAGGGTGACGAGAATTCTCTTGTTTGAGGACTTTTTGGGATGTGGATATCGTTCTTTTGGCACTATTGCAGAATTTTGCTAATCGTTGCGTGGGGCGGAATGAACCGAGATATGGTATACTATTGTTAGTGTCTGGGTGGGCGACATACGTAGTATGCTGCATGACATGACCATACTCCGGTTATACGAGGCGAGGTCTTGTTCGTGAAGAGTTGAATAGTCAGAACGTGATAAAAAAAACGTTTAATATCATTTGTGCATGTTTATTGTCGTATCATTTCTTTCTTTGCTTATCATTACGTTAAATACCATCATCGCTGCCTTTGATTCCTACTGAATAAATAGGCCAATGTGCAGTACAGCAACTCCATAAACTTTTTTCATTTGTGATCCACAGGTCTTCCTACCCAAATATAAAACAACCAGAAATACGTCTTCTTAGTGACGTCCAAAGATGCCCTTTAGCCAGTCCCAGAAAGAGCCTAAAAATCCTATAGAGTTAGCTTTCTGTTAGTCATGATGCACTGATACGTGTACAGATCATGAAAATGAGTAGTGAAATGTGATGAGTGAGAGTATTTATTCCAAAGAGTGGAACTGAATCGAAGGCTTGATATGAATAAGGGAACTAACCTGAGGATGAAGAGTTGTTGTTGGAGCTGGTAGTGGTAGGAGCGGAAGCAGTAGTGGTAGTAGTGCTAGAGGCTCTGGCAGAAGTGGTTGTAGGATTCACGACAGTGATGATGCTGCTGCTGCTTGCAGCACGGGTAGTAGTAGAAGTAGTAGCAGTGGTAAGGACGCTGCTGAGCGTCGAGGCAACGGCAGAAGTGACAGTGCTGGACTTGATAGAAGATGTAGTCGCACTGGCTACAGTGGTAGCGGAACTTACTCTGCTCGAGATGACGCTGGTGCTCGAATCGACGCGGTACCAGTTCTCGACCGGGTCGCCGAGACACTCGCCCACCGTCACGGCCGTGTAGTTGAGCGATTGGATCTCCTTGAGCATGTACTCGGTCAGGTTGTAGACGGTCTGGTAGTGAATGTCGTGACCAATGGCCAGGGCGTCAAAATCCGAGGCGACGTGCCCGTCAAAGAACTGGTCGACAATGTCCTTGGACGTCTGGATCAGATCGGGACTGTCGTGCAGGTAGTCCTGGGTGTCGAGGTCAAAGTAGACGACGTGGTAGCCCAGGTCGGCCAGGTCCGACTCGCAGCCGCTCTCGGCCGTGCAGGACGAGTAAGGGGGTCGCATGTAGGTTGGGATGAAACCCAAAATGTTGCGGAGGGCCATTTCGTTCTTGATCATCTCGTTCTTGCGCTGGAGCGAGGTGATGTTACTGAGATCGGCGTGAGACCAGGTGTGAGAGGCGATTTGGTGTCCATCGGCGTGCTGGCGTTGGATCACGGCAGGCCAGGCGAGACTGGTGTTGTCAATTTCTCCCTTGCCATTGTTGTTGCCAGTGATGAAAAAGGTGGCCTTGGCGTTGTACTTGGCCAAAAGATCGAGAAGGTCGCTGGTGTAGCCACTCGGACCGTCATCATAGGTGATAGCCACGGTGCCTACAGTCTCACAGCTGTAGATACCAGCACCGCCATACGCTATACTGCCAAGCTTGGCTCGAGTCAAGGTCGAAGTATTGGTGCCCGAAGGGATCTTATTGGCATCGCAAGCCGGTCCAAAGTTGAACAAGCAGTCCGGAGCCTTGCAGTGGTCCACCGTGGTACCACAGTATCTGGGAAGAATCAGTGGTTGTTCTTGTCGTCAAAGCAAGAGCCAAATCATACCCTTCAGCAGAGCAGCACTCGTTTGAAGCGCACACAGCATTGTTAAAGCTGGGACCACATCGATCTTCTCCATCATCGCCCGAACCACCGTCGTCAATGCAAGCGGCGCCAAAGGCAGCTTGGCAGCCATTACTAGAACTGCAATAGTCGGTGGTATTGCCGCAGTAGCCACTGTATTGATGTTAGTATATGACCAAGGTGCAGCGCTTTTCAGGAGAACTGACTATTGTGAGCAGCACTGTAATATATCATTAGTACATGTGATGTGGTATCATGTCTCTTTCATATGTCAACTTACCAAGCCAGTCTCGCATGTGTATCCAGCTGTGCCAGCTCCTGTATTTCCGCACGTCATGTCAGGTGAGACATCACGCAGCATTATAGGAAGGGAGGAGGCAGAGGCAACTGCAAGGTTGCTTGCCAAGGTAAAAGACATTAAAGTAAGACCACGCATGGTGAATATAGGGTATCAAGCGAATGGATTGTGTAGTAGCAACGAGAGTATTACAGCCAACTTGCACGTCAAGGCCTGTTTGGATGACAGAAGAGAGCGGCTCCCTTTTTGTATCGAGGCATCAATGGGTGTTTATAGGTTCCCAGGGCCGTGGTAGCGAACTGACCGCGACAAGGATGCATGGACATATTCGGACGACTGCACAATAACGAGAGCTGACGGTGCTCTAGTGAGTCTTGATCAGTATATTCGAGGGGCACTGTGGAATACTGTTGAGCACAGATGGAGTCTAAGAATTCGGGTAAGGTTACCGAAGCCCTACCGTCGAGGTATGCCATCATTGGAACTCGTTGGAACCATAGTTGGCTCGGGGGTCTTTTCTCCCATTGGATGTTGAGCAATATCGGAAAGTCTAGAGTTCTCGTCCCTTGCAGGTAATCCTAGTTTCCGGTGTATATAACAGACGGAGGATGAGTCGAAACAATGGTTAGTTCAAGAATACGAAGACGTCCCCACAGTATCTCTTGGGCTCAAATATTGTTGGTGGTCGACTTTAACTATCTAGTTAGCAGCTAGATCCCTTTGGGGGTCGATCTGGAGCCCAGTGCGGCGCTCAAAGAGACGGTAGAACACACGGATGTGTGAGCATGTTCAGGTTGCGTTGGTTGCCAGCCATGGGCCGAATCCCAAACACTGGTCGACGGTGGTGCGAATTGGCGATCAGCGCAGAAAAGCAAGTGACAGTTGCATCTACAGCACGTCTCCATAGTCCCCTTGTCCTGACCCTACTGCCCTTCTGCAGGCATGTTGCATAGGTCAGACGAGCAAAGAAAAAGCATTGGACGAATGAGCTGGTGGCGGACTCGTAACGTCGAGGCCAATTTGCGCTGCTCTGCGTTGTACAATATGCGTCTTGTCGTGCAGATTATATTGACTGGCGAATACGACTTTTGACGCGATGCTGGCAAATGCTGGGAGAAGCAATAACACGGTTGAACAGCTTGAAGCGGGTGATGCAAGGCTGGACATCATTGGCAATGAGCATCATCACTTATTCCCTGCTCAAGGCCTTGCGAATCACTCAGCTAATATCGGGCAGCCACATCTCTATGCATTTTGCTGATGTCGGCCGACGAAAACTGCATCTCGGTCCTCGGACATAGTCTGCAAGCCACTTGGACGTGAAGAAGGGACGGGATGTATGTGTATATTGTGGATCATGGGCCATGTGGGATAAGCGTGGCAACTTGATATTCTTTTTTTTCTTTGCTGTGATGAGCTACAAATCACCGTCGTGGCGCATAAGTTGAATATTTGGGGTGCGTGGAAGAAAAGCAAAACATGATTGATCGGAGCTGACATTCCATGTTATTTCCTATTTCCTTGGCTGATGAAAAAGTGTGTCCGAGCGAGTTGGCACGGTGGTCCATCATGACAAGAGTGAAGACGATGATGGAATGTTAACTTCAGATCAGGTAGCGCAGTCACTCACCTGCTTGCCTGCTTCCACAGAGTCTCGAAGATCGAAAGACCCTTCCCGCCCGCACTACACTACCGATCCGTGGAGTTTCGATTCGAGATTCGGGAGATCTGCCACCAGGAATATTACAAGCGTAGAAGCGTTGCGCATTGGTCGCGGGCGTGACATGACACCCAGACCTCCAGCCATGACTTCTTTCCAAGTCTCAGGTGAGACGCGTGGTGAATGGAAAGACCCAATTTTCTGTGTTTGATGCTAATGGGGAGAAAGGGCGACACTCAGTGCCATGGAGTGCTTGGCAATGGGTTTGCCAAGGGACTATGGGGCCTAGCTAGGGGAGCTGTATTTCGCAAACAGTCCCTGAATTAATAAAATGAGGCGTCCGGTCGCAAGCCTCTGAGAGTTTAAAGAACATGACAACACAACTTTTACAATGTCAACAGCAACATCAGGAATATGTCTCTTCCGATACGGAGCATTCCCACGATCAATTGCGGGAGAAGATCGATAGTTGCTCTAATTATAGCGAATCGATCGGATTGTCGGGCTGAGCTGACGGGGGAACCTTACAGCTGGGGCTGAGGAGAATAGAGGCCCGCCAGGGTCCAGCGAACTCCAGAGTCAAGCCTTCAGTGAGCTGAGAGCCCCAATATCTACACTTCTGCACTACGCCGCCGTGCAAGCAGAAGAGAAGAATGTAACCCTGAAGCCTCGCCCTCATTTATTCTGGACATTGGCCACGCTGCTTCTCTTCTCACTTTTTACTTCTCGCAAAATTCGTCGTCGAATATTTATCGTGGCGGTTCACATTGTTTTGCGTGATCCCTAACATTTGGCTCCTCTGCTGACGACTGCCACCGAGTAGTACTTTACTTTGCGTATTGTTCCTCAAAGCATCGCCCTCACTACTAACGCTGCAAGCAAGTGGAACTCTCTGCTCTATTGTATTCAAAGTCAGTGATTCCAAAGATCTGACTTGTGAACCGAGGCATGACAAGTTCTGCGCCTCGTTTGGTCGTCATGATCGTTGCCGTCAGCCGTTCTTCAGCATCGTCGTGGGGGCGTTCAGTGCCAGCTTTGCTTATACTACAGTGATGTATTGGATCTGGGCCCTGTGATACGCTGAAGAAGTGCCGGCACCGCCTTTCCCGTCGCGTCGCCGCCGCCCGCGGCCGCCGACTCCATGGTTAGCCGAACGGCCGAAATCATCAACACCCCTTGTGCCTGAGTGTAGTAAGTAAGTAATCAAAAGTTAAGGTAATCTGTAGCAAATGTGTTTAGACGGTAGGTGCATACATAGGCTTTGACAGCCAAGGTACACACGGAACGTGTCAGACAAACTCTGTTTACTTTGGGTTGGTTTAGTACTTTCTTGTCCCTTGACGGCGGCCGCACAAACCGCCAGATTGACAAGAGAAAGAAGATGACAGAACACAGCCACGATTCACAGACTCCCAAACGCCTGACTTGCCGAGCTGGTACGGCGCCTCTGTCAATCTTTATTCTCACGGCACGCATTGGACCACTAGGATTGCAAGCTACAGTGGTCCTCTAGCCTGGGCACACGTCGGCTAAGAAGCCAAGCACGAGGACCTTTACCCAATTTGGCCTCCCGTTGGCTCTAGTTCAAGGCGCAGCCCAAACAGCTTTGGGTGCTTCTGTGTGCTGCATGTACCGGCTCTTTGGCGCTGCTTGTCAGCGACTCAGCAAGTCTCCTTTTTTTCTGCTGCACTTGCTGGCTGGTAAGGTTCTGGGGGAGGATCCCTCTCTTTTAAATGCAAAAGGAGTGTGTTTCAATTCGATACCTCGAGGTAGGAGCAGCGTATGCACCTGGCACCGCACTTGACCTGGCTGATGGATTGAGAGGGTCCAAAATTGGTCATCTACCTTGCATCTCATCTTAAGTGGATTGATCATTGTCAAAGAGATTCAGTTCAATTCAATTCCTTACCTCTCTGACCTACTGGTTGCTGGGTTCCATTCTTCCATTTTCAAGTCAAACCTTTTCGTCGTCCCTCCAAGGCACATGCACTTCTTGCAGCATTCCTTTTGTTCCAAAGTAGCCAAGGTACTTACTGCCTAGACTACTAGACTGGGGGCGCATTCTTTTCTTGTTGATCATTTTGGTCTTGGTCTCTTCTTGTCTCTTGTCTCTCTTCGTATCAAATTCCTCTTACCAGACAACCAGACTACTGCACAGCCTGCATACCTAGGTATCTGCCTGCTTCTTGGTATTATTAAGTTGCGCTGGCGCCGGGCTCGGGGTTCAATTTGATGCCAATCTATTGATTTGGTCGGAGAGGAAATCGCAAATCAAATCAATTCATTCCCCTGGGGTAAAGGAATCAAAGAGTAAGAGGAGAGAGATCGGTTGTGAGACTGCCCCGAGCGCCATCCTAACAGTGGGCGCTCACTCTAAAACATTTATTGAAATGCGAGAGGACATCCGCAATCCTCTCCACGTCTTTTCCCCTTCCAGCTACCAACCCTATCGCAAAATGACCGACTACGACTCGCCGTCTACTACGGCGCCCAAACCGAGGAAACGCGGTTTTCCCTTCATCCTCTATGCCTCGTATATAACCGACTGGCTCTGTCTGATAGCTGCCGGTGTGGTGGGGACCGTTTTGGGCAATGTCACACCCAATAAGCGCCCATTCCGCATCGATGACCCCAACATTGGGTATGTTTCTCACCAGTCGTCTGCGGATCAAATCAGGAAATCTTTGTTGACCAAGTTTTCAGATTCGCCTTTACTGAGCACGAGACTGTCTCATCAGCGCTGCTGCTCACGTGCAATGCCGCCATTCCCATTGCCATTATTCTGATCGTAACCTTGATATTTGTGCCTGGACCGACTGTTCCCAAGGGAACCCCTGCTTCTCTCATTTGGAAGCGCAAGCTATGGGAGCTTCATGCAGGATGGCTCGGATTGGCCATGTCACTATGCGGCGCCTGGTTCATCACCAGCGGCATGAAGAACATGTTTGGCAAGCCGCGTCCGGATCTGCTTTCGAGATGCCAGCCCGATTACGCAAACATCGCCAACTACTATGTGCTCAAAGTGAACGGTAGTCTCAGCGGGCTTGTTTCGGCAGATATCTGCAAGAACACAGACAAGAGCCTACTCGACGACGGATTCCGGAGTTATCCATCTGGTCACTCCTCCTCGGCCGCTGCTGGTCTCATCTACCTGTCCTTTTTCCTCGCCAGCAAGTTTTCCGTTGTCATACCCTTTGTGGCGACTTCGGGACATTCGGTCGAGTCGAGTTCCGTGGCCTTTCCATCGCGACACAATGGTGCTACCTACAAGCCCATGTCGCACGCTACAGACGAGCTCTCGTCTCCCGGCGATCCTTCAGTGGCCAAGCAGATTGCGTCTCATGGGACCGAGGTTCTGGCGGTCAGGAAACAGGCGGCAGCACCTCCTATTTACCTACTCGTGGCGACTCTGATTCCCTTTTTCCTGGCTATCTTCATCGCCAGTTCACGATGGTACGACTTTAGGCATCACGGTTTCGACATTTTGTTTGGATTCATCATTGGCATCATTACCGCCTGGTTCTCGTTCCGCTACTACCATTTGCCGATTTCCACCGGCGCCGCTGGGCATGGGCACCTCGTAGCCCCGATAAGGCCTTTTGGGCCGGAGTGGGCGTGTACTCGTATGCGACGGACAAGAAGCACTGGATCCGGCCCGGCGATGAGGAGGAAGGTCTCGCAGCGAGCTACGCCAACCAGGAGAATATTGAGCTTCGCGGTATGCGCTACCGCCAGAGACCGGAAGTAGGAACCCTGAACACGACCGAGAGCTCGACGGCCATTGCCAAGCAGGACAGGAATCAGCTGAGTCCCACGGACGACTTTAGCACTATTCGCGACGACCGAGCTTCGACATCGCATGAGGATCATAACAGGATCTAGAGGGATCCGGATTTTACTGTACAATTTTTACTGTACAGGATGAGGGAGGGGGCGGATATTCTGAGACGCAAAATGAATTTGACATTTTATGCATTCACCGGGTCGTTCAAAAGTGGCAATTGTGACGACAGATATGACTGCATCAGTAGGCGTTTTTGGGGATTCGTGTATACATCTGGCAAGCTGTAGTATATCTTGACTATTGTATGAAAGTCTTTTGGGCCTGACTTGAAGGATAATCGTGTTTAGAGATCGAGCAGTGCGGAATCAAATTCAAGTTCCTCTACTCACACTCACTTTATTGCAATTTGGTAGCATCTTCATGTTTGCACGATCTCTTGTCGAAAAGCATAAATTGGAGAGAGCAAAAATGTAAACATACATCTTACTCTTCGCCCTCCTCCTTGATCTCTTTCTCTTCCTCCTCCTTAATATCTTCTTTCTCATCCTCTTCCTTCTTCACCTCCCTCTCCTCCTCCTCCTCCTCCTCGTCTTCCTCCTCGTCCTCCTCTGCTGCCGTGATGGCAGGGGTCGGCAGAGCTAGCGGCGTCGCCGGGCGCACGAAGTAGAGGGCGGGACCAAATAGGTTGACGAACGATCCCAGTGGGGCGTTGCTGCGTTCATATACACTGACAGATGTTAATTGATAAATAAGTGGTGATGGGTTTGATCAGACTTACCGAGACCATAGCGACTCTGCCGGCGTTCGGCCGCCACAGGCCGCGCGGACGCGGGAAAAAGGGCGGAGGCGGGGCGGCCGACAGTCGCGGCCTATGTGCTCCAGCCCTGGGCAGTTTTGGCAGCGGCGAAGCNGCCGTCGGCGTCACGGGCGGCGACCGGGAGACGCGTGCTGCTGCTGCTGCTGCCGGTGCCGGCGCCGTTGCCGCTGCTGTTGGTGGTGATGGCGGCGGTGGGAGTGGTGGTGGTAATAGTGCCCGCAGGCAAGTCACCAATCATGTTCGCATATTCTTCATTTAGCCTTGATCAGTAACGATACCATTAATAACATAAAAGCACATGAACTTACCTAACAAGGAGGGCCCTACGTGAATGCCGTGGTCGCTCGGGGTGCGGTCTTCCCAAGGAAAGGTCCAATGCGGCTGGTCCGACATAATTTCCTTGACTTTATCGATAGTTTGCTGAAAATACTAGTTTTACTGAACATGGAACGACAAATATCTCGTGAAAATGTACATTGAGGATACGACACCTGAAGAGAAGAGGAAGAAGGCAAAGGAGGACAGGATCAGGTCTGTTAGCAATATACAGGCGGCCTGGCTTGGAACGATGAGGTCCAACATGGCTTCCAGTTTTGGAAATTATTTACAACAACAAATGCAATCGCTACCCTGTCATGCTGCAACTGTCGGCCGTCTTGCGTGTAATACAGATAATTTGTACACTTTATGGGAAGGAACAGTTTTCTTCTTTGTTTGAGTACTGCTTTCCCGCCAGACACAGACAACAGTAATGGTATTGTGGGCTATTTCCCACCGGAATGGCATTATGTATAACTCTGACCGTAATCAGATATCATGAGTCCTTTGTATTTACTTACTGTTGTGCAGAAAATGACCAAGTCCCCCATTCGAAGACAATCTCTCAGCAACTTGTGTTTATCGTTAGGGCAAGACACTGCTTATATTTGCCAGCTGTAAGAACAGCATCTGCGAGCTGAATGAGTGATCTTCACAATTTAACCGTGTTCAGAACAATGCGGCTGTAACGAGGTCTGGCGTTCTCACAGTCATTTTCATTGCCTCCCTTTCTGTGTTGTGATTCATCTGGTATACATGATTTCATACTGCCAACTATAATTTGTGTAGTACATATCTGCTTATTACTACCAAGCCACATGGGCAGCCGCCAAAACCCAGCCCAAGGTAACCATCGTCGCAACTCCTGAACTGGCCTGGGTCGACCAGCCCGCACTCGTATCATCATCATCGCCATATTCTTCTTCGTCAACCTGAGCTGCATTGATCCTCGTACAAATGACCTGCGTCCGAGAAACATTGGTCTCGCCACTTGTGACGGTGGGAGAAAAGGCCATGACCTGCAGACCAGTCGAGAGCCTATCATACTGTGACGTGTCCGAGCCATTATGCGCGCTAGTCCAACCACCCCAAAAGGTATCACCGCTGTCCATCACCGTCTTGTTGAAGCCCTGGGTAAAGACCGCGCGGGACTTGCTATTATAGTCTTGCACGGCCGCGTAGCCCAGCGTGTCGGCGCACGCGTCCAGGCTGTACCAGCTCGTCGACACGCCCTGGCACGAACCGTCGGTGCGGATGGTGCGCTCAATGGCGTCGACGCACTCGGTGCCCAGCACAAAGGAGCAGTCGGTGCTGTCGTCCGCATCTTGCTGGCTCAACAGATTGCTCACGTTGGCGGGCGTGCCCCAAAAGCTGATCGTCGTGAAGCACAGGTCTGTGACATTGTCGGGCAGCGCCGACTCTAGAAGGCCGCCGCTGGGCCAGGACAGGCCGTACGAGTAGTCGGTAATGTGCGGGTCGACGAATGTAGTCTCGTACCATTTGAAATCCGTCTCATTTTCGGCAATGCTTGCCGCGTTGGGGACAGAAAAGTCTGAAATGTTGATTTCTTACATTGCCAATCTGTCAGTGTGTGCTCAGATGAGGTGTAGGAAAAGGTGCATGCTCACGTAGGTTCCAGTTTTGGTACAACGGGCTCGAAGTGTTGATCAAGCCTGAAATGCTTGCGAATGGATTGAATTCAACGGATCGAGTCGCGTTTGGGTTCGCGAGGCCATTTTCGAACAGACTGACGGTGTAATTGTCGGCTTCATTCACATCTGGGATGGTCGTTCCAGTACTCGTATAGTATTGATATGTATCGGCGATTACGACTCTATTGGCTGCTGCTAACATGAGCAGCAGTATTGACTGGTGATTTTGTCCAGACATGGTTACTAAATGAATTTTTGGACTCGAGAGAGAATACACTCTTCAATTGACTATGTATTTAGAACAGCACGAGAAGATGATTGCGTGGGATCTTATGGTCACATCATATACCCAACTATTTTCTGAAGGATTCAATCCTAATCATATGATGATGGTAACCGCGCCGCAATGTACCAGAATGCGGTATAGATGTACAGCCAAGAAACGCAGGCACCGACTGCGGCCACGGTAATGGAGCTCTCTGAGCCCGCAGGCGCCGATCCACCACCTTTTCTTGTCGGTGTAACTGGACGAGAATATATCAGAATTCTCATTGGTTCGCGCAACGAGGCTTGACTTTTGGTAACTTTATATGTCGAGTTGTCAGTCCCTGCGCCTTGCCGTAGACCCGCGTTGCCCCTGTCTTCGATAGAAATAAGGAAAGTCACTGTCAGTTGCTGTGACGTAACATACTTATCTGCTCAGTGCTCATTATCAAGACTGAGATGGCAAAGCAGCAAGTACGGAATAAATTCATCCTTTCGCTTTTGGTCCCAAAGACATCTACTGAAGATCTCTTCCCAAAGAGTATAGTCTTTTTACATAAGCCCCATCCTGCTGTGTTAGAGGCTTTGTGCTGAGTCCGAACGGGCCAATAAACTCCCGCGGAATTCCGGTACCATATTTCTCACCAAGCGTCTGGGCGCTGAGATACATGTGGTCGGAAAATCGAGATTAGTTTCTATACTATACTCCAACATTTCATACCATGTCGACGGAATTCCGTTCAGTCTGTGCCTCAGGGCAAAAACTATTAAAGTGTCAGAAAATCGGAAAAAAATTGAAATGAGACGAAAGATGACAGAGAGAAGTGAAAATAATTGTTTAATGCTTTTCCAAGCTGCCGAATTCCATCGTTCCCAGCCCAACACATCCACCAAATCCACACGACGATCATCAAGAGATCCACAAACCACACAGGGACCATGTCAGACAATAAGCATATCGTCCTAGTCACCGGCTGTACCGATGGGTCGGCTGGGGCCGCTCTCGCACGGCAGTTCCATCTGCGTGGCTGTCGCGTATTCGCAGCGGCGCGGAGTCTCGACAAGATGCAGAGCCTGGCGGATCTTGGCATCCATACGCTGGCCATGGACGTCTCACAGCCGGACCAGATTGCGGCCGCGGTCGATGCTGTCGGCAAGGCCACAGAGGGTCGACTGGATATCCTCGTCAATAATGCCGCGGCCTTTAACCTCATGCCTTTGGCTGATCAGAACCTGGACGATGCTAGGGCTAGTAAGTTGCTCCGCAATTTCTGTCAGTCTTTTTACACTTTGCACTGGAAAAATAAGGATAAGGAATTGATCAAGGTTATTTCTTGTCGGGGTCCACAACCCTTGAGAAGCTATTGGTCCTACTGCATCCTTTTATAGCTCTCCACCTCACTTGCATCCAATTCGTCGATGGACAGAAGATCTTTACTAAGAATAGCGTTACCCATAGTGTTCAACGTCAACGTCTTTGGCACGCTGGCCGTGACTCAAGGATTCCTCCCCTTGCTCACAGCCTCAGCCGCAGCGGGAGGGCGTGCGCGCCCTCTCGTCGCCAACGTCGGCAGCATCTCGGGGCTGGCCGAGCCCGTGTTCCAGGGCACGTACGCGGCCAGCAAGGCCGCCGTGGCGGCCATGACCGGAGTGATGCGCAAGGAGTTTGCGCCGCTGGGCGTCCGGGCCGTGGCCGTCGTGTCTGGCGCCGTGGCCACCAACTTCAAGCAGGGCAACTCGCCGTGGCAGGTTCCTGGGGAGAGCCTCTACTCGGCTCTGGCTGGCGATATCGAGGGCAAAACGTCGGCTGGTTCCAGCTACGCCATGAGCCCTGATGACTATGCCAAGAAAGTTGTTGGAGATTTGCTTCAGACGAATCCTGGGCCCGCCGTCTTTCGTGGCAGATTCTCAACGGCAGTTTGGCTAGTGAGTTGGTTGGGGTGGTCTGGGATGCTGGATTCTATGGAAATCAAGAATGCCGGTTTGGATGTGGCTCAAGTTCCCAATGCTTGACACATTTCAACCGGAGCTTCAGGGTAAACGATAAGAATACTTTTCATAAATCCATCGTCGATGCAAGTCAAGAGCTTCCCAGAGCAAGTGTAGTGAGCGCTTATAATAACACAAGTTGCTGAGAGCATGTTTTGGAATTGGGTGGAAGGTGCATATAAAAATTGCCTATATTATCGTAGATCATCTCCTTGAATAGGCGATGACCATGCGGAAGTGGAACCATTGCGTTATCACCGTCTCCGACCAATCTACTGCCTTTGGAAGGATGACAAAACTTTTGCTTGTCAACGACCACAGCTATATATGATTTGGATGTTGCCACACAGCACATACGACCATAACTCTTAGAAAACTCGGCATCCCGTCCGCTCTGCCCTAGATAAACTGAGAAGCGCCGGATTAGTACTCAGATCGGTGACGGCTGGGGAATCCCCGGTGTTGTATGTTTTGCATTTTTTGGTGTTTATGAATCTTGCTTCCTGCGCGAATAAAATTGTGTAGTACCGTGATAGGGTCAGAGAGAAATCTCTTTGCATTGCAAGGTACCGTCTCTATACTGGAACACCTTGAGAGAACTGGATAACCTCTCTTCGTTCTGAACGAACAAAGGGTATCTTCATCAGATTCTTCGATCTCAGGACAAAAAAAAAGTAAAATCGGGGACCTCTACTGCATTTAATTGCGATAGTATCATTGACACCTATTTTATATAAGAAGATCTAGTGCAAAAAATAAGAAATATATAATGGACTTATTTTCTTTCTCCTGATTATTGTTTTATTTCGTTTTTTTTCTTTTTTCTTTTTTTCTTCTTATCTCTTTCTATTATTATCACTATGCATATACTTAGATATCAGGGAGGGTTCCCCGTTTGGGCTGGGAATGCTTCCCAAGACAACTTCCATCATCTCTGAGAACGAGTGGGCCGCAGACCGGGAACCCTGGGGTAATCTGGTGGGCTGTAGCTGCGGGAAGCCGTCGATGTCAAAAGCAAACTGATGTCGGTCGTCCGGGTGTACAGGGATACACCAGTAAGCGTGTTTTGAGGTCAAAACAGGGGTAGGATCCGATTTCAGGGTCTGAAATGTCCTTCAGGAGGTCAGCCAATATGGGAATGTAGAGTCCTGGCCTCATCTCGGAGACCTTCTGGTAATTGGAGGTCAGCCTGGGCTCCTCCCAGGGGTCATGCTTCTCTTGAGTCAAGTCAATCCCGCTCACCGTGCGCAAACTTGTACTTGCTATTAATGGTAGCCGAAGCTGGAGTGAAGATTGTTGGAGTATAAGTGTGGGAAACGTTCTGCTCAACTCCCTCCTCCTCCTCCTCCTCGCGCAACAACTCGCGCACGTGGGCGCGAAGGTTCTTGAGCTTCTATTATTTCACTTTTGGCGGCAGTTTTATGCTGGTAAAACATTCCTGTGCGTACAATTTGCACTGCAGCGGATTGAAATGAACACAATCATGTACGATTCATCATCTTTATTCTACATTAGCACAATTGTCCTCGTGACAAACTATATACGAATGACCATACAAACTGCGATATTCTACAAACTTATTCGTGTTCAAACTCATTCAGAAGCAGTAACTCTTTTCCTGTCACTGCCCATCTAGCGCACGATTAACAGCGATGGAAACAGGTCTTGTCTGGTGCGCTCATTCCAACGTAGAATTTGATATCCTGGATGGTCGAGACATCGGTATCCTCCTTCATGACCTTGACGGAATTTTTCTAGTTCTTGCTGGTCTCCATTATGAAACACGGATCTTGGACTCTTTCTGAGTGGTGTTGTAGTCGGGCAGAGTCTGGTCCTCCAATGTTAGTATTGCTGAAAATAGGACGACAATATCGTGAAAACCTACATTGAGGATACGACACCTGGAATAGAAAGGGAAATAGGAAGAAATGGGGACAGAGATCTAGGCTCATAAGTGTGACCAGGTCTAGATGCACTGTAGGCACTGTGTAGTCAGCCTTGAACTCGGGTAGATCGAGCAAGCCTGTAAGGGTGACGCCTGGGCGTCCAACAACCCACTGGGTCAATAACAGTGTTTCATCCAAGATCGTGTTGATGAAGTCATGGCAGTCCTCCTGCTACTGCAGATACAACACGATCCTTTTGATAAAGTGTTATTGGTATGCTTCATGGGGAAAATGAACAAAGACCATGAACGAGTGGGGTATTTTTGGTTGGGATGAGTTGCAATGGGGGAGTTGGGAGTTGTGCAAGATGATGTGTTTGTTTGGATGAAGAATTGAGCGAGCTAAAACATTGATTTTCATGTTTCTGTGAAGCGCAGGACATGGCATATATGGTATTGGCTTGGTAAGCGCCGCGGTGTTTTCTGAGTGAAGCATTTCAGAACGCAGGACGGACTCCTTCAATCCAGAAAGCGCGGTGAAGCTCTTGATGCTATCAATTGAAAAAAGAGGTCTTTCCCGGAGCCAAGGACGTGCGTTGCCGTCATGCTATAATGGAAGGATGAAGCAGGTCTAAAATATGTAAGTATATACAGGTCTTATGATCCTACTGCCTTCTATCCTTTGCACGAAAGAAACGAGCTTCAAACCGAGTAAGCGATCACTTGTTTGCCATCAATTCAGTGCCTTGCCAACCATCATGAGGCAATGTACGTCCTCAGTCAGAATGGAGCATCGAGCCAGGATGCAGTTAATGACAGCCTGGGAGTCCCGGCTCCTGCCCCAATGGCAGGGGGGATTCGCTCATTGACGAGACGTAGAAAACGCAGTGTTCAATGCCGTGGAAAGAACTCTTGATTTAATTAGGAAATATCATATGAATGTGATGATGCCGTCATGGCTACCACGCATGTTCTGTGACGTGTGCGCCTTGCACTCAGTGAGGCGGCAAGTGCCTTTTCATATAACAAACATTTTCGAGTCATGGTGTTTGAAGATGCTGCGATGCAATGCCTGCGACTACCTTGATATTGGCATTTAACGTGCATTGCCTGTAAGGAGATTGTGCAGCTCGATAGTGCTGGCCTAGGAAAAGGTATCTGATTAGATAAGTAGTAACAGAGATAATCATACAGATTCATTGCAGAGGCGATGACGAAAGAATGACCAAGCTGTAAGTAATGTTTGTCCTCAATCATGCAGCCCAACAGCTCATTGTAGAATTGCATTGCTGATTGTATCAATGTCGATGCCATGTGGATGATCAGGGCCGATCACTGATCATATGGGTCCTCAGTTTGTGCGGAGAGTTCCATTCTTTTTTCGAGTCTCCAAGGCTGCCTCAAGCTTATTCATAGTAGGTTAGTACCATTTCAGTGGGCCGACATCCGAGACGGGTCAGACTATCACAGACGACGACTGTCACAACAACAACACGAAGCGGGAGGAGCACCTGGATTGTCGACAAGCAGGCAAACGCGCCTCGAAGAAAGATGTCACGAAGATCTTCTGGCTTTGCATTGAAGGATGCGAATAAACATTGGACGATGTAGCAAAATCGCCACGAAGGAGAGACAAACACGAGCAACACAGCCGACGGTGGAGTCGTGGTCAGCAATCTAGATTGGACCAAAGTCGGAAAGCCCAGCGTCGCCCAACAAGCACCAGTCACCAGCAGCACCAGCTCCGATTTCGTGTGTGGGCAGTCCTCGTATTCCAGACTTGGTGCGTTGTTCGCGGCACCCACCTCGGCGACAGCGTGCCCAACTACTGTGTACTCGAAATGCCGGCGGTTATTTCGGATGGGTGCAGAGAAAACAAAGGAATCTCGTCCCCAGGACAGATTCCGAACATTGACAATGATTCTTGCCAGATGGGAATAGATTTGCAGGTGGAGTCTCTAGAGAGCATTGGACAATAAGATGCAGCTATGGAGTCAAGGAAGCACGTAGAATCATTGCAGCACAGCAACCGAAAGAGATCATGTGCGTCCAGAATTGGTCCTGGCTGCTTTTTCATCATGTAATTGAAATGCTTGCTGCTGCTGCTGCTGCTGCTGCTGCTGCTGCATCCTGCAAACCGGACATTCTGCACACGTACAAGCGTAGGTAGGTATGACACTTGTTGACTGTAGGTACGGGACAAGCAACCAGCAGCCAGCAGCATTGGCCTTCTTTCTTTCTGGTGATCAGTCAAATTTCAATTTTGCACACGCGGGAATTGCAAACCAGTACCGGCCAAGTGCTCAGCACCGACGTTTCATGAATTTGGCTCGTCTTTTGCACTGAGACCGCGACCTGTCAAGAAAACAGCAGAATTTGGACTGGCTTCAATTGAACGTGCTCCCCAAAATGGCAGATGGCAGATGGCTCGCTCCCTCTCCAAGCCTCCAGACCCATTATTCCGTCTTCCCCCCAGCGCCAAAGCCAGCGTGTTGCTAAATAGAAGTTAAACCTGCTTTACCTTCAAGGGGATCCAAGCACTGTGTGCTCTTCATGCGCCGTGCACCATCAGCATTCATGCGCCTGGCGCTAGACATCTCGAGATCACCGGCCGATCGCACCTAGCCACCTTTGCTTTCCCCACAACCCAACGCGGGAATTGACCTTGTCGAGCTTGTGGTTTGTTCGACGTTTATTTACTTCCCACCGAGACAGAGAGGGTAAATGGGGGAAGAAGAAGTGACACACAAGGGTCTGTGTAGGATAAACACTTTCGGCGGTCTGTCTAACTTTCAGGATCGGCCGTTAAGCTCTTGTGCCGCAGCTTTCACACACTGATTTCGCCATCTGTCGAGTGTGTCTTGCTGTCTGCCAGATTCTCCCGTTTGTAGACATTCCAGAATCAATTTCTCTTTACACACACACTTGCAAAAACTTGGAGTGTCGTTGGGCTGCTCAGGTACCCAGTCCGGTTGTACCCTGCCCACCTACTTTAAAGCAAGCATAAGCCCGGGAAGAAGCTCGTAATTTTAATTCCTAGGCCACGGGGGGGACTAACAACGAACTAGAGAGCTCGGCAGGCCACCAGGGGAACGCGCCGTGGCATCGAACCAAACAGGGATTCAACCGCTGGTCGCATTGAGCGCGCATCTTGAGCCGACATTATTACAGTATGGGGAGGGCAAGGAGGGGGCCCGGGGGACACCTTGAGGCTTGGGCTTGGCTTGCTGCAGGGCCACTTACAGTAGGGGAGGAAAAGGAAAAAAAAGTCTTGGCATCAAGTCAGAATCCGAGCACCACATATGGCATTGGCCCATATATTTTTCTTGTGTACAACTACATACCCCAAGTCTAAGCCCAAGCTCGGAGGTAACATCGTATGGGAGGACACACTTGGACCCGTACTATTTCTCTGACTCGAATTGAATTTTTTTTTCTTCTTCCCAGCTCACCTGCGCACTAATAATATACTACCCCTGCCGCCAATGACGGAGTGGTACGAGCAGGCCTTCCCCAGCCCAGGGGGAGAGGCGGCCGGCTCGCCGTTTTGGTTGGTGGTCCTAGAGGCAAAAAATGGAACGGTAGTGGTACTGTGTAGAAAAGAAGCTAGGTAATGAATGTACCTTGAAGCATGGGAAGAGAGATGACCGTGTCGACCGTGTCTGGTCTGTCTACCCAGACGTGTGGTGGAAGGATTCTGCCATCTGCCCTGGGTGCGTTCCTATTTAATGTCTAGGTTTCCTCCCGTGAACAAACTTTGTTCTCCTCTCTGATCTCTGATTTTCCCGTCTCTTTTACTTGTGCAGGAAGTTCTATAATAGCATAACACTCGCTACCACTTACAGTCGCTACTACGATAATTTCTCCTTCTTCGAACTTTTTAGACCAGATACCCACCCCCATTTACTTAATATTTCGAAAAGAAAACCAGCAAACATGCGTTTCACTTCGTTCCTCGTTGCCGGCGTCCTCGCCTTGACCGCCCACGCTCAGTCCGCCACCGAGACTGCCACCACCACTGTTGCTACCGATGCCAGCTCCACCACTTCCAGCATTGTAGCTACCGACTCGGCACAGGCCGCCGCCCTCGAGTGTCTTAACAAGTGTAAGTAGCCAACAGTCTCTACTCTATATCAGAGTCACCCCGTACAACAATCAACTGACACGCAATGAATAGGCGAGGCCGGCGACGTCGACTGCCAGGCTCACTGCATCACCGTCCCCAGCCCCGACGCCTCAGCCGTCAACGCCACCACCGAGTGCTCGGCCAACTGCGTCCAGGGCGATGGATCCGAGGAGCAGACGGCCGCCTACGCCTCGTGTCTCCAGGACTGCGTCGAGAAGTACTACTTCAGCGGCACCGCCGGCACCCCCACCAACACGGGCGCCGCCGACAGCGACAGCAGCAGCGGCAGCGCCGCCGTCACCTCGGTCGTCTCCACCATCACCTCTGGCAGCAGCACCATCACCACCACTTTCGCCTCGACCAAGAGCTCCGGCACCGGTACCGCTTCCGGCTCCGAGGCTTCTGGCACTTCGTCCTCGTCTTCCGGAAACGCTGGCGACGTCATCAGCCGGCCGGCCAGCTCATTTGTCGGTCTGCTCGGCGCTCTGGCTGCTGTCCTTGCTCTGTAAGCAGGGCCCAAGTTGCCTCGAGGGATATTTTCGTGATGGATGTAATTAAAGGAATAATACCGCACGCATATAAAATATTTGAAAAATGGGATTAGCATGGCTTGAAAGCATTCTACGGCGGACGGAAAAATCATCAATAGTCTGGACACGTTAGAGATATCCAACTCGTTTATAGACAACGAGGTGTACAGCAAATTAATTTGAATCATGTTCTCGTCATTCTTTCTTCGTCTTTTCGCCTTTTGGGTTTCTTATATGTGGGGTTGATCATCGTCCCGAAGAGGTTATGACCTTTTCCACGTGGCTGATCCATGGCAGGCCGAGTTGCTTCATCTCTACTGCTAATTGGAATAGGTAGTCAAGACTGTATACACATGTCAGTGTCGATCCTGGATGAAAATGTTCGTGGTTACGTACCTCTCACACATGGTCTTGGCCTTGTGTACGTGGTCTCCCCAAACATAGACACCATGTCTGCGAACGAGGACGGCATACGTGTCGGGATACTTATCCATGGCCTCCTCGAGAAACTCGGTCAGATCCTCCTCGTGGGAAGTGTTTTCAATCACGGGGATGCGCAAAGTGTCGTGGTAGTCGAGGTTGCCCGACTTTTGGAACCCGCGACCAAAGCCCTTGATCTGCTCGATATTGTTGATCTCAAACATCTTGTCGTTTCCGGGGCCCTGGGCCTCGAGGAGCAGCGTCACCAGCACGGCCCAGTGCGAGTGCGTGTGGATGCAGCAGCCGGCGCCGCGCTTGGTGAAGGCGGCCAGGAAGAGCGGCGTGCACTGCGAGGGCCGGCCCCCCGGGGGCGAGCGCAGGTAGACGCGGTTCTTGAGGTCGACCTGCTTGGAGAGCTCCAGGACGTAGAGGTCCAGGGGCTTCATGAGCTCCTTTTGCACTCCTGACGGCGCAATGTATACCAGATCGCGGACCCTGACATTTTGGTTAGCAAAGTCTATTATAGAGAACCACGTGTGTATAAGAATGAAGAGTGGTCTGGGATTGTTAAAGAGACTTCCAGAAATGGAAGTTTGCTCCAAGTAGTGACACGTGAGCAGACAATTGATATGAGATGAGGTGGCGCATGAAGGATATGGTATAGGTGGTATATATCTTACTCATCACGGATCGAACATCCTCCGCCGGTACCTGTAACCCAGCCTAGTGTCCAAAACTTTGCGCACAGCGATGGGATGAGGTTGGCTGGATGGTTGGGATCATCGGAGATAACGAGGAAATCGTTGGTATCAACCGCCATTTCTCCCGTCTTTGCCCTCTTCGCCACGTCTTGTTGCTCCATGTTGACAAGTGGTTGTTCCATTTACGCGACAACGGGTCCCCGGGTACCTGAATGCAACCTGAACTTCCCTCGCCTGCTTTTGTCCCGACTTGGCAGTCCCTGTAGGGGTTGGGTGGTAAGAGGAATGGATTAGGTGTCGTTGAGGGATTCCCTTTGCTTGCCTTGCGGACTAGGTGGCCTCTCTGCTGAAAAGGGTAAATTGGGAAATCAACCGCTGGAGAAAGAAAGAACTTTCCGGTTGGACAGTGGAGTAGGACCGAGTTACAGAAACCCGGAGTAGGAAAGTGGAAAAGGGAAGGTTGTCTGGCTTTTTAGGTGAGGCTAAATGCGATGCTCTTCCGGCACGGGCTACGATTCGTTGGTGAATAGAGAATTATCGGGGTCCAATGGATTGGGGGTGTGTCTCTTTGGGATTGCGCAATCAATTTTTTCTCTATCTTTTGCGTCTCTTTCACGATTTATCAAGCGGGTTCCACTTTGAACATATGGCGCGCTTTTGGGGTCTTTTCAACGGCGACGAATCGGAATTTGGGGAATAGTGTCGCATGCAACACACGTATACAATGCTTGAGAGGTGAACAAAGACAGCAACGTATTAAGGAATTAATGATTGAATATGAACCTTGGGGTCTGTGAGTCCATCTCAATTGAATATTTTATCAAGTGGGTATACTGAGATGATATCATTTTGGGCAATCAATCACAAACTACAAAGTATGCGCAGTGGACCATATAATAATACAGAGATCATGACAGATGCTGTTCCGTGAATGGACAAGAAGTACACCTTGGCCATGAATGCTGGAACAATACTCTGACCTAGCCGCCTTGTATATGGGCAGACAAGATCCAAACACCAGTGAGCATATTCATGCACGTGAAATGAAGTGAGACAGATAAGGACTTTCATATGCCCGAGTTAGCATGGAGTCTTATGGCGTTCTCGCGGTTTTGGCACTCGAATTGTATCTTACTCCCAGACTCCGACGTGGGTACATGACGCACCGCTAACGTTTTGAAGCAGTCCTTAAAGTGTTCAATGATTTGAACACATGGGCGTTCGCTCAGACATGGTCGGTTCCTAGTGGACACTGGTACGTGGTGAGCTATGCTGAGCTATCAGCTATGTACTGTAATGTAATCCCTTGAGCCTCAGCCTCAGCCACTCGAGTTGTCTTGTGCATCACAATCGGACCATTGCGTGTGTCTTTGCACCTAAAGTGTGAACCTTTTGTGTAGGACAACTCACCACGACCTGCACATGGACTAGACAAACATGTTTGCTCAGATTGAATTACTTTGATAACACCGAGATACAGCAGACAGCGAGCAAAAGCCTTGTGGATTCAAAAGTTTAGCGGCCAGAGACACCACACCTAGTCCCCAAAGTCCCCGCACGAGCTCACAGGGTCCGTCGCCAATTCGGCCAATCAGCACAGACCGAAGCTCGTCGAAGCTACGAAAGGTGCCTCCAACAGCCGCAACTTGGGCAAGGTCCCCATCAAAAAAAGGACACGTTTTAACGTAAGGTCCCTCGGTCATTGATCAAGCCACTCTGTGCCTACAAGATAAATTCACCTGGACGCCAATTGTCTCTCCTCCTCCAGGCCTCTGACAGGATTCCCATTTTTTCTTTTCTGCCTCGCCGAGCTCTGGCAGCAATCATTCTTTCCCAGCATCTCCATCGTGACCTGATCCGTAACTCGATCAGTTCCTCCATCATATTGGCGACTTTCCGCAGGCTAGCTATCTTTTACTAGCATACAGCTTCCTGCCGCTGCCGCAATCTTATACCTCGCCGTCGCTTCCGACAGCACATCTACTTCACAATGAAGTTCACTCAGGCCACCATTGCCTGGGCCGCCGCCGCCCTCGCCAGCGGTGTCTGGGCTGAGGAGGCCGAGTCTCCCAGCTCCGTCGCTGCTGAGCTCCCTACCTTTACCGTGAGTTTCCCTTTCATCCAGCAACCCCGCGTGTGTCCAATTTTGTAGATTGGTGTCACAACCAGCATCACGCAATTTCGCGCATCCGTGGCTCTGTGCGACCAGCAAATCTAACTATCTTTCTCCAACAGCCCACCACACTCAAGGCTCCCTTCCTTGAGCAATTCACCGATGACTGGGAGACCCGATGGAAGCCTTCCCACGCCAAGAAGGACTCCAGCAACGATGAGGAGTGGGCTTACGTCGGCGAGTGGTCCGTCGAGGAGCCCGCCGTTTACAAGGGCATGGAGGGCGACAAAGGTCTCGTTGTGAAGAACCCTGCCGCTCACCACGCCATTTCGGCCAAGTTTGACAAGGCCATTGACCCCAAGGATAAGCCTCTGGTGGTCCAGTACGAGGTCAAGCTTCAGAGTGAGTACAGATTACATGTTCTACATCTACACGCAATGATAGCTAATCGGAGATAACAGACGGCCTCGAGTGCGGTGGTGCTTACCTCAAGCTTCTCCGCGAGAACAAGGCTCTCCACCAGGATGAGTTCGCCAACACCACCCCGTACGTCATCATGTTCGGCCCCGACAAGTGCGGACACACCAACAAGGTTCACTTTATCTTCAACCACAAGAACCCTAAGACTGGCGAGTACGAGGAGAAGCACCTGACCAGCCCTCCCGCTGCTCGCATCGTCAAGACCACTGAGCTGTACACGCTCATTGTTCACCCCAACAACACATACATCATCAAGCAGAACAACGAGCAGGTCAAGACTGGCAGCCTGCTCGAGGACTTCCTGCCCTCTGTCAACCCTCCTGAGGAGATTGACGACCCCAAGGACTCCAAGCCCGATACCTGGGTTGACGAGGCCCGCATCGCTGACCCCGATGCCAAGAAGCCCGAGGACTGGGATGAGGACGCTCCTTTCGAGATTGTCGATGAGGAGGCTACTCAGCCTGAGGACTGGCTCGTCGATGAGCCTCTCACCGTCGCCGACCCCGAGGCCCAGAAGCCCGAGGACTGGGATGACGAGGAGGACGGTGACTGGATCGCCCCCATGGTCCCCAACCCCAAGTGTGCCGATGCCTCTGGTTGCGGTCCCTGGAAGCAGCCCATGAAGAAGAACCCCGACTACAAGGGCAAGTGGACTGCTCCTTACATTGACAACCCTGCCTACAAGGGCGTCTGGGCTCCCCGCAAGATCAAGAACCCCGACTACTTTGAGGACAAGACCCCCGCCAGCTTTGAGCCCATTGGAGCTGTAAGTACCTTTCAAAAGCGATTGATACTGGAGCATTTGCTAATCCGTGATAAATAGATTGGTTTCGAGATCTGGACCATGCAGAACAACATCCTCTTCGACAACATCTACATTGGTCACTCCGTCGAGGATGCCAACAAGCTTGCCGAGGAGTCCTTTGGCGAGAAGCACCCCCAGGAGCAGCTCCTTGAGCTTGCCGACAAGCCCAAGGCCTCCGAGAAGCCCAAGTCTCCCAACGACCTTAGCTTCACCGAGGACCCCGTCACCTACGTCAAGGAGAAGCTCGACCTCTTCCTCACCATTGCCAAGAACGACCCTGTCCAGGCTATCAAGTTTGTTCCCGAGGTTCCCACTGCCATTGGTGGTCTCATTGTCACCATTGCTGCCTTTGTCGGTCTCTTTGCTCTCGGTGGTTCCGCCCCTGAGCCTGTCAAGAAGGCTGCCGTCGACACCAAGGAGAAGGCCAAGGATGCCAAGGACAAGGCCGCTGAGGCTGTTGCCACTGGCGCCGAGAACGTCAAGGCCGAGGTCAACAAGCGCACCACCCGCAGCCAGTCGTAAACCCTACGGCTCACACAAGATGGATCTCGCAGTTATAAAATGCAGTGATTTGCCCAGCACTCAAACAATGGCTCGGCATAGTTACTATTGTTACTAATAGGACATTTGATTTCCTCTGGGCAATAATGAATTCTCGCATGGCGCTGGTGTACTTTATAGGCAACCCAAAATAAATTGTTCCCTTTGAGAAACGTCTTGTCCAATATGCATGCCTCACTTGGTGACTTGAAACGTTGATAATCATTGTTCTTTGGCTGTTAAGTCATTATAGATGCTGTGCGGACTTTGCCATTCTAGTATTCTTCGTGATACCTTCGGATGATCATGCCACTGTAACAGTGCTACCAAACGCCAAGATATCCATTGCAACAACTTCGAAGTCCTCGATCAATCTCTGCTAGTAAAGATGCTAAATAGTCATGACAGCTACAGCTTGAAGCTTTCTTTAACAGCGGCACCGAACCTTTCAATGGCCACATCCATTTGCTCCTCGGATGCCGAAGCAAACGTCGTTCTGAAAAAGAGAGACGTTGGCGGCTTATCATGCTCGGCACGGAACCAGGACCCCCTACATACCAAGACGCCCTGCTCAATACATGCATCAAATATCTCTTCCTCGATTTCGAGCAGGCTCTTGGTGTTGACATCAGGGTGTGATTCATGGTCGACTTGGAGCCACATCTGTATGCAGTCAGTAATGGTTTTCATGGTCGCAATCAAAGTAAACTTACAAACATGCCTGCTGCTGGAGGAACCCAGCTGACTACTTCCCTTGGCAGGTACTTTTCACAAGCTCTCAGCATCGTGTCCCGTCTCTTTGTGTATTCCAGCCGCAAGTTCATGAGCCACTGGAGGTAGCCCTCGTGTCCCCATTCCTCGTCCAGTAACTTGTGCATGGCAAGCTGCGAAAAGCCGCTAGGACCCTGACTGCAACATTCGGCGTGTCGAATATACCGTTCAATGATTTGCTCGCTAGCAGTCACCCAGCCCATGCGAGAGCCAGGCACAACCACCTTGCTGAACGAATCGTGCCTCATGACCCGCCCGTCGACATCTATACTCAGTAGACTGGGGATGAGACCTCCTAGAAACTCTTCGACTGTAGCTGGTGGAGGCACATCTGGTGTGTCGGCGCCGGTATATGGTTGCATCTGGAGGAAATAATATGGTTCGTCCTCGAAAATGAACACATCATGCTTTTGGCAGACGGCATAAATATCCCTCCGTCGTTGTTCCCCTTGCGTGGCACCAGTGGGGTTCTGTCCCGAGGGCACGGTGTAGAGGACGGTAGGTTTCCTGGCCCCACGCTCCGACTCGTTCCAGTTCGACAGGATGTCGTCCATGCTCTCGGGGAGGAGCCCTTGCTCGTCCATCTTGGCGCCAAACACCTTGATGCCCAGGGGCGCGGCGGTCTCGAGCGCGGTGCTGAAGCTGAACTCCTCGGTCAGGACGCTGTCGCCCCTCTCCCGGTCGCAGAACATGCGGTAGGCGCACTCGAGGCTTCCCGTGCTGCCAATGGTGAGGGAGCTGCGCCAGTCCGAGTAAGGCGGGCGGTGGCAGAGCTCCGTGTGCTCCGTGACCCAGCGCAGCATCTGGGCGGACCCGATCGACTGGCCGTAGTTGAGGCCGATGCTCAGGTCGAACTCGCTACCGCCATCGTCACTGGCCGCGGCGACAACGTCGCGCTTGCCGGTGGACACGTCGCGGCCGGACCGGTGCGTCGCGGCCTCGGAAAAGTCGGGCGGCGCGGCGATGCGGAAGCCCATGGAATCAAAGGGGAAGTGGTCGGCCGAGGGCAGACCGCCGCCCAGAGATACCAGGCCGGGCTTTTTGAGGTACTTGGCTGCTTGCTTCAAAACGCAGGGCTTGCGTGCAATGGATTCTGCACTCAGCAGGTCTGTATTATTGTTAGATGGGAAATTTTAGTTTTAGACATGAAGCTACTCACGATCCCATCTTTTTGCTTTTGGGTTCTCGTATGCGTGCTACAAGATATGTCAGTCATTGGCTTGGGTGAACAACAAAAGATTTCATACTGGAGACTTGAACATGTCACTATCAGAGTAGGCCGCCGTGCCAGCAACGAGCTTGCCGGCCTTTTCTCGACGGGTCTTGATGCCCTGAATGGTGAGAGGTTCCGGTGCCTGCTCGCCCACTTCAGCATCCTTGGCCGCGAGACCGATACCTCCGACATTGGTCGGTCTCCATCGCCGGGGAGTGGACGAGAGGGTTCGCGTGTTGTGGTTGAAGTTGATACTGTTGTTTGCTAGCCTCCACGAACGGACAACGTGTGAGCTAGTCCAAGGTTTCGAACGGGCTATAGATTTCATTGGAGCTGATTCGATTGTATGTCGACCTTGACGTTCATGAGATAACTCCGAAGTATCAACAAGATGTAGGAGAAAAGTAAATTGAAAGTACAAAAAGTGTAGGATAAAGGTCAAACCTTGATAATGACATTCCTCGAAACTGTCATACTTGAACCCCAGATATGGGATGTCCACCCCATGTTATTTAGTGGGCTGGACCCTTTGGGAGGGGCGATAACGGCGGGGGCTGTTTGCGGCTTTGCGGGGACCCTGCCGCTGATAACCGTCCCCCGGGGCCGTGTCAGGGTCCCACTGATTAGCCAATTCTAGGGGGGATTGGCCAATCGTCAAACAAGCAAAACAAGCCACTGGTCAGTTATAACATCACATGGCTTGAATGGATGGCCTGTGCCGGGTAGGGCGAAAGCAAGGGCAGACCTTATTACTAAAATGAACACGCTCGCCTGAAAGGTCCGGGACTGAGCTTGATATTTGTGTAAGGGAGATCTTGTTCAAGATTGGAAAGTAGTAAGCGAGTCGCCTCAAAGACCGGATCGCCAAAAACAGAAGACAGCCATTAGCAGAATTGCGAGGCTATCACGCAGTTGCCAGAAAATCTTACAATGTTGCATATTAAATACAAGAAGACATCGACTTAGTAAAATGAAAAGCCCTGACACGGTAGCCATGCAAGCAGTCATATATGTATGTAAGGCAAGCAGTTTGGAAATGTTTTGAGCTGACCGTAAGCTATAATGTATTTATTCGACGGATCCTGCTTCTGAATGCAAAGTATCCGTGAGGCGAATTGACAAAGTCGTTGGACCTGCAGCAGACCCAAAGCTTATCATGGCGCCTTCGCGCTGCTAGTCAACCATAATAATCTTCTTCAGTCCAATAAGAGTATACACCTGGATTACTCGGTACATTTGAGAAAGAAGTTTAGAATTTTTATAGAGATATGTGGTCATATCCGGATGTGGTCATACTAGAGAAGGGGAAGGGAACTTAATCAAGTGCTGTAACACAGCTCGCTGTTAGTGGTAGGTACATCCTACAAAAAAGCGTCAGCACAGCATTGTTACAATCGAGGCGAAGAGGGATCACAAATGGATCATAAATTCGTCGTCATTGCAAAGTAGATAACCCTGCTCCTACCAGCTATGCATATCCCAAGTGTGGTACCAGTGTGCAGCCCTTGCCAACCCTTCATCGATATTTTGTACAAATAGAAAACAATCCCTTAACAAACACGGTTAATGATAGTACCAGAGCCGGGGTTCCTAAAGACAAATTAGCAATTGTTTCCATTGACTCTTTGTATGAAGTTTGAGAGCGTAGTGCCACATACGAATTGTCCGACTGTCAAGATATTGTTAGCATGTATTCCGTGTACTTGGTAGCATCTCTAGAGTTTATCGACTTACCACACCGCCTCCAGAGACAAGATTGTCCTGGGAAAGTGTGCCATCAAAGCAGGCACACATCCACAATGGGTCTTGTCCAGTTCCACCAGGTGTATTGACAAAGGCACCCTGGAAGTACTTTTCACTTGGGAGCCAACTACCGGGAGTCTCGGTATTGTTACCAGCCAAGCAGGTACTGGTGCACTGGTCAAGGACGGCTGTCTTGTCGTTGCTCATCCAGTCGACCTGAGAAAACTGGTACAGTTGGTTCAAGCCAGTCTGGTTGGCCCGGACGTGCCAGATGCCCTCGTTTCCGCGGTTGATGGTCGTGACCGTCTCTACTGTACTAGCGGTGCAAGGTGTCGGATCATCCTGACGAACTCGATGGCCACGCAACTTTGGTACCGGTATCTTGGCCTCGACCAAAGCCAGAGGCGCAATGGCTGCGATGCAAATGAGAATCTGCTGGGAAAACTTCATGGTGAAGAATGCGGATAAGAAAAATAAGACTGAGAAACACGGCAGCGTTCTGGGGAAGGAAATGGTCCGTATATTAATATCTGGTGCCTACATACAAATATTTGGCCACTACAGTCGAGTACAATCCAGGGCACCTATCAAGACGGGCGTGTCATGACAATGCGACCCTATGATGACCTGAACCCACCACAATTGGCTAGCATCCTATTGTCCATCCTTTCAGCTTTTAGACGTGCAGTGGCAGCTACTACACAAGGCGAAGTCGGGTTCGTATTTTAATTTAAGGGCCATCTTCGATTGATCCTTTGGAATGCACCACGATATACGCGCCAGCACCCGAGTTGTCCTATGAGTGGTGGAGATTTTAGAGCTAGAGCCCAAGTAGTCTGGTAGTGCAAAGAATCAGAAGTGGGTGCATAGGTGTTGCATCTCGGGAGGAGGAAGGAGAAGATCCGCTTTCTTTAGGTTAGACCCATCGGAGAAGGCGAGCTTGTCCTCAACGGGAGGCATTCAAGGCATTCCAGTGAGACATCTGTGTCCACTGGCAGTGGGTTGACCAGCAGCCAGCAGCTTCCCAAGCCAGCAAGCACTAAAGTCCCCATCAAGGACAATCCACACGTAACGTAGCTCTCTCCATACATTGAATGTGGCTGTTTGCAACAATCAAGCCACAGCCTGTACATTTTCAGCCTGCTTTTCCTCAGGTAGCAAAGGGACGAAAAAAGACAAAGGCGGCTCGCAACAATCCAAAGAAAACCAGTCAGCGACCTTGATGGGAGACGGCAGAGGTCCGTGCCACTTTACCTTTCAGAGACTAACCCGTTGTTGATCAATCAACCCGCCGCGTCCATTCCCTGGCCCTTTTGCCTGGTGGCCTGCGTCAACTAACTGCCTCTTTCGAATCCAGCCTCGTTTCTTTGACGTCTTTCCCCCAAATCACCGCGTCTCGGCGTCGCAGTTGCAGTCGCAGTCGCAGTCGCAACACACAACTTGCACCTACCGCGATACCGTGAGATCATCCTTTTGGGTTCGCATCACCCAGGCGACGACTACTTCTGGCTTCTATTCTGGATCTCGGCATCGCATGATGCCTGGTGCCGTTGCCATGGAGAACGGCATCCAGAATGGCATGCCTGGCGGCGACCACGATGCCGGCGCGCGACCGCCGCGCATGAACGACCTCCCAGACGAGATTCAACACATTACTCAGGGATACATCCCTCTCGGCCTCCTGCTGTCGCGCCTGGCTCAGCGCTCGCACAATCAGTTGACGGCCAAGATTCTCGAGCTGGCTAAAATGCAAGTCTCGGCTCCCGCTGTCAATGGCAACTCGGCGCCTGCTGTCAGTCTCCCGGACGACAACTCGGTAGAGAACCTCACAAAAAAGGCAAACCTCTTGAATTTTATTCAAGATCTGCACGCAAGATGGACCAAGGCGCTCGTGATTGCTTCGTGGAGCCGCAAGGCCCCAACCGTCAGCAAGCTCATCGACCTGATGAACTACATCAACATGGAGCGCAAAGCTTTCGACGATGGCCTCGGCTACATGGCCAACATCAAGCGCGACCTGACCTTTGCACGCCTGCCCAACCCAGACCTACAAACTGCGCTGCAAGTATTGTCTACCGGCAGTGCTTCGTGGATGCCTGACTTGGGCTATATCGAGCCGCCCCCACTGACCGCAGAAGAGCAATTACAATGGATTGAGGAGCTCAACACCCTCCTCTCACTGCGCCTGAATCTGGAAGATCACGACAAGATACCCCTTCAGTTCCGCGACTACACCATCGAATCGGGACGTGTGACATTCAAGGTCGAGGGAGAATTCGAGGTCGACCTGACGATTGCCGACGAGGATTTTGAGGCGCAATTTTGGTTCTTGGACTTTCGGTTCGCTTTTTCGCCAGCACCTGCCGAATTGACCGAGACGTTGCGGGTCTTCCTCGAGGCTCGCGTCAACGAAGCATTGGAAAAGGAAGGATTGCGAGGATGCTACAATTTTCTACACGAATTCGTACTCACACACAAGATTAGCGAATACGTACGACAAGCACGCGAGCTGGCAAAGGCGAGCTGGGTGGATACTCTCAAGATTGAGCGCCTCAACCGAAGCATGGCCATTCAATACTGGACGAACCGATACCCGCCCGACAGCCCAAAGAGTTGGATCATCATTGGTGTACACAGCGGCAGGAAACCCGGAGCCGCCAATCTCGAAAACGATGCCACGAGCTACCTCTCATTGCGCTGGTTCAGGGACGGCAAGGAGGTTCAAGAATCAAACATTACTTTTGAGAAATCCCAAATATCGACAGAGAAGCTCCTCAAGAAGGTCATCGCACGGCATGTGGAACACATTTTGTCCACTATACATGCAAAGCTTTCAACCAAGGACCGTTACCTCAAGAGAGAAGCCGCTCTCAGCCTCGAGATTTCTCAAGACGAACCCCTCGAGTCCAGTCTACGTGTGCAAGTTGGACAAAAAGACTCTGTCAACCTCCGGGTCGCTCCAATCACAGGTTCCTTCTCAATGACGCCCCAGAGAAATGCGACATTCAGGGGAGAGCAGCGATTGAATACTCAGGCCAAGGATACTACCGAAGAGGGCATACTTGCCCTGGAAGTTGCACGCTACGCCTGGGTTGCCGAAGAAATGAACCGCAGAGGCAGGAGCATGGGCTGGGGCTCAGCTCGGAGTCCAGTGAGACCAGAAGAAATACGAAATATATTAAAATCAAAAGAGGCGAGCCAGAATCTGTGGTTCAAGAGAAAGGGCTGGCCTGCACAATGGTACATGATGCTAAGTTTGAGTTTAGCTGGGGATAGGTGGTGGATGATGGAGGTGTAAGTACCTTCTTCACTGATGCTTCACTACCGAGTTACTGACCTTGAATAGTGCCAATCCACCGACTGGCCCTCGCATTGCAAATTTTGCACAGCTGCCACTTGTTACGCCCTTACCAGCCCTCAACGACAGCTTCTTTGCAGGCATCACTACCTTTAGTGCAGCAATGATGGCACATGTCATCAACTCAAAGGAGCTCCACCGTCGTCACATTAAGTACCGTGAAGATCAGAAGATGAGCCTCCCGCAAACGCCTAACATGAAATTGCCCGTCATCAAGGTGCGCCTATCGGAGATTCTAGCTGGAGGATCCGTCGAGGCCGGCAAGGCCGTCACCTGGGCACACGATTATGTGTACATTAGGTTCATGAGAATTGAAAACACACGAAGAACTCGAAAGGAACTTCAGCAGGGCGAAGACAATACGCCAAAGCAGCAAACTCTTTCCATTATAGCCGATGCTCGCTTCCGGGTGGTCGATCCTGCCAAGTTTGGTCTTCTCCAGGGCAATGTCGAGCAAGATGTTGCCTACAATACGCAACTTGGCGTCTTTGGATTGCAGCTCAAGGCCGAGCTTGGAAGCACCATTATTGGCGACTTGGCCAAGCGCATTCACGCCATCGGAAGACTTGTCGACTGCGTGGACGCCATCAGACGCAGCACCTCGGATATAAAGTGCGACAACATTACGCTTGCGCAAGTCGACTTTACCTATAGCGACGCCATTGGACGGTCGGTCGGAAACGCAGCAGAAGCCAACATTCGACGATGGAAGGCCTCTCTCGACCTGGGATCCAATCAGATCAAGATGTCTCTGGAGAAAGGAAACCCTCACCTGCGTGTCCTCGATGGCTTGAACCACCTCATCAACTCCTCGTTGGGCTTTAGCAAGCTCCCGCAATACTTGGCCTTTACTCTTCCTGCGATCAAGGCATTGGACCAAATTGAGGATTCATGGGCACAAGTGCCACAAGGACGTGCCGAGATCTTTTCCGAGCATCTCGATTGGTACACAATTAGATACATTTTGGCTGGACCGAATAAGGCTGTACCACGAGTCTTCCGTATCGCAGTGAAGCTCAGGGAACGACGCGGCTCGCCATTCTGGCACGTTACTAGATGCGAGACTGGACCAAACTCGAACCCCGATGATGACTTCAAGGTGCAGCTGGCAAAGGTTTGGGGTCAGGCCAATGCAGAATGGCAGAATTTCGGCGATAGTGCTTCCTGCAACGCAGACGATAGCATTATTGGACTGCTCAAGGCAGTAGACGAGGCAGCAAAAGACTTTGCAAAGAAGCCAGTCCCTACCTCGCCGGTCGCGTCGAGGCAGCCAGCAAAGACGCAGCCTACACCAAAGATGTCAGCGGCATCCAAACCAAACAACCAAAAGAACACGGCAGCCCAAGCCAACCGGGCTCGGCCGACGCAGGCGCAATCAGGCTCCACGAGCAATACTGCCATCACTTTGGACTAGCATTGCAAAGCCGCGAAGGTGGTGTAAACAAAATTGAGAGAATCGCCCGTTACGGAAAAGACCCAGTGCGATGAATTGCTATTGTTTTAGAATCAAGATAATGTCATACGAGATACCCTTTTCCCAGCGCTTCACTACAGTAGATTATGCGCCGGTACATGGTCTACAGGAGCGCAAATGGCATTAATATAAATATAATTATACAATCATATGTCTTGATTCGTAGGAATGCGTGACTGAATGGCTGATTACCCGGTCTATGGAATGTGTCTGATTCGAGGATCTGCGTCTATGGTCAATCAAATCCGGGAGAGGCTCTACCCGGGCGATCAGATCTAACCCAGGATGTCACGGGCCGGTGTCTAGTAGAGAGCTATTGCTCTAGGCTCAACTACAAGACGGTAATGGTTTCGTCGAGCCTGCGTACAGATATTGGTAAACATTTTATTCAAGATATAGACTGATATTTGTCAATAATCTTTTCTTTCTTTCGCTGCTTCATATAGAAAATCAGCGTGCTTCCGTTGTCTTGAAGTTTGAAATCAGAATGTCCTGTAAGCCGTCCGTCGTGATTTCATTTATGCCCCGCAGTCAATCCGCTATAGAACTGTCCACTTCTCTTTCTCGTCAATGTCCCAAAGTCTTGACATTGAACACGACCTCTACTTCACATGACCGATTGAGAGTCAGCCCGTGTCTACAGGGAATACTAACAAAGATGGGCGCCATCTAGTCCTCAACACAACCGCGACCCTGCGCAACGCGACACCGATACCGCTGCCAGCGAGCCAGAGAAAAGGGGCCGTCGCGCTCCTCCACGACCATGACTTTTACCTGCACTGCGACCCGCACCTGACGGAATACAAGGCCACGACGCCACCGACGAGCAGCAACCCCCCTACCTTTGCCTCGTACAAGGTGCCGGCCGCGGTCGCGGCGCTGGCGGGCGAGAACCCCGAGGTGAAGCTGTACGAGGTCCACGACCACGTGCCGAACCCCGTGTACAGCAGCAACGTCAAGAGCAACGAGGAGATGGTCGACTTTGCCGACGGTCTGTGGGTGCGGGTGCGGAGTCCGATGGGGGTCACGATGGAGACGACGTGGACGGTGCAGGAGGGCAAGGAGTCAGGCGAACTTGAGCTTGTCGAGGACGTCTACGTCTCTTGTAATCGCATGCTCATGGGTCTGGTCAAGAGTAGCGTCGAGGCCAACTGGCAAAAGATTCATGAAAAGATTGTGGCGCGCATGGTGGAGGACGCTGGAAAGGCTGCGTCGAGTTGAAGGGAGCAGGTCTAATGTTATTTCTTGAAGCTAGATTCGCCTCTCTGGGCCGAATAACATAGATGGCACTCGTAGATTTTGATTATACTACTGAGATAGAATTGTCATGTCATTGTCAGCATTTACTTGTGATTCGAATGTAATACAAGCAGCACATATTTCGAGAAAGGGGCAAAAAACATAACATGGTCGAGCAAGAAGATATGGGCTATTGACGAAATGATTCTAAGAAAAAATAATCATATTCAAATTCGACAAGACATAAAAAGAATCGGTCGGCCTATTGAGGACCGTATGATTGGTGGCAAGAACTGCGAATTCTTGCCCACTACTGGAGTCGAACCAATTGCCTCCTCATTGCTTTCCTTGAAGGGAATACTAGTGAGGCGCTCTACCGATGAGCCAAGCGGGCTTTGTGAGAAGCTGTTGTTGAAGAAATCTGGGTTTGAAAGGTCTTAAGTAAATGAGTTGATCCACTAACACGAGATTGACATGTGTCACGATAGATACGCCGAGTTATGGTGGGAGACGACAGCAGCCATTAGAGATTGCGTACACGAATGCTAGGGGTAGATTTCTGGTCGGGACTCGATATCATTGTATAGTAACGTCTTGGTGTATGGATGAATAAAGCATGTTGATCGTTCTATTGTAATTATTATGAACTTTTGTCTATCATGGGGAGTCTATAATGCTATCGAAATGTCGACTTATAAATAGTACTTCTGGGTGCCAGTCTTTTTGTTCTGCATAAAGAAAAAGGCTGCAAGTGTCAAGCAAGACACGAGCCCTAGCGATTGAATCGCGAGGCCGGTAGAAAATGCTGTCGGATACCGTGGTGCTTCCGATGTAATGAAGACATTGGAAGAGACAAAATTGCAAGAGTTGCTATAATGGTGTCAGTCACAATTCATTATTGAGAATCAAGAATCACAGTCACTCACCCAAAGCCAGCAATAATAGCCATGCCAACGGCCTTTTCTGGTCTGCCAAGCACGTTGCTATGAAACCACGCAACACAGTTTGGCATCTGAATATTGGCGCCCCAGTAAATCATGTAGAGGCCAAAGTAGCGGACTCCAGCTGGTTGGACCTGAGCACGTTGAATGGACCACCCGACTATAGACATGGCGGCACCAAAGGCAATAACGCCAGACCGGTTGTTGAGTCGCCCAGCAATCCATCCGGATGACACCATGATGAAGGCGCCGACGAGATAGATGGGTATCAACATGACATTGGCCCGGTTGCCACTGTAGCCCAGCTGGGAGAGAATGGTGGGCGAGAAGGAGACGGTTGAGGCAGCGCTCATATCGCAGCAAAAGAAGACGAGGGTGCTATATGTTAAATCTGGTTAGCAGGTGAAACCAAGTCAGAGATGATATGGAAGCTCACATTGCCCACGTCTTCCAGTTGAGCATGCACTTGATCCAATTGACATTTTGCATGTCGAGATTTTCCTTTCCTCTCTCAATCTCGAGACGGCGCAAGAGGATTTCGCGCTCGGATTCGTCCAGGAATCGTGCCTTTTCGGGCCAGCTCGGGGTGAAGATGGCGAGAACGATACCAAACAAGCCCGTCACGATGCCTTCGAGTATGAATATCCATCGCCATCCTTCAAGACCATGAACTCCGTCCATGTGACTAATTGCGTAGGCCAGGAACTGTTGTCAATGATCTATCAGCACAAGCAATACCGAGTTGAGTATATAGTGTATACTTACAGCACTGAAAGTGTTTCCTATCAAGGCACAGCAAATAAAAAATGAGAACCTCGGCGCAAACTCGACTCGTCGGTAATACTGCGCCATGAGCAGTGCCGCACCCGGCTGGACACCGGCCTCGACGGCACCCATCAGAGCCCGACAGGCATAGAGGCCGCCGGCGGACCGGGTAAGCCCTTGACACATGGAAGTGATGCCAAGGATGAAAATGATGCCGCCGAGCCAGTAGGCGGGCCGGACGCCGCGGCGGCCCAGAATCAGATTACACGGCACCTCGAGCAGGACAAAGGGCAGGTAGAAAACCCAGAGGGCCGTGTTGTAGCCCGACGACGGCATGTGCAGGTCCGCCTCGAAGCCGTTGAGCTTGGCCGTGGCGATATTGGTGCGGTCCAGAAAGGCGAGCAAGTACATCATGCCTAATAGTGGGAGCAGGGCAATATCGATCTTGCGGGTGACCTTGCGGCTCAGGTCTGCGTCTTCATCGGTGACAATTGCATCGTGACTGTCGGTATCGGTCGTATTGGATGCCGAGCCTGATCCGTCCTTGGTGCTCGGCCTCTTTTCGTCATCAATGGGGAACGGAGGAGCTGTGTCAGCCATTGTGATTGAATCTGTAATCACTGATCGGAAATATGACCAATTCCCTCCCTTGGAAAGACAAGACTAGACAAACACTTTGGACCAACAGTCGGCCGGCAGACCATGGAACAAGTCACGATTTAAGAAGAGAAACGAAAAGGCTGAGAGGGGGGCCTTCTTTTTCGCCCGACATATGCAATAATGAAATGACTGTACATTTGTAATATAACCATTCGATTCTTACTTTTCCCCCGAACCGCATGACGCGAACGACTTTGACCATAACATACAACAGTGAACCTGGACGAGGCCTGATACCTGTTCTCCGATCGTCATCTAATCCACGTCGATGGCAACCTCGGGATGCATTCGAGAAGGCCCGTCAAGCAGGCAGAGGCAGGCAATGGGCAGGGATTCTCAAAGGCAGCACCGGGATTCAAGTAACATTCCGGGATATATAACGGGCAAGGCCCCCTTGCATCTCTTGCTCATCCCACCGCGTGGCAATGGCCATTGGCTCGCTCGAGAGAAACTACTGTACGGATCTCTGTACTGTGGCTTTTGTGTGGTAGCAGTGTAATAAACAGAATTCTTCAGCGAGAATCACTGGCTCGACTGGACTGTTCCTGTCGAGCTTATGCAGTGGCCGAATCAGAATTCATGTTTGCTCAATTTACCCCCTCGGCTGACCCCAATGGGCAATCCCACATTCTACTGTAGTAAGTAGATGCCAGGATGCGTTCAAAGAATATCATGTTATGTACATGCGGCCGACCGACGGGAGTGTGGGCGGTCATCGGCTGACGGGCAAGCGGGAGTTATCTTGCTGCAGTGTGATAAGCGAGTGTCCAAAAAGGCGGAGTTTAAAGCAGGATGTGGTATAGTCCAACCAAGTGCCAGGAAAAAAGCAACTAAGACCTGCCAGACATTGACACCGGAGACAGGTCCGGAGACTGGGGGGATCCAATAAAACACGACAGATCAGTGGGCTCTTTCGCTGCACAGTTCAAGGGCCTGCGACACTGCAGTATGAAAGGAATGTGACGCTGAAGCGGTATTTGCGGTCGGGAAGGAGGGAATCAATGCTCCGGTGGCCGTCCTTGCATACATGGTATGTACGGTGATGTCTGCCCATGATATGACGATAATGATTTTTTGTGGCTCCCAGTTTCATGCTATGTGGCTAGGGGTACGAGTATAGCTTTCCAGCTATAAAAGGGGGCATAGTCGAGGCGGAAAACTGTATTTTGTGGAGCATTTACTATAGTAATTCGGTGAATTGTTCATTAAGTGAGTTATCTCCAATGCTTGAAAGCACATGGTTTACGTGGAGGTGTTGTATCGTGATCCCTTCTTGTGCCGTTTCTGATGGTACGCCGTGCCATGCAGCTCTCAACCTCTTTCAGACTTTCTGCGACCCATCGGGAACGGGTAGCCGTCAAAGGTGTTACGGAAATAAAGATTCTTCTTCATCCGCGCATTCTTCTTGAGCATAGATATTATGTTCGAATCCCCGCTGGAAATCAGGTGAGGAGGGATCATGAATACAAATCCTGCAGGTTATGTCCCATTTTGTTACTTCACGACACTTGATCAAATTTGGTTCGAGGCGTCGCCAACAGAGTATAGTATTTAGTTGACTTGCCAAGCCCGTTTAAACTTTGGCATCAGTGGAGATGCCATGGTCCACTTGGCAATGTGGACACTGTGATGAGGACTATAATAGTCGTGAGTATACACACAATCTCACTTATTGTCATGGAAAAAGTGTGTGAATACAGAGACCTGTTCAACATGTAGCCCACTGCTGAGACATTGCTATGTCTCACAGCCCGCAAGACTGGTAGACTGCCTGTGGTAGCGAGAGAATCCCGTAACATACTAATGTGTCATCTCTCCATAGTCAGCTTGTAATCGAAATACACCAAGCGGCATGGGGAGATGCCCCAACTTTGGCCCTCACAGAAGCCGAGGAAGCTATCCCCAAAGGCATGTTCACAACTTATAAAAGGAGGCTCTTGCCGGATGCATTGTTTCCCGTTCCTATCCAGATGGTCGGGTCGCCAAGCCCCACTTTTCCGCACCCATCAGCTTTATCACGTCAAAGGATTCTAGCGACAGGCGAAGTGAATTGGAGGAATTCCGGGAACTCGGGAAACTTCTTTGATTGGACGATTATAATGATCAACTATTGCCATTTGACCTGGTATTTCTACAGTCGCCAAAATACCTGGGATATTTGGGTATTGCGATACTATCTACTTGTGCAACAATGTGGACTCGAGCGTTCGACTTGCACAAGTGGTCACTCAAGCCAGTAGTTCTGGTATGAGCGCTACAGAGGGAAATATGTAACAACTTTGGTCTAGCAAAAGCGAAAGATGACTCGGCTGCCTCAAATGCAAGTGCCTATGGACCATATTATATAACTACCTACTGATGCCCGTGGATGAATCAGGTCGAAAACCCAACGGACGTAATCGCCCTGTTTTGCCTTGGTGTATTAAAGGAAACTGTATACTACACGGAGCTCAAGGTTTGTCTCGGAAGGACAATGTCTTTCTCAGAGTCGAGAACATGCTAAGAAGTGCTGCATTTCTCGGGCCGGGTTGTCGGGATTGATCTGTTGTCAAGAGTTGTAGATCGTATAATAGCTGTATGCGGGCAGCTACAAATTAGAGCTTTGAGACCAGCTGTACTGATTGTGCCATAGAAATCATGTCACTACCTCAACTGTCCACCGAGGGTGTAGCGAAGATGCACATGCGGCGATGTTTACAAAAATGGCAGTCTCCTTTCATCGACAGGTGCTAATAATGAAAGTAAACAAAGTGACGCCATCATTCGAGAACTCGAGGATCGTCGAATCCAGTTTCCCATGGGACAAGTCGTCTATTAATCTGTCGCATTTCGCTTCAAGGGTCCCTCCTGATCATGGTCGCGATTTGGTCTACCCGAGGTGATGGTGTAGTACCAACCACCGAATTTAAGGCCACAGCCCATGACAAGGCCACTAACGGTGCCCGGAAACAGGTAAAAGGTCCCACTGTAATCCCACTAGCTGCGTAATTCGAGGCCCGTTTAGCGCTACCAACCTCTCGATTACCGACCGAGATTCCCAACCACCAAAATTTCAATTGTTAGCAACTCGTTTGAGGCCAGCACATCATGGTGGTCGACATAGGGCATCGTTGCGTTGACATTCCCGCCTGCACGTGTGACAATGCCACTCTGACAGACGCGTCCAGGCGATCATTGGGCCGTCCAAGCCACCCTGGCAACCCACAACCCACTCGAAATGGAACTCGTAAGTTTGTAGACTAGGCGGGCGGCCATGATAGCTGACCGGCTTGGATCCGGCTTGGAAGTTGGATCTTGTGTACAAACGGGCCCGTCCGTGACGATGACGATTTGCCCAGCCCTCAGGTCAACAGTTTCCCCTTTCCCTTTACCGTTTTCATTCAATAAGAATCATTCGGGGCTGCGTATGTAACTCAAAACTCCTCTTTCTTGCATTTCTAGAACCAGAACAACTGCATTGTACCAACATACCCGGAACCTAGTCGAGAGTGTAGCCTGTTGTACGAAGTAGTGTACATAATCAGGGTCTTTTTTAGATACAGGACCCTTCTTTTTTTTTCTGCATACTCTTTCCTCCCTCTCCAAGCACTCATCTATTTTTGCTCAGCAAGCGTTCATCTCCTTCTTGGTTGATATATTCTTGCCTTTTCTTTCTCTTCAGTACTATAATCGCACAAAGCATGTCTCTCTTCAAGAGGACAAGTGCCGCTTTGGCAGCTCTCATGGTGAGCCACGTTGCTGCCCAGACATACACAAGTTGCAACCCGCTCGAGACAAGTATGCACCTCTACCAACCACTTTGCTCAAAGACAAACAACTAACAATTATTCCAGCATGCGACGCTGATACGGCGCTTGGAATGACCATTACTGTTGATTTCACACAAGGAGAAGTCAATTCATTCTCATCATCGGGAGGCACGCCTACGTACAGCTCGACCGATGGTGTCACTTTTACCGTGGCTGAATCTGGCGATGCACCACAGCTAAACTCGCTATTTTACATCATGTTTGGACGTGTCGAGTTTGAGCTCAAGGCAGCACCGGGAGCAGGAATTGTATCATCGGTCGTTTTGCAGTCCGACGATCTGGACGAGATTGACATGGAATGGTTGGGCGCGGATACCTACCAAGTAGCGACGAATTACTTTGGCAAGGGACAGGTCACGACTTACAACCGCGGAGAGTGGAATCCGGCAGAAGGCTGCCAGGACAACTTTATCAAGTACACCATTGACTGGACGAGCGAGCGTATCGTGTGGATGGTTGCCGACACGGTTGTCCGGACTCTGACCTACGACGATGCCGAGACGGACCAATATCCCCAGACGCCCATGCAAATCAAGTTTGGTGCCTGGTCTGGAGGAGATTCGAGCAACAGCGCCGGCACCATTGACTGGGCACGCGGACCTACCGACTACTCCGAGGGACCTTTCAGCATGTACGTCAAGAACATGGTGGTGACCGACTACAGCACGGGCAGTTCCTACACCTACAGCGACACCTCGGGCGACTGGACCTCAATCACCTCTGACGGCGGCGAGATCAATGGAAACCTCAACGGCGCCGGCTCGCTGACCGTGACCGCGACTGCCGGATCAACGGCCACGGCCAGCGTGCCTGCCGGAGCGCTGGGCACCAGCACCAACACCGTCAGCGCCGTGCTTCCCTCTGGTTGGGTCATGACTTCGTCTGGAAAGGTTGTCCCGGTAAACTCGTCAGAAATGCGGGCACCGCACCCGGTACTCTTTGTAGTGCCTGCCATATTTACGATTTTGAGCGTCTTTGCTTGGATCCCCATCTGAGAGATTCCTCCTGCGTTACAATCTCACCAACAAACCACATTCTACCATATCCACAACTACAACATTACGACCCATCGATACATCGAAAGATCAGAAAACAGATCATACGCATCATGGACAGCATCCGCAAGAATCTAAGCTCGACTTGCTCACCATACATGAGCCAATTCATGAGCATGATGTATTTCAGCCACAATGGCAAATTCAACTGGACCACCCTTGGCGTGTTCTTACTATCTGTCCCCGTTGCCATCGAAATCTGGACTCAACACTGTGAGCGACGAATCCAGTTAATTGGGCTACGAGTTATCAGCAAAAAGCTCGACCGCATCCAGAAAATGCTGGAAGCCCGGCCCCGTGTGATTCGGGTGTTTTTGGGGTATTTGGGGTAGAATCCGTAAAGATGTATTGCTCAATGCAGCAAGGACATGCGGCTCGAGATGGTTCTCAAGACGGGACAGACCACCGATACGGGGCATGGAAACATAATTGTATTAATGAAGGACACATGAGCGAGGATACGAATCACAACGACTCAAAGCGATACTTGCATAAGGACATGGGCTAGGCATTAAAAGGACTACAACTGTACGCGGTACAGAGGATAGACATGGCGTTCCGGTTAGAGCTGCTTCATTTACGAGACTACTATACAAATACAAGCGTGTACAACCTTATCAATATTTTATAACGATCTCTGCCGATTCCAACTCAAGCCTCTGGTACGCAAATGGACTGCCCAACCTTTAACAAATCACAGTTCAGATTCGTATTCAACTCCAAGAGTGTATCCAGTGAAAAGCCCCCGTCATGGGCGATATCCCAGCATGTATCTCCAGAGTGAATGGTGTAGGGAACGCTGTCTGTACCACACTGACCCTGTCGCAGCCGGTCATCCATTTGGCGCGCCGTAGCTCGGAGGTAAAAGAAGACACCAATGAGGAACAGCCCGACAATCATGAAAAAGTTGAAAAGAGGCATCATCTCGGCTCGCCAAGAGGCTTTGGTTGATGGGTCTTCCTCCATGTACGGCGGCGGCTGTTCAAGCAGGGCGTCGTCGTCGTTTTCCCCGTCTCCCGCTTCATAGCCGTCTTCAGACTCCCGTGGTGGGCGCGAAGGTGCTGCCGGCGGTCCCGACACTCGGTGCAGACCACCGTACTGGCTGCCCGGGGCGCTCTCCCATATGCTACCGTCGGCATCGCGGAATGTGTACGTCTGGTCATCGGCGTCGTAGCCTATACGGGTCATGCCCGAGGGCAGCCGCTCCTCGTCGGTATCGTATTGCGGCCAGCGGCCCATGATGAGGGTGTGTCAAGTATGGGCTGTGAGAGGGATGTGAAGTGAGAGTTGTCACTAGATGCTATTTGTAGGCTACTGGTGATAGTAGTAAATAGACTTTCTGATGGAATAATAGAATTTATGGATGAATCTCCAAGGTCCGTCTCCTATCGTTCACAGCAGTGAAGTCATTCGAGCTTGGGGTGGAGAGTGCACCGCCACCCTCCTGGCTTACCTCAGCTTTTGAAACAAAGAGTGGTTCATAACAGGGAGACTTGATCTGATTCACTAAGTACTAATAGTACACCAAAGCTATAGACAACTACAACAGAACTGAATTATCCATAAATAGGATTATATAGTCATTAGGAATCACTCGGATTATGATAGAAACACTAATAAACGGTATACTTACGGTACCTCGATCTCCCTGCATATACTAATGCCCAAGAGGTACCGATTTGGGGCCCGCTGATTTGACGATCTGCCGATAGGGACCCCGCCATGACGAGCAGAACCCAATCAGCGTGCCCAACCCCTCCATGGCGCCTTTAATTTCTCTCTGAAAAAATTCCCATTCAGCCTTGCATAGGCTCTGACACATGCCGTAACGTTTGTACCTAAGGTCAGGTTCCAGTCCAGTCACAGAGGGCTCCAGTACCGGGTTGACTCACGAGAATTATTCCCCATTTTGCGCGCATCCGCTGAGGGGCTGCGGGCAAACTCCAAAGAATTATTTGGATGAATATTCCAATCCAATCCCTTCTCCGGTCCGCCAGACCACCGCGTTCCCTCCGACAGCTTTCTGTTCCCGTCTCTGCCTCTGTCCTCACCCGACCCCGATCGATTGGCAATTTTTGTCGCGCTACCACAGCTACTGCTGCTGCTACCACGACTGCGGTCCCGGCGACGCAAACAACTACCCCGCGTACCCGTACCTTTACCTCGACATCCCACCAACGGAGCTCCATCGAGACACCACCAGACTTCGACCCAGACTTTGACGACGACATGGCGCCCAAGGCCCCCAAGTTCGAGCTCAAGACCCCCAAGGGCACCAAGGACTGTGAGTTCTTTTTTCAAGACGAGGAATAAAAAATATCATGGAAATGCTAAGCATCCACCAGGGGAGGGCAAGGACATGGTCATTCGCGACAAGATCTTCAGCACCATTACCGAAGTCTTCAAGCGCCACGGTGGTGTCACCATTGACACGCCTGTTTTCGAGCTCAAGGAGATTCTCTCGGGCAAGTATGGCGAGGACAGCAAGCTCATTTACGATCTCGCCGACCAGGGCGGAGAGATTTGCAGTCTGCGATACGACTTGACTGTGCCCTTTGCCCGGTGGCTCGCCATGAACAAGGACGTGCAGCAGATCAAGAGATACCACATTGCCAAGGTGTACAGACGAGACCAGCCCGCCATGACAAAGGGCCGCATGCGAGAGTTTTACCAGTGCGATTTCGACATTGCCGGCGCCCTCTACGACCCCATGCTCCCCGACGCCGAGGTCATCCGCATCGTCAACGAGGTCTTTGAGGCCCTTGGCTGGTCCGGCACCTTTACCATCAAGCTCAACCACCGCAAGATCCTCGACGGTATCTTTGAGGTCTGCGGCGTGCCCGAGGACAAGATCCGCACCATTTCCTCAGCGGTAGACAAGCTCGACAAGCTGCCCTGGGCCGACGTGAGAAAGGAGATGACCGAGGAGAAGGGTCTGGACGCTGAAGTTGCCGACCGCATTGGCGAGTGGGTTACCCTCAAGGGCCAGCGAGACCTGCTGGAGAAGCTGCGCGCCGACGAGAAGCTCGCTGCCAATGCGTCCATGAAGCAGGGTATGGATGACCTCGAGCTGCTCTTTGACTACCTCGAGGCCTTCAACGCCCTCAGCACGGTGTCGTTCGACCTGAGCTTGGCCCGTGGTCTGGATTACTACACTGGTGTTATCTACGAAGTCGTCACAGAAGGCTCGGCTCCTTCAAAAACCCCGGCGGCCGAGGAGGTACAGCCCGCCCCCAAGAAGAAGGGCAAGAAGGCATCGACAAATCCCGATGACGACCGCTCCGACGACCCCTCTATTGGTGTTGGTAGCGTGGCTGCTGGTGGAAGATACGACAACCTCGTCGGCATGTTTTCGGGCAAGAACCAGGTCCCGTGCGTTGGTATCTCTTTTGGCGTTGACAGGATATTTTCCATTACCAAGGCGCGCATGGAGGCAGATAAGAACGCTGCTGCGGTGCGGCGCAACGAGGTCGACGTGTATGTCATGGCTTTTGGTGGCTCGGGCTTCAAGGGTCTGCTTAAGGAGCGCATGTCCGTCTGTGCGTCACTATGGGAGGCCGGCATCAAGGTGAGTTTCTAACAATATTGTAATTTGCAAACAACGTTCGACGGCGGCAGCACTCGGACTCTACGCTATATTTCAGCCTGGCTAATCATTTATCCTTCTGCACTAGGCCGAATTCCTTTACAAAGTCAAGCCCAAGCTGCAGAACCAGTTCAAGGCTGCTGAGAACAATGGAACACCATTTGCCATTGTCCTCGGAGAAGATGAGCTGGCCAAGGGCCAGGTCAAGATCAAGGAGATGGGTTTGAGCGATGGTCACCCCGAAAAGGAGGGTGTCTTGGTCAGCCTCGCCAACGTTGCCGAGGAGGTCAAGTTCAGACTACAGCGCAAGAAGGAGCTGGACGGTCTCACAGTCAAGGCCGAGGGTCTGCGGGTGGTTCACGGCATCAGGGGCGAAGAGGTCTCCCCGGGCGAAGCTGCAGCAGCCGTTGAGCAAGCCGTTCCGGTAGATGACGGAAAGCAGCAGGAGCAGCCACAGCAATAGACTTGAGTCGCGGCAATCTCATTGTGCCGATGGGCAGATTAACCCCGGGCATCTCCCTCTCCTTGCTCAAATGCAGGAATCATTGATAGTCCCTCGAATAAGAAAGCAAAAGAAATTATGAACTAGACTAAGCGGCAACAGTTGCGAATCCTTTAGAGTGGCGGCGCATCGTTCCAAGGTTTACATGTTAATGTTTGCTCATGCATATAAGATCAGCCACCTGGAAAAGAAAACATCCAAAGTCGATGCAATTCTGGTTACTCATCCCATTGGTCAATTGATAAAAGTCTTGAGAGGTGAGAGGGGGTGTTCATCCCATCTTGCGGTCACATCTCACCTACACCGCAAAGCCTCGAGTTCGTTACCTGTCATATATGCATATTGCCATGCCATTGTATCCTGCAGGTTGAATATTGTACACAACATCGGGACGAGCATCCGCGAGGCCCGAGAGAGGAAAACGTTTTGGTCCGATCTTGCGAGCGGTGATCAGATCGCAAGCTGAAAAACAGATTGATATTTTGTTTTTCTTTGAGGCTATGCAGACCGTTCTTGGGACGAATAAGCAAAACCAAATAAAACCTTTCCTTCTCCTATTCCATCCAGTTCACGTGGCTGCTGTTGAAGAGTTTTCCTAAAAAACCTACTCGGAAAGGATTCTCGTCATCGGGAGATTATACAAACAACTACCGGGTATAAATTTTGACCAGGTAGACCTCGGGGAGAGGTTCCCGTCCCCTGGCATTTTACCTACGTTGTACATGCCTAGATAAACTTACATGGCTTTTTGCCCTAGATAACGTACGTACATGAACCATCAGGGGTTGATGTTACTACTGTTGGTTTTGGACGAAAAAAATCTATGTCGCATCTGTCAAAGCGAGATGCTGCAGTTGGGGAGAGGAAAATCACCCATGTCCCCCTTTCTCACTTTTTCGGCAGTTCCCAATTGTGCGCCTCGTTTTCTTGTTCAAGATTTGTCGTTTATACTGTGTACTGAGGCGCAGTTCCTGTGGATACGAGAATATGAATGGCGTTTGCTTTTTTCCCACAGTTGATCACGAGAATAGCATTCTAGACCTTCTTTGGGGGCTGCTTATAATTGGAACCTCTTTGTGATTTGGTGTCTGGGTGCCTGCTTCTGATCGAGTGATGCAATGGTTATGGAGTTTGTTCTCCTCTTGTGGAGTTTTTTTCCTTTTGGGCGACCGGGGGAAGCGGAGATTTCTTTTCCTTAACAAAGATCGCAGCTCGTCATTGCGAAGTGTTTTGAGCCAAAAAGTGGATTTCTTGTCATGAACTGGGGTTGGGGTTGGTCGCCTCGAGAGATGATCTCTTACGCAAAAGGTGGACAGGCAAGACAGGGCAGCACAGGTACACCTGACATATCCCCTGGGATTTTCTTCCTATTATGAATAATGATGGTTGGATAGGCAGCATAGGTACTGCATGCAAATTTGCTCGAACGGATATGAGCGTTTGCGAGTGCGGACCATTAACGGGCGCAACCTTTAGTTTGTATTGTAAAGAAAGGGACCTTTTGCTTGTGAATACCAATCTGTGGCTGAACTTGATATGGTAAGAGTCAACAGCAGTATGGCGTACTTGTGTATGAAACTTATTACCGTCTTATAGAGCTAACACTCATGGATATTGAAGTGGCTGACTCGTCATTGAGCCGCGTAGTTGTTAGTGCCCAGGTTTGGGATCCGGGTCGGCAAGTTTAGCCTGGAGTACTGTATATGTCCAGTTTGACGACGGATACTCGGCCGAGTATCGATCATAATTCATTGTCAAGTGAGGCTCAAATGTCTAGATATCTGCCGGTAGGGCTGGTGAGGTCAATCAGTCAACTCTTCATCTCAAGTCGACGATCCAATGACTGAAGATCAGTATTACCAGCAGGTCGGAGCAGGTCCGATTTTCTTGTTCGTCCACTGTTTCTAGTTGATCAGTGGAATGGTGAAATAGTAGTGCCCCCAGCGGCAGCGAAAATAGGCAATTCAGGCCAAGACGGGCCTTTTCTGGAGTGGTGAAAGCTTTTACCAGGAACAGCTTGGGCGGGTCGAATTGTATGAACGGTCGCCCATGCCGTTGGGTACGTTCAAACCTCGTAGCAGCCAAAGCGTCCATTCTAGCCGTGACGATTCGAGAAACTACTGAATTTCTAATTCTGTAGTTTGAGTTAGGTAACCATTATTGCTCCCCACAATCGACTATAACCACAGTAGATTAGTTTGAACAAGTCCTCCTCAGAATCCTAATTGCATGTTTATGAAATGGGGAGTTGGACTGTCAACAATGTACTGTAACAGTAGTATGGGGATATAGAATGAAACATGATCGAGCAAACTTTTGACGCTCGGACGTACAGGGTCATGATCGCGTGTGACCTTGAGTAGGTGTAGAGAAAAGCTTTCTGCCAATGCGAAGTGAGCACCATCTGCAGTTTCTGGTTGAACTGTCAGTGCGGTTGCATCCCACACTAGAGCCAACTGGGAATCATGGTCGTGCGAAGCGACCTCGCACCGAGTGTTGCGAGTCTGAGAGGCGGGATGAGGTGAGAATGGACTGCAGCTGTGTGTCCTGGTGTATGGCTTTGACGAGAAATCAAGAGAGCGAGCGCATTGACAGGTTCGTCTCGAGGATGTACTGGTCCTGGCTGCGAATCACAATCCCCGGGTTTCCGTGTTTCGAGAGACGAGACCAAAGAGGACTGGACCAGCAACCATCTAGAAAGTACTTTGTGTGGGTGACTGGCAAGACTGGCGACAGTGTAGTACGTCTGGTCAAGGAGTGGAGGCAGAGTCGCTTACGAATACTCGTGATTCTGACGAAAACTCTTCTAACCGGGCGACAATAAACGCAAGGCTCATCCTCGTTAAAATGAGCTCGCCTCGTGGCTCTTGTACGATCTTGTTACCATGAAGAGCACTTCTGCCCCGCGGACTGGTAGGCTGGCCATGGGGGTAAATGACAAAGTGCGCCATCGACTCCATGGCAACCCCACGATGAAAGTGACATCGGTTACAAGACAATGTGTCCATCGGGCAGCACACGCAGATACACACACCAGACACTCGACACATGGTGAATTTGACCAGGTCCATGGATGATGGGATCGGCAACAGGGGATTTTCTTCCGTTAAGATGGGCGGGACAAGCCAGCCTACATAGTACAAGCCTACAAGGCCTCGAGACGCAAAAGCAGAGGCCAGGTGTTGGTGGGTAAGGTAGCTAAGATTGAACACACCCCAGTATATTCAATAACTCAATAATCTGCCGCCAGTGGTGCCAAACGGTTTTATGAGCAGACGGGGATCATATCGATACGGGAAAGTACTAATAAGGGGGAAGAGAGGAAGAAATCTCGCTCATTTCGCTCCTCCCGAGGGCCTCGATCAGATTCGTATAACTCTCTGCGCGAAAAGATTGAAGACTAGAGCCCCGAGAAGCGGTCCATGAGCGAGAAAAGAACAGAGAGAGTAAATACCACAGACGAAAGAAAAAAAGGGCTCCAGCCTCCTGCATCGCGAAAGCCATGGCGGCCGGGCGTCGGTAGTCGTAGTGTGCCCAGGTGCATGCACAGTGGTAAAAAAGTCGTAGATTAGGTGACAGAGACAGGGGTCCTGGCCAGGGCAAAAGCAAAGTAAAACCGGCATGGCGGACGGGGCGCACCACGCTAACATCTGCTAACATCGATCGAAAAGTTGCCCGCCCCTCAGCGACCCTCTAGCAACCAGCGATGCCAATTTGGCGGTTCTCTCTTGCTCTCCCCAAGCTCCCCTCCTCTCCGCCTGGGAAGTTGGAACACACATATTTTCAACGGTACTTTTCTTTTTGTATGGTTACAGTAGACCTGGAACTGCTGCTCTCTCGCTCTCTTTTGACACGGGGATTCGCCGTCTTTTGCCCTGTTCATTATGTGGCTCTTGGTCGAATTAATCCCGGCGCTGACTTGCTTGCTCTCCCTCCCGCTACGTTCGTACTGCTTGGTTCCCTGAACGGTCAGCTCGCAGCTCGCAGCTCGGACCTTGACACTACAAGGCACACAGATCTGTTCGTTTTGTTCGTGCTGACCAGGCTTACCAGGTAGGTCCTGTCACTGTGTAAAAAGTGTAGATTGAGGCCAGATCAAATGGAGAAAAACCCCTCGACTTGGCCAATCCGGTGGCGGCGCTCTCTTCGTGCGGCTACACTATGCCCTGACCGTTTGAAAGCATAAAGTGGTCTATGGACCCTGCTTCTAGGAAGTCCTAGAAGTAAGTCTTTGTTTTAGTCCCTCCTCTATTTTACTGTGGTACTCTTCCCCCTCTGCTCCTCTCTAAATCAGTGACCACTTTTGTATGATCTTTTTATCTTGAAAGAGATTGGCCCTTTTTAGCAGCGTCACATCTTTGCCGCATAAGTCGTCCTCTTATACATATACCTACCCGCCTCTCTTGCATCCGAGCGGGCCATGCCAGCACCCCTGCATTAACTTTGGACACTTTAAGATAGAGGGGGTCGGGTCCCTGGTATTGCTTCTTCGCCAAGACTTACACACATACATACAAGTCCTAGGATCTTCGCACATCCGATCGTCTTCTCTTTTCTCTGGGCAGACTCTTCTTGCTTACGACCACAAACTCGCACATCAAGTTACCAAGGACTACTAAATCACTAAAGCATATATGATTATCTCGACCTGTGTATCCGTCAACTACACTATATTCGAGACATTATTATTCCCGGAGTCCCCCAACGGTGAAAGGGATCGTGTACCAGGAAGTTGACACCCATCGGCACGACACGGGAATCTTATGATCCGGGAGGCGAAGCAGAAATCTTTAGACGATAAGGCATAGAGACAACCCGGGGTCGGAATCCTGGTTAATCGCTTCACTCAATCTTCAAGCACGGCTTGTCTTGGATCGCACAACCTGGTTGAAACGTGGAAGTTTCTAAACGTCCAGGTTGCCCCGGTATCGTCTTTGACATCCGTTATCACCAATACCTACATTCCTTTGCAGCAGGCGCACCAGATCTCGACTTTTGGATCGTGTTTCACACCATCGACAAGCAGAAGCAACATCAACAAAATCGTCTGGCTTGTAAACTGTCAGATCTTTGAAACCCGGTCGTACAGGAAAACGTCCTTTTCCTATGACTTGCATTGGGCTTTCTCATTAACAAATACCATCTAACCGCAAGACACCATTGGATGACGAAATCAGACGAAAAGCAGAACACCAACCTCACGCCATCAAGTATAACAACCAGTTCAAATCTGTTGTTGTGCAAAGCTTATTCATCAACTCATCTTTTCACCTTCACACACTATATTCACCATGGGCGGATTAATACCACTTTTATTACCTGCGGCGAACAGCCGATCATCACTTCCCGCTCAGACGGCTGAAGTGAGAAGACCAGTGTCGCTCATGACACCTCATGTTCCCAGCTCCATGGGCCACCGCCGGCAACAATCAGTTCCCCTGGGAAAATCAGCAGCACGACTCTCGATTGCAACACCAGCTTGCCCTGCTAATGTCCCGGAAACCCCAGAGGACTGGAGAAACGCCATCAATGAGGTCAAGCGCAAGTATATCAGCCGCAAGTACCGCACTTGCTCAGCAAGATGTTCCGAGATTTTGGACAATTTGAAGGACACGTCCAATGTAGAGACTGTCCACCTCGTATATCTGCACTTTTACGCCGCCTCGTCCTCGGAAATGTGCGCACGACCTCTATCGCAATCATCCGCCTACCGGACCAAGCTTCTGGATGATGCGCGCGAGAACTATGACAAGGCTTCCGTTCTCATCAAAAAGGCCGAGGAGGTTGCCATTGAAAAGTCGAGATCCGGCAGCTCGCTTTCCGTCACTCCCAGTCTAAGCTCTTCTTCGGGAAGCCCGCGATCATCGTTACTCGGCACAACCCCATCTACGCCCCGGGATTCGATATCTTCAGCAGAGGATTTAAACACAGGGACACAGCCGGCCAAACCCAAGAAGAAGAAGAAGGTTTCATTCTCCAGCCTTCCTCAAATTGACATTCCCAAGTATGAGCCTCAAGAAGAGCCATATGTTCGACCAGACAGCCCTACTCTGGGGTGGCAAGCGGATGGTGCCCTATTTGGACAAGGAGCAGTGGCCGAGCAAGCAGTGATCTGCAAGCCCATGGCCATAACAATCCCCAAGTCAATGGACTCTCCCACCTTGCCGTCACCTATTCTGAAGTCGGTCCCCGAGGAGTCTTCGCCAAATCCTAACAGAGACTCTTTCGATCTGGAGTCATTCCTCCAAACGCGGTCCATGAATCGCATCATTTCACAGCTCTCGGCCCTTCGGTCTCAAGTGGCTTGGCACCGGGACAACATTGACGCCCTCCTTACAGAGTCGGAGGATGTCCCAGAAGTGCCGGAAACGCCATCCTTGCCGGAAATGCCCTCCCTCTCGGGCCTGACGCCCACCACCGCTGGCTCCGCAAGCACGGAAGGCGAGGAGCAGCAGTCACCCAACACGCCCCTCTCGGCAGCCCTGACGCCGCACACCCTCGAGAATTCCCTCTCGCAGCAGCTCCAGAGCTCCTTTGGGGCCCAGGCCAACTTTGACCTCACATCGGCTCGCCTCTCCATGTTTGGCGACAGCAGCGCCTGGGAGCGTACGCGCAGCGGCAGCGTGTGCTCGTCCAACTCTGGCTACTACCCCCAGCCTCGCGCCGCGAGTCAGATGAGCATGCGCAGCAGCGGTGGTGACGAGAACCTCCAGAAGCGCATTGAGAAGCTCCGCGCCAACGGATGGCAGCGAAAGAGGTTCGACAGCAAGAGGTACGAGGCGTTGCGGGAACAGGTCCTGAGCGAGCTGGGTCCTTGAAACACATTGAAACGTTTGTCATGAAAGTAATTGGAACTTTGTATTATTCATAGCCCGCATTAATAGGTGTCCGGGGCATATCATTTCTTGCTTCTGTTGCATATGGGTCGGAGTCAAAAGAGTCATTGGGCATTTTCATCTAGTATAACTAGTTTCAAGATATCAATAGGTACGATGGGGTATGCACAGAGATCAGCTCCTTGAAGAGTCTGAGTCCTGAACAATAAGAAATATTTATTACTACAAACTCTACCATTGCGTGAACCGATGAACTTATGCATTTGTCCTGTAGTTAGTCATGTTCTTGCATAGTAAGTCAGCCGTTTGCATTACATCAACATACGCCCACGGCTTGAAGCATCGAGTTCTCAGAAGAAATTCAACAACCACTGGAGGTGTCATAGTTTTAAGAAAGAGCTCCTTTGATAACCACAAGTCACAAAGGTCAAATGGCCGAGCGGTAAGCTCTTGAGTGCGGTGGCCACCCAGGTGAAAAGTGAATATCCTATGATCATACGAGAGGATCTTTGTTAGGGGGCTCGGATTCGAATCCAGAGCCATCGCTCTTTCTTGCCATTTTCCTCTTCCTGTACTCTTGCTTGTCATCTTCATGTTCCAAGATCACTTCTTATTTTTACATTTGAACTGTGAAGGTCTTCCTCTCCATCCTTTCCATCAACAGTGTATAATCTGGGGTGACAGTCGTGAAGAGAAGCGGCCTGGAGGCATCACGTTTTTACAACCAAAACAAACGGCAATCGCTTGGACAACCGGTACATGTCAGCAGTCCTCGGCCTCGACACCCTCCGGAATCGTACGGCTGCATACTGCTTCTAGAAGTCACTCGGATCTCACACAAACATGTCCATGACGTGCTTGACTGGTGTTCGTTGCCGGGAGCGCACATGGTTGCATGGATACAGTGATCAAAACATGGCGGTAAGGCTTTTGAGAGACAGCATGGCTCCATCATTTGACTCACAACATGCAAGACACATACCACTCAAGGAATGGGCATGGATTCCAAGACAGATCCCGTCAAGACACGTGCCTCGAATCAACAAAATAATAATAATGTTCACTGACTGATTACCTATGTAATACCCATAGCAAATATTGCTACGACTTGATGGAATCTCTGCGCCCTTGAAACAGAAATACTAACGGGGGCTCGGCATCGATGAATTTCCAAGAATGACAAATTCGTCACCATTTTGAAAAGGCCGATGCGTGAGTTTGACTTTCTCTTTCATACACGATCCCCAACTTCACACTTTGACTCAAGGCAGGAAATAGAACACACCAGAGTCTGTTTGAGAAGAACAACCTCCCATTCTATCAAGGTTGACGTTTTGCACTGTTGTTTATCACCACCGGATTTGGACTCGTGTCTTGTTGCTGCTCCCGGCTGCCTTCCTAGGCTCCGTTGAAGCTTCTCCTCTTGGCCTCCTTCTTCTCGGCCTCCTCCTTGACCTTGAGGGTCTGCTCCTGCTCCTTCATCTCCCGCACCTTGGCCAGCACGACCTCGCGGAAGATGGCGCCCTTGGCAATCTTGCTGAGCGACTTCTTCTCGCGGGGCGGGTCGGAAGAGTTGGCGACGGCGGCGTCGGCGGCCGCGTCCTTGCTGTCGGCCGGGAAGTCGGGGTTCTCGGGGTCGTCCTCCTGCATCTTGAGCGCCTCGATTCGGTTGGCCAGCTTGACCATTTCGATGCCGCGCTTGAGGCGGGCCTTGGCAATGTACGCCTTGATCTCGGGCAACAAGTTGTGGTCCGTTGCGCTCTCTCCAGACAGCCACGAGTGGTGCAATGCTTGCTGTGTCTTTGGTTAGCTGGCAGAACCTTTAATCACAGATTTTAGAGACATACCTGACTTGTCCATCGGTCATCAGGCTTGGGCTGCAACAGATGAAGGATAAACTCCTTTGCGTCGTCACTGACGTCCTTCCAGTATCTCTCGTGGAAGACAACCTGCGCGTTGCTGCACTCATCGATCAAATCTTGGAGGTTCTCTGATCGGAAAGGAGAGTAACCGCAGAGAAGGGTATACGTGATGACGCCCATGGACCACATGTCGACGGGCTTGCCGTGGCCCTTCTTGAGCATGACTTCTGGCGCCGCATAACCAAAAGAACCAGCCATGGTTGTGAGCACTTCGTCCTTGGTATCCAACATCTTTGCGATACCAAAATCAGCAAGCACCAGATCCGAGTCGGACTGTTTGCTGAGATAGAGCAGATTCTCGGGCTTCAAGTCTGGACAAATGTGAGTAGGCGATTCAGGGGTAATCAGTAAAGTTATCCTCACCTCTGTGTACAACATTGTTGCGGTGCAGGTAGTCGACAGCAGTCAGGACCTGCTTGATGGTCTGGGAGGCATCCTTTTCCGTGAACTTGCCCTGTTCGCAAATGCGATCGAACAACTCTCCGCCAGTAGCGAGCTCCGTCACGATGTAGTACTTGTCCCTCGACTCGAACCAGTCCACGAAGCGGACAATGTGTGGGTGCTTGAGGCGCTGGAGCATGTCCAGCTCGTCGTAGACCATTCTCTCATTGCCCTTGACGTTCTTCTTTAGGATGATCTTGATGGCCACCTTGCCCGTGGGGCCGTCTGCCTCTCGCACAATACCATAGGTGCCAGCGCCGAGGGTTCGACCGAATCGGTACTTTGCCTTCTTGTCGTAACTCTCCGGTTGGCCCTGGAGCCGACTAAGCATGCCCGTGACTGTAGACATGACGATTAATGTCAGCAGAAGCTCCAGGTTGGGCAAGAAAGGGTGTTGCGCCCGTCCATTGACAACCGCGATAAAAGTACAACACGTTGAAACCGTTTCGAGTACTTGTCTTCCATGGCGCAACATGAAAATTCACAAATTCACTTACAACTCATTGTTCCTGCCGTCTCAAGCCCTGCAGGTTGCAGCGACAGCTAGATGATAGATAGTAAAAGATACCGTGGGGTCGATTTGAGGGGTCCTGCGAGGGGCTGCGAGGGGTTCCCGCTTGGTGTAATTGATACAACGTAGGACTGGAAAAGGGGGTATCTCTATGGCAGATTGTCGCCGTCTGTTGGAATAGGTAAAAACAAACGACAAAACCGAAGAAAGGAGCAGGCGACGTCGACGACGACGATGGATTGGCGAAAAAGAACGGGAGTCGGGCAGGTTTCACCAGAAGCCTTGCGGAGCTCCCTGTTATCAACTAGACTTGGGAGCGCCAGTGGGAGTTGGAGGGGATGTCCTTGACACGCCGTTTCTTGGCCTGAACGGGTAATGAGGGGTTCAGCTTGCTTAGGGACTCGCTGACTGGGTTGTTGGATCCACGGGAGGTGGTTGTGGGTGGTTTTGCGGGGGCCAAAAAACTACCTGAGCCTGATCTACTGCCTGTAGTCAGTAGTGTAGGAATTGAACGGGGCCAGAGACGATGAATGGTGAGAAAACACGTTCTTCGAATGAGAGAACTGGAACGGTCAACTGTCGAGAGGGTAGCGAGTCATTTATTACTCTTCTCGACTAATTATATTAAGTCCTTGTTTGCAAGACTCATCAACAGAGGCGATGAGATGGAACAAAATTCACGTCCGTCGTCCGTCTGCCTCGCGCGACACTCTATGTGCAACCTCTTGTTCTTTCACTCTACCATGTGAAGGAGCAGCAACATTTGCACAGCCTGCATATCCTGGTACTGCGAAATTGCTCCAATACCGTATTCTAAAGTGAGCCTTGTCCACTATCCCAAGTGATTCAGGCCGTGGCACCGTGCTCAGCCGCAAACGTGGGACTGCTCTGATCAGCCTACGCGGAAATTCGGCAGGGGAAGACGAGAAATATGGTCAATAGGTCTCGTCTATTGGTTGCAGTCGTGGCTGAACCCGAAAAACCGACACCTACTTTTAAATAAAGATGGCTTGGTTCCCTCCACTGTCAAAGTTATTGCTCGTCAGAAAATAACTTGGCCACAACTTTGAGCATTTCCAAATCGAAGCCAGTTCGTTTCGTATTAGAACAAGTCCATGAACGGTTATCACTAGTAGATTCACTACTCTGGCGACAGGCACACTTGATGATCAGAGTGGTTGACGATCAACTAGCCATTGTCAGGCACGTCAGGCTCTACGTCTTGTGGCTTGAGCTTATTATATAAATATTGTCATGGATGGGTGGAGATGTCCACTGACAGGTAAAGTAATGGAAGTTCGCTGTTACATCACTGTGATACTTGGTAGTTGACACCAGTGATCCATGGTCAAACAAACGATCTGTAGCAGTATACGATCTACAGCCAAGAGGCATGTTGAACAATAAAGCTTGGCCAAGTCAAGAAGATTGCTGAGATACGATCCATAGTGACTGCATATATTGTCGGTCTATACAGATGATCAAAGCAAGACCAACTTCAATAGAGTATCGATCAAAGGTGACTAAGCTGATTGACTTGTTGTTGGGCGCCACAATTCAAGCATCGCTTGCATTGCATTCCCATGTTACCATGGTCCGTTGGAAGTAGCATTTGTTATGCGCCAGCGCGTGGATGAAGCACAGTAGCGTCAAGGCCAGCAATCACCAAACTAAGCACAGGCTAAGCCCGGCCCTTCAGGTGCTACCCATCTCACCTCTACTGCATTCTTCAGGCCATTGCCTGCCCTTTGCAACCAGTGGCATTAAACACATGTCAACGCTCAAGACTGCGACCACATTTTATACCGCGCACCTGCAACCTGACGTGAGTTAAGCTTGTTTTTGGACCAAACAGAATTTTCAACTTGCGCCCGTTATCTGCAGAAAAGCACCTTGTCAACAAGTCGCTCTGCCTCTGGCGTCTTGCGCCGAACAACCCCACCATTGGCAGTACTGGAGGATATCTCGCCTGACCGCACTTCAAGACTGTCAAACGCCATGTCTGGGCTCGGGGCAAAGAGATTGGGCAAGGAGCTCTCAAAGGTGACGCCCGACTGACGACAGCCATGGGCAAGACGACGTTTGTCGCAACTAACATGGAACCCACCTCAGATCTCTGCAAGCCTGCCGCCTGGAATTACGCTCGTAGCCGCCGAGAACCTCGAGGAGTGGCTGCTCGACATTAAAGTCCTCGATACCAACCCTCTCTACGCGGACGAAACATACAGACTCAAGTTCAAGTTCTCTCAGTCCTACCCGATTGGTATGCGACCCCAGTGTGCGATATGAGCTGGAACATGAAAGTGACTGACACATTTTGAATCAGAACCGCCGGAAGTCACCTTTCACAAGACAGACAACCGCCCCATACCGATGCACCCGCACATATACTCAAACGGCATTATTTGTCTCGACCTTCTCGGAAGCCAGGGTTGGAGCCCAGTGCAAAATGTCGAGAGTGTCTGTATGAGCATTCAGTCCATGCTGACAAGTAACACAAAGAACGAACGGCCACCTGGCGACGAAGAATTCGTGCGCGGCAACAGATTACGGCCTAGAGACATCGCATTCATGTATCACGACAACACGGTCTAGAATGCCCTCTGCGAATGCGCCATATGCGGCGGCAAGCGTGAAAGAGGAGGCAATTATTCTGGGGCCAGAGAAGTGACATGAGGAATCGCATTATTTATCCGAGGCGTTGGAAGCATTTGTGTTTATAAGCAAAATACCACAACAATTGAGCGTTGGGACCTTTTCAATGTCAGAACATCAGGCCGTGGTATCGGATTTCTTAGGCCTCGTGACATGAGACGCCAGGCAGCATCAATGGCGGCCAAGTGTGAACGAGATTGCTCAGTCATGGGTCTCCATGAGTGGTCGGCGTGACTAGTCACGAATGAAATGAAAGAAAGTATGAAAGTATGCCATGAGGTCTTGCTCGTCTAATTTGACGACACAATATTACCATGAGATAGGCTGCAATAGATGTTGAAATACTGTTGTCCGCAAGACCAAAAAGTTATTCTACAATCATGGCGGGGCTGTTCCGTCCACCATTAGTGCTTTGACAGCAGGAGCTCGCTAGGGGCCTGGGGGGCTGTGACGTCGCATCGGGCAGAGCTCGACAAATCGCCGACGGGACCTCAGCTCAGTGCCTGGAGGGGGGTAAAGGTTCAGGCCTCCCTAATTAATCCTACACGCTCTCACCCTCTCAAACCCGCGCCTCGGCTCCCTCACCCAAGTCGCGACAAACCCCCATGAGAGCTCACAATGGCTCCTCATGTGGGGTTCGATACCGAGCAGATCAGAGACAAGGCTCGGAAAGATATACTGTATCTGCTCGAGGGTGTAAGTCAGCCATCCTACCTAGCCCTCAGTGCTATCCCGTACATTCGACCCTTCAGCGAGTAACGTCGGACGTCCATTAGGTTCGCGGGAAGAAGAACCTCGTGATTGAGCGAAGCTTGGCCGGCCCTGTCGGCGTCGTGGTCAAGGTCTCGACATTACAAGAGTATGGAGTCGACAAGTTCTTCTTTCTGGAAAACAACAATGCCGACACCAGCCAGCAAAATGTCGTCTTCATGGCCCGCGGCGAATGCGCCCGACATGCCCAGAACATAGCTGGTGAGCTATCCCATCATGCTGAACTTCGGCCATGGCCAAGTAATGCGACAGATACTCGCCGCATCTGTGCGAACAAAGTAGTGGGTGACCGTTCAGAGATATCATACCAGTGACAGTCTCCGAATGGCTACTCACGGCACTCGCCACCAGATCATCATGTGATACAACGGTGGATTAGCTAACAAGTTCAAAGACCAGATCAAGAGACTTCAACGAGAAAGTCAAACCGGTCATGAATTTCACATATTCTGGGTCCCCAGACGTACAGTCGTATCTGACAAGCTTCTCGAGGCGAGCGGTGTACTAGGAGACGTCAATATCCACGAACTTCCATTGTACTTCTTTCCGCTAGAACGCGATGTTCTCTCTCTTGAGCTTGACGACTCATTCCGGGATCTGTTCTTATCCAAAGACACGACTCCCGCCTTTTTGATCGCCAAGGCGCTTATGAATATACAAACAAAACATGGTCTATTCCCTCGAATCATTGGCAAGGGCGATAATGCGAAACGTGTAGCCACCCTGCTTTCAAGAATGCGACAAGAGATATTGGCCGGCGATAATGCTACTGATGCGGCTAAAGCAGGCCAAACGCCAAGCAACTCGTTCGAGAGTGTCATCATTATCGACCGTGAAGTCGACATGGTTTCACCGTTGCTTACCCAGCTGACCTACGAGGGACTCATAGATGAAGTGTTTGGTATTCAAAATAACCAGACCGATGTTGACTCGAATATTGTTGGCGCTACGGCTCAACCTCCGTCTCAGAGCACCTCCAACGTGCCGGCCAGCGCCCCATCGAGAAAGCGCAAGATTCAACTTGACTCGTCCGATAAGCTGTACGATGGAGTCCGCGATACCAACTTTGCCATTGTTGGCACTTTGCTCAATAATGTGGCACGTCGGTTGAAGAACGATTATGAAAGCAGACACACGTCCAAAACGACGGCCGAGCTGAAAGATTTTGTCCAGAAACTTCCAGGTTATCAAGCCGAGCAACAAAATCTCAAGATTCACACGGGACTCGCCGAGGAGATTATGAAGCATACTCGTGCCGATCAGTTCAGCCGGCTACTGGAGGTTCAGCAAAACCTGGCCGCAGGTGCCGACCCTAGCTCGCAAAACGATGCCATCGAAGAACTCATCGCTCGCGATGCGCCGTTGAAAGAGGTACTCAGACTCGTGTGCATATACTCGTGCATATCTGGAGGCATCAAGACGAAGGAGTTTGACCACTTCAGACGCCTCATTCTTGAAGGGTATGGCTACCAACATTTGCTCACGCTGAACAACCTCGAAAAGTTGCAATTACTTTTGTCACGATCATCGCCCATGGCCAGTATGATTCCCATGCCCGGCTCCGGCGCTGCTACAGGAACAAAAACAAACTACACATACCTCCGCAAGCAATTACGCCTGATTGTCGACGAGGTCAATGAACACGATCCGAACGATATCGCATACGTCTACAGCGGCTACGCGCCCCTCTCCATTCGCCTCGTGCAATGTATATTGCAGAAACAATATCTCATGTCCATTACTCGTGGCAGTGGTGCATCTGGGGCCGGTACTGTTGCCAACAGCGGCGCCCAGGGATGGCGAGGCTTTGAAGAGGCTGCGAAACATGCTCGTGGTCCCACTTTTGATGAAATTCAAAAGGGCGAAGACAAGGCTGTCAAGGCTCGGGCACTATTGTCTGGCAGTGGTGATAAAAAGACGGTGTTTGTGGTATTTGTGGGTGGTATCACATTTACAGAGATTGCCGCCTTGCGCTTCATTGCAAAGAAGGAAGAAGGTATGTTCTGCTATGGCCGATAACTCTTTTGTCTCTTGACTGACATGTGTATGTTCCAGCCCGAAGAAACATTGTTATATGCACCACGTCGATCATCAGCGGAAACAGGATGATGGAGGCGGCAATCGAGAAAGAGTCGTTCGCAATGGAAAAGCCGAGGTCTACTCCTGCTGCTGCATGAAGAGGCGGATAGAGAACAAGCTCATATCGACGGCTGTAATGTGCGGTGCACCAAGATATCGTGTATATGTGTCGGGGTTGACATTAAGATGCTATTGCCCAATCGGGGTCAGTGGTTTTCACTACAGAAGAGCGTCTTGTGTGGCAGACTGTCAAAGTGACAAGTACAGCTCCATCATACTAAGATGTGAAAGAGTATGGTACGAGCTGTTGGTGCTTGGTGGTTGCAATCCCAAGTCCAGTACTGATGCGATGATATAGACATTGTGATGATGATTGAATGCAAGCGTGGCTGAAACTCTACTCGACAGACGGGGGGTCACGTGTGTCGGCAAAACCATGACACTGCTTTTTAGGGTGCGGGTCCAATGGCCCCCCTCCGCCGATGGTTCGACAACTTTGCCGCATCTCTTGTACTTCCCATACTTGATAGAAACTACATCCTTCTTGGCGCATAAATTACAAGATCCCAGACTTGTTGTAATATTGATCCGTCTCACAATTTCATGATATAATCTTTGCGACGGGTTGTAAGCGACTTTTTGCGGTGGTTTGATCAGTTGGCGAGGTTGTTCTTGGTGGAAACCACTGTAGAAGGTACGATGGCTCATCTGCCAATCTCCCTCCCCCCAGCATTTTGCCATGGTCCAATTGCCTTGATATCACAATATTTCCATCTCGCCATGCTTGATACTCGGCCTTTGGCTAATGCAATTGAACAGTCTATACTTTTTACCACTTCGAATGATCACCCGGTGACAATCTCGCCTTGACATGGGCCTCGAGGGTTTTATACACTGTTTCGGACCAACCGCACTGGAGAGACCCGCCGAGCTCCGATAACTCATTTCGACCTCTGCCCTATAGATGGCCATGAAACTGTCTATCCACAACGCTTTTGGGCTCTGCAAACTATGAGAAGCACTCAAGAAACTCTCGTGGAGGGAGGCAAGGCCACTGGTTCGGGGCCATTGAGGGATCTCAACACGCTGGACTTACATCTGTCCCTCTTGGCCGCGAGAGGCAAATTCACCACCACCTCAGCATCTCCACCACACGTTTGTGATACCAACTCATCAAATTCCATCGACCATTCCACTTCGGAACCAAGTCCCATGGCAGAATCCAGCATTGTTGTTCGTATTGATAACATGGACGTCGATGAGGCGAGTCCTGATCCAGGCCCTGCACAGAATGTCGTCGAGTAAGTAGCCATCATGATGTTGAATTATTGACGGACATGTTTGAATTATGAGATTAATTCTAATCCCTCTTAGACCTAGTGAGATCGATCAAAAGACCACGGTCGACTCGGCGCTACTTGGGTATCAAGAGGGTGTGGTTAAATCCTTTGCCTCTTCGGCCTCCGCCATATCAGACCAGTCAGATCTATCTTCACCACCTCCATCACCTAGTAGCAAAGCGACGACTCCTGTTCATGTGTCCGACGCAAAGGAATTATTAGAAGCGCCGATTCCACAGAGTGTACAAAATGTCGACCAAACTCAACCTCTTCCAGCCAAGCCAACTTCGTCGAGGCGGAAATTTGATGTTCGACCCAAGGTATCGATACCTTCAGACATAGCCCCATATGACTATGCGAATCAATGTATTGCTGCCGCAGAGCACTCGAGACTCAATCCTTATGTACTACATCAAGAGGAGTATCATATATTACGAGAGCATATCAGTCTGGCACAAGTCACAACTTACCTCAATATCCGCAATGGTATTCTGAGACTTTGGATGAACAACCCACGTGTAGGCGTGGCACGTGAAGAGGCCATTGGTTGTGCGAGAGATACACGCTGGTTTGACATGGCCAATGTGTCCTATGAATGGCTACTTCGCCGTGGCTACATCAATTACGGCTGTGCCGAGGTTCCCATCTCCAAGGGACGCCGCACCAAGGGCGCTGCCCCAAGACGGAAAGCCAAGACCATTGTGGTCATTGGTGCTGGCATGTCTGGCCTGGGCTGTGCGAGACAATTGGACTCCTTGGTCAAGCAGTATACCGACAAGTTCCACAATCTGGGCGAAGAACCACCCAAAATAGTTGTCCTTGAGGGTCGAAGTCGTCTGGGTGGACGTGTCTATTCGCGGGCTGTTAATGGTCAGGACTGCCAGCGTCTGATGGGCTTCAAGGGTCAAAGATACAGTGTCGAATGTGGTGGCATGATTATCACTGGTTTTGAGCGAGGCAATCCCCTCAATGTACTAGTCAGGGGCCAAATGGCCTTGCCATACTATGCACTTCGACCAGACACGACCTTGTATGATGCAAACGGCAAACCGGTCGATTCGAATCGAGATCTTCAAGTCGAAAAGCTCTTCAACGATTGTCTCGAGCGTGTTAGCGAATATAAGTACAAGAACGCGCCTTCGAAACTCATCGAAGGCAACAGGGCGCTCATGGATGAAGGAAGAGATAGCAATTCCGAGGGGAGCAAGACGATTGCAAATATTGAGGAAGCAACTGCGGCCTTGCCACAAGCATTACCGGTAGCGGAGCAGAACCTGGCACCTCAGGTCAATCTCGTCCCCGTATCGACCGACAAGGCTACGGGCAAGATCCACGTCGAGCCGGGTGCTCCCACCGCTCTCAATGCTGCGCACAAGGCTAAGCTCATGGGTTGGTCACTCAAGGACGGGGTAGCGGAAGAACGCGATCTCGAGCTAGATACGCTGGCAAAGTCTTCCGACGTCACTTTGGGAGGACTCTTGGATGAATCGATATCACAATATCGGGACATTGTCGACTTGACGGCCCAGGACTATCGACTGATGAATTGGCACATTGCCAACCTAGAGTACAGCAATGCGACAAACCTGAAGAATTTGAGTCTGGGCCTGTGGGATATTGATGCCGGCAATGAATGGGAGGGGAAGCACACCATGGTCGTCGGCGGCTATCAAAGTGTGCCATTTGGCCTAGCACATGCGCCATCGAAACTAGATATTCGCAAGGACAGCGTAGTCACCAAGGTCACCTATGATGATGCTGGTCACGGAGCTGCCAAGGTTCAGTGTGAGGACGGCGTTGAAATTGACGCCGACTATGTCGTTTCCACGATCCCGCTGGGAGTGTTGAAGCACGGTAATATCGAATTCAGCCCGCCCCTACCATCGTGGAAGACAGACGCCATTGGCCGACTGGGCTTTGGCATATTGAACAAGGTCATCCTGGTGTACCAAGAACGCTTCTGGGACACGAGCCGTGATATTTTTGGTGTTTTGCGAACCCCACACTCTCGTCACAGTCTCAAGCAGAGCGACTACTCGTCTCAGCGTGGCCGTTTCTTCCAGTGGTTCGACGTCTCCAACACCAGCGGCGTTCCGGTTCTCCTTGCCCTCATGGCTGGCGACGCTGGATTTGATACGGAATACTCCAAGAATGACGAGCTTATCAAGGAAGCCAGCGAGGTTCTTCGCGGTGTCTATGGTCGAAAGGTACCTTCACCAGTGCACGCAGTAGTCACCCGATGGGGATCTGACAGGTTCGCTCGTGGATCCTACTCATCTGCAGCTCCATCTATGCGGCATGATGACTACGACACCATGGCTCGTTCTGTGGGTAACCTCTTCTTTGCTGGCGAGCACACAACAGGAACACATCCTGCAACTGTGCACGGCGCCTACTTATCAGGCCTCCGGGCGGCATCTGAAGTTATTGACACGATGCTTGGACCCATCGAGGTGCCCTCCCCGCTGGTTCTATCCAAGGAAGCCTCTTTGGCAACGTCGATCAATGAGCAGAAACGCAAAGCTCATGAAGAACCGCTTTCGCCCCGGGCAACAAAGCAGGCACGTGTGCAAGCTCACCAAGAGGCTGCGTGGCAACACGTTTTGAGCAAAATTGGCGAGAGACCATGGATTCCGCAAAAGGTGGCTGGCAACTCATACCTCTTGTACAGCAAGGCCAATTTCGAGATTGCTCGCAAGCGGTGTGAAGAGGGTCGGAGGCTCAATAAGGGTAGACCCAGTCCAAACGATGTCCGTATAATGACGAGTAAGATGTGGAAGGACGCTACTCCGGAAGAAAAGCAGCCATACGAGGAGCAGGCAAGAGAACAAAAACGCGTATATCAGGAGAAGCTGAAGCAGTGGGAAGTGGATTCCAAGGAATGGGATCGCAAAGCACAAGAAATCAGGGAAGAGTGGGAGGCTGACGGCAACAAGCTCGTACTTGATGATTTACCTACAGAAGAGCTTGGGAGCCAACGCCGGAGAAGTCAAAAAGTCGCCATGTACGCCGAAAGCGATGCAAGCGACATTGAAATGACGGGATAGGGGTAACATGGAGACCATCATGACATGGAGTTTGGGGTTTTGGCGTGTTCAAGCCTACACTGGGATTGCGAGGGTTTGCCCGAGAAATGTATAGTCTTTGGGCTCTTGTACATATAGTGCCTGGGAAAGTATACCTGCCAGGCAAATGGGGATGCCATGGCACATTCTCTGGCACATGAGCGGCGTTGGCGTCGTCTTGTTGCATTACATTTGCATTATAGCACCCTCAGCATGTATCAGTTGGATTGCTGGTTCGAGCATATAATAAACGTTATTTGACGTCAGATTTGATGTGTTTGCCGTGATTCTTGCTGTGTTACCAGGAACAAGTATAAAAGTCATTCTCCAGGCTACGAAATATGAATTTGCAAACCAATGCATGGCACACCAATTCCTCAAGATGTTGGATGAAGGCGAAATGCACGCAAAGACTGGCAATGGTTTCGTTTTCTGTCATTTTCACCCAGAAAAGAACATGATCGAGGTCTGAACCTCGATTGATAAATTTTCACAAATCCTCACTTACAAACATTCGGACAAAAATGTATTGAAGCTTTGGTACAGAGGGTGATGCAGAATTTCACTGCATGGGGGTTACTTTGATACAAAGGGAATATTCGAGTCTTATACCAACTCCTCCCATCTATCATCTAGCTCTCTAAGCCTCGAGTTTACATGTCCTCGGAGGCGGTGGCACCAGTGATAATTTCGACCAGCTCTCCGGTAATGACGGCTTGACGTGTTCGGTTGAAGAGAATCTGGTACTTGTTGATCATCTCACCAGCGTTCTTGGAGGCGTTCTAAAGTAAAGTCAGTAAATATATTACTCCAAAATGGAACATGTCCTAAACTCACATCCATGGCGTTTCTTCGGGCAGAGATCTCGCAAGCGTGTCCCTCGGCAAGAGCCCAGTACAGGGAGTTGGCAAGGGCATATTCCCGCAGGTTGCCGATAAGAGCCTCATCGACCTCGAAAGCAGAGAAGTTGGAGGAAGCGAGGATGGCCTCCTCAGAGTAGGCGGGGACAACAGAGGGCTCGTAGCTGGTGGCGTTGATGAACTTGTTGTAGAGGATCTTGACTTCGGAGTAGTCGCCGGGGAGCTGGGTGATCTGGTCGGCAATGGCCTGGGCGTCGGCAAAGGTGGGAACGTCCTTGCCGATACCAGCAAAGCTCAGGACAATGTCGGGGCTGTTGGTACGCATGAGCTGGGAACGAGCCTTCTCGCCAATGAGGACCAGGTCGGCGGCGGGCTTGCCGGGGCCGAGAGTGCGGCGGATGTAACGCGAAAGACCAGAGTGAACACCACCGCAGAGACCCTTGTCGGAGGAGCAGACGACGTAGAGGGTCTTCTTGTCCTCAGCCTCGAGAGCCTTGGTCTCGGCAGACTCAAAGACCTCACCGGAGGTCTGACCGTACTTGGCGGCATCGGTCATGGCACGCTGGGCGCGGGTGAGCTTGGTCGAGGCGACAATCTTCATAGTCTTGGTGATCTTCTCAATGTTGCGAATGGACTTGAGACGGCCCTCGATTTCACGCAGAGTGGCGTATCCGGCGGCATTGTTGGTGACGCTGTATAAAGAAAATGGAAATTAGCATGCAACGTCACGATGCCATCTGCGAATGCGCAATTCAAATGTCCGTCAGTCCGGACCGACAGCCATCGTGTCCCGGCTTTGATGATTCCGCGTTCGTGCAATCCCTTCTCCTCCTTCATTCCTTCTCTTGTACATATTTCTCTGATGCGCCGGGACGTGCCAAAATCGCGAGTGGATATTTGAGGTTGAATTGACATAGGACCGACGTACCGAGCAGGAATAGCCGCAGCTCCAGCTCTCAGAGCCGGGCGTGCTACCCTCGAAAGCATGGTGATTGATATTGAGAGAGTGTGTCGGAGGGGTTCGTCCGGGGTCACACCTTGATCACGATGCGCAGTCGCGATCAATTGAGTCGATGGGGGTGATGGGGAGGATTGAAGTGGTGGTCTTCAAGTTTCGGAGGTCCAGCGTACAACCAAGCTCCTGGCCGTAGTTCTTTCGCTCACCCAAAACTGGCTGCACCTATTTTCCCTCGCATCAATTTTCGGGCCTAAGCCGGATTCTGCCGAAGTTCCTCCTCTTTGGAAGTTCTGAAGACGAACGTCTCTCGGGTGATGAAGTTGGTCTGTGCGTGCTCTTTCTAATCTCCACTTTTTACTTCTGTATCCAGACCAGCAGCAAGCTCTCGGACCCATAGAAGTGCTGGCCTGAGATTTAAGGCTATAACTACTCTTCCGGCTTCACTCTTACCTTTTGCCGGTCCAGAACAAATAAACGTGCCTGTTCATCCGGATGGGTCTCGGTCTCGCGATCGATCGTGTTCTCTTTCAATGGAAAGGCAGCTGGAAGCCAGCAAGGCATCCCGCCCAGCAGTCAGCCAGCATCACACTAAGCGCTAACCCCAAAGAATGTAAATACTTTCTGCACCACCTGTTCCCACCTTGTCGCCAACTGCCAATCCCATCTCTCGGTCCCTCGGCGCCCATTGCCAAATTTTCCTTTTGCGCTACCAATAAAGTCCCCATCCTGCTGGAGCCATTCGACAAGGGCTCGGCCGTCAGTGACAATTCCCTTGTCGAAGGGCTTGCTCGGTACCTACCTTGCGGCTTGCCTTGTGGTGCTTGCCTGCCTTTCCAGCCCCAGCCTACTTGCCTGCCTGCCTACCTGCTACCTACCTACAGTCTATTAGCCAAGCAGCTGGCTGGCAGCATCTCTCAGCGACGTCAGCCCCCCCGTAACTTTAGTGATTGGTCCGCATACTCAGCGTGCCTAGTGCCCAGCAGTAGTCGTACCGTACAGTAGTGTGTACCTACCTACCTTGCCTACCTACGTAGTAGCCTTCGGTCGTTGCGCGCCTGCTCCACCTCTGGGGGCAATCCTAGTTCGTTGCCTCTCCAGAACTGTCTTTCAGACTGACTTGGGAAAGGCCTCTCTTCCCTTCTCAGATCGATCCAAGTCTCTTCTCACCCCCCAGCATAGCTGCTGTTATTTTCTGTTTTTTCCTTCCTTCTTCTTTCCTTGCACACCTTGACCTTCTCGGCTTCCTTCCCGTCAACATTTCCTTGCGCTCTCTGCTCAACTATAGACGGGGTTGGCTCACCGCGGTGCAGTCAACCATCAAGTCTCGTCGCATCGACTCGTCTACTACCGGTACTTTCTGCACAAAGTCGCTAGTAAAAGCAAAGCCTGATCTCGGATTCACTCTTGACTCGAGCCACCACCGATCCTTTGCGCCCTGTCTGACTGCTCGTACCATCACGAGCATCAACAACATGGCTTCAGACTTTTCCGACGACGACATGCCCTTGTCGCGACCCAATGGACGTCGTAAGTTTCTCTAGCGCTTTCAAGTTGCATTATCGCATCTACTATTGGCGCCTGCCCATTCACTTCTCGATCCGCCTGCCGAGGTGCCGCCCATTCCCTCTACTCGCTCTTGCCCGTGGTCCACCTCTTCAGCAACTTCTATCAATCAGCTTAATATCTTTCATTTCATCAACTAACTTGACTTTGCTTTCAGTCTCGGCAGCAACCGTCTCGAAACAAGACCAAGCCATGGACGCCTCATCCAAGGGCGGTTTGCCCGCACCTGTTTCCATCCGTAATGGTCCCGTGAACCCGGACGATTCCATGGATGTGGATGGTCAACACCTCAACGGCCTTGCCAAGAGGAAGTCGCGAACCTCTGCTGTTAGCTACAAGGACGAATCCGACAGTGATGATGCGCCCATAGTATGTCCAGACGACTGAGGTTTCGGTTACGCGTAATTAAATGTACTGACTTCCAAACCCCTAGGCCAAACGTCAAAGGAAATCCACAGGCAACGTGGAAGGCGCAAGCCTTCCTCCGAAGCCGACAAAGGCAGACTTCATTGACAGTGACTCGGATGACGACAAGCCTCTGACGGCCAAGTTGGCCCAGAAGAAGAAGGACATTGAAGTTGCAGCTGCCAGAGAGGCAAGAAACAAGAGAAAGTCTATTAAGGATGAGTCCGACTCTGATGCTCCTCTGGCCGCTCCCAAGAAGAGACAATCAAACGGAGTCGCCAAATCCAACGGTGTCAAGAGGGATCCAGATTCTGATTCGGATGCACCTCTCAAGAAGGCGCCTGCAAAGAAGGTGGCATCCCGACCCGCTCCAGCAACAAAGGGCAAGGCCACTGCCACTCCTGCCAAGAAGACCCCCGCCAAAAAGGTTGCCCAAAAGGCGGCCAGCAGCAAGGCCGCGAGTGAGGATGTTGAAGATGACGATGAGGCTGAAAGATGGTGGGATAAGCCCATGATTGAAGATGACGGCATAAAGTGGCAGACTCTTGAGCACAACGGTGTTATGTTCCCGCCCGACTATGAGCCTCTTCCCAAGAACGTCAAGCTCATCTACGATGGTACGCCTGTTGTACTGCAGCCCGAAGCAGAGGAAGTCGCTGGTTTCTACGGTGCCATGATCGACAGTCAGCACGCATCAAATCCCGTCTTTCAAAAGAACTTTTTCGAGGACTTCCGAGGAGTTCTGGCCGAGCACGGTGGTGCCAAGGACAAGCAAGGCAACAAAGTTAACATCAAAGAGTTTGAGAAATGTGATTTCAAGCCGATCTTTGACTACTATAAGGCCAAGTCCGAGGCCAAAAAGCAGCGCACCAAGGAGGAAAAGAAGGCTGAGAAGGAAAAGAAGGACAAGGAGGAAGAGCCCTTCAAGTTTTGTGTCTGGAACGGCAGGAAGGAGAAGGTGGGCAACTTCCGGATTGAGCCTCCTTCCTTGTTCCGTGGTCGCGGTGAGCATCCGAAGACGGGAAGACTCAAGCTTCGCGTCGAGCCGGAACAGGTCACCATCAACATTGGCAAGGGAGCCAAGGTGCCGGAGCCTCCCGCTGGTCACAAGTGGAAGGCTGTCAAGCATGACCAGAATGCATCCTGGCTGGCCATGTGGCAGGAAAACATCAATGGCAACTACAAGTACGTCATGACTGGTGCAGATTCGAGTACCAAGGGTCAGAGCGATTTCAAGAAGTTTGAAAAGGCTCGCAGCCTCAAGAAGTACATTGACCGTATCCGCCGAGACTACAACAAGGATCTCAAGTCGAGCGTCATGGGCGATCGGCAGCGCGCTACGGCCATTTACCTGATTGATAAGCTTGCCCTGAGAGCAGGTAACGAAAAGGACACGGAAAACGAAGCCGAGACAGTTGGTTGCTGTTCCCTCAAGTATCAACACATTACCTTGAGAGAGCCTCAAACCGTCATCTTTGATTTCCTGGGCAAGGACAGTATCCGATACTACGATGAGGTACAGGTCGAGAAGCAAGTGTTCAAGAACATTCGGCTCTTCAAGAAGCCTCCCAAGGGTGAGGGTGACGACATCTTTGACCGATTGACCACCTCGTCTTTGAACAAGTACCTCACTGGTTACATGCCTGGCTTGACTGCCAAGGTGTTCCGTACCTACAATGCCTCGTGGACCATGAGCAGACTGCTCAAGGAGCTAAAGTTCCCACCCGGCGCCACCATTGCCGACAAGATGGTCGAGTACACCAAGGCCAATCGTGAGGTTGCCATTCTGTGTAACCACAAGCGTACTGTTGGCGCAAACCACGCACAGGCCATGGAAAAGATGGGTGATAGAATCAAGGGTATCAAGTTCCAGATCTGGCGCCACAAGTTGATGCTTCTCAATCTCGATCCTAAGTTGAAGAAGAAGAAAGGTGCCGACTATTTTGCCTTGGAAGAGGAACTCAACAATGATGAATGGGTTCAAGCACACATCACCTTCTTGGTCGAGGAACAACGCACAAAGATCACCAAGAAGTTTGAAACCGACAATAAGAAGCGCGTCGAAAACAAGGAAAAGCCCTTCCCCGAGAAGGAGCTCAAGGAGCGACTCAAGGCCGCTGACGACCTTGGCAAGGAGCGCAGAAAGGAATGGAAGTCCAAGAAGGTTGAGGCCGAGGGCAAAGGCCCGACTGTTCAAAAGATTGAAGCCAAGATTGAGAAGCTGGAGGCCAGTCTCAACCAGGCTGAGCGCAAGATGGAGACTCAAGAGGACAACAAGGAGGTCGCTTTGGGCACCTCTAAGATCGTAAGTCTAGATGATTGTCTCTTAACTTGTCGCTTTACATTTCACTAACACTCTCTAGAACTACATTGATCCTCGTCTCTCGGTTGTCTTTTGCAAAAAGTTTGATGTTCCCATCAACAAGGTCTTCTCCAAGACCCTTGAGGCCAAGTTCGAATGGGCCATCAAGTCTGTTGATGAGAACTGGGAGTTTTAAGATGCCACCGCCTTTTACCGCATATTTACCCTACCAACTCTACCAACTCAACTTGGGGACTCATTCGCTGTATAACTTGTAATACCACAATGCATCTTGCCTGTGGCTCATGATTAGCGATCATGGCCGCGATAGAGGCAGAGCCCCCCACTTACCACACATCCACCAAGCAGTATTCGATCTTTTTTGGTCGACTCAGCTTAGGAGACGCGACTCGTTTTTGGCCGGCAGGGCCTTCGGTTGTATTTGGCGTACGCCCTCTCTTGCATTTCTCTTGCATACGAGAAAGAGGATCAGTGATTGTCTACGCTGTATCTGGGGTAGTCATAGTTTTCCAATGTTTTCGTTTGCGTTTTGGCACCATCTAGGTAGCCCTATCAGAAAAGACAACACGGTAACGCATCACTTAGACAAAAACAAAAGAACAAGTTACAAATCTCCATTACTTATTGAATGACTGACTACATGACACGTGAAATGTTTGTGATACTGCCCTTACTGACTCTTGGTAGGAATGATGGCACTCGAGCTCGGGCAGGGATGGCATTTCGCGCCATTTCGCACCAATTGGCACAAATGTCTTGACAAGTCACCTGCTTCAAGCCATGTACGACCCACGCCGGCTGGCATAATAATGTCTTGTCTTGTTGTGGTGTTCCATCATGTCTCATGCGAGGTACTAAAGTGTCTGTTATTATGTATGATGACATTCTGATTGATTCAAATTAGACTATGCTGGCTTTTGATCTAAATATGTCCAAACTGTATATAATGATTCGCCGTTCCCATAGCTTTTGCTTGTGCTCGTGCTTGTAATTCTAAAAACCGGACCCGTCGTGACCAAGCTTGTACATTAAGCATGCTTATGCCATACAAACAAGAAGAATGAAAAGAGGAATACGCTATTACAACTCCTTGCCAACTTCGTATATACAATTCGCAAGCATCGCTCTCCAGTCTGGTGTATTGTCTCAGGTAGAGTCCACTTAGGCAATCTTGTAGACCCGCGTAGCCGTCAGGTAACAGGCGGCGCCAAACGCCACCAGACCTGCCGTGATGCACCAGAACCACGTCAGGTCGCCTTCGTACTCTTGTCCGGGTACCCATACGTTCATACCCCATAGACCGGTAATGATGTTCATGGGGAGCACAATGGTACCCAGGACCGTCAGTTTGTTGAGCATGTCATTGGTCTGTTCTGCTCGCTTGTTCATGAGAATGTTGATTTGAGCGAGATAGGTGTTTGAAGAGACGCCCAGGGTTCTGTTCCATGATTAGTTATTGACTCGAAGAATGGTAGAGACATGAAAAAGAAGACTCACTTGTCAGCATGCATCAGATTACCCGTCATGGTGATAATGTGGTCTTGGATATCTCCCAAGTAGAGACCAATCTCGCTACGTGGTGCAACCTCGTAGTGTTCATTGCACCTCTTGGCAAAACCCTTGATAACGTCTGCCTTGTTGCCTAGCAGTCTGAGCAGTTCCGTCGCCTTTTTGCGACATTGGCCGATGCGGTGCAGCATATCACCGTCATTTTGCTCCACTGCCCCCGTGGCAGCCACGGACTTTTCGTCTGCATCCTTTTTCCGCTGCTTCGCCTGGGGTTGGGACTGAGCATTCAACGACAATATCGCATCCTCAATGTCATCAACTTCTTCCTGAATGTGCTGAACCAACGGACCAAAGACGTCGGTGATATCGTCAATAATGGCATAGCTGATCCAGTCAGCACTGAGGACAATGTAGTCTTGCAGCTGTCTGATGCGTCTTCGCACATTCGCGGGGTGTGGCGTGTGATCGAAATGGAAACTAATGATGCCTTCGCGGAAAACGACAACATAGATATTGACAGGGTCCAAGTGCTTGTCACTCTCCTCGTCCTGATCAAAAGATCGATATGAGACAAAGTAATAGTGTCGAAACAATTCCACCTTTTCACGCTGTTCCTGCAGCATGATATCTTCTGAAGTCAAGGGATGAATACCGAAAGTCTTTTGAATGACCTTCATCTCGTCTGCGGTTGGTGACAAGATGTCTAGCCACCAGACGGGCCGATCGCCAAAACGAACAGGCTTTTGAGAAAATGGTTCCGGCGACTTGAAGTCGATACCCGGAGGTGGAGACTTGATCCCATTGCCGTTGCCGTTACCGATAGGTGTAGCTTCGCCAGACTGTTGTCGTGAAGCATCATTGGAACCACCCGGTACTTGCCTGGGTGATAGGGGCCTGCTATTAGCAGCTTCGTCAATGGTTCGCTGTGGTTGGGCCAAGGAAGGCTGTCTGGTTGGGACCTTGGTGCTGTGACCCGTCTCGCTACCCCTGACGGAACCCCGTGCAGAAAGATGTGATATCTGGACTGCCTCTTCTTCCGACTCGGACTCCGAATCAGACAAGATGGGCGGCTCTGGCAGGAAGAGCTCTTGAAAGCTTGAATCCGGTTGCACAAGCTCGGAGATTGTCTGGCTGTGGATTGTGCTCTGGAGCTCTTCACTAAAGTATGTGAATCGATACGGCGCATCCTCCTCGGCCTTGAACCATCCCTTTTGTGTTGGACGAAGTCTACCATTGATGAGTTGCGGTTCTGTAATCTTCTTGATCCGCCTTTCCTCGTTTCGATCAATGATTTCCTTTTCAAAGACGGACCAATCCTCGAGGACAGACAAGTCGGGCCACCGATCTCGGCGCTTACGGCCACGGCGGCTGCGCTGTTCTTGTGATGGTTGAGTATCTTCGTCGGCAATTTCCGACATGCCCTCTTGAGGATAACACACGTCGTCTTCAGCTTGAAGAGCTATAGTGTGCCGCCGTTGCAAAGATGTCGAGCCATGCATGGGGTTCCCGTCGTCGAGCAGGTGATTGGTTGACGCAGAAAGTGCAGCACTCAGCTCCTCTCGCATCATCTCATCGCCGAAATTGACAACAGAGGCGCCCAATGTAGGAGATGGCGGCATTGACGGTGGGTAATTCACATTGTACTTGTCCCCAGACGGCGTGGTAGGAGCATTGATCCTTCTCTTACTGGATCTGCTGGATCCGCGCCTGTCGAATCTGGGTCGCATATCGCTGCCGCCATAGCCCTTGCGTTGACCGGCTTCTCGTAAGAGAGAGCCTGCCAGCAACGGTTCAATCTCGCTGGAGGCAGTCTGTTCCTCTTCAACATCGCTGTCAATGCGTCCCGAGTTGGGTCGTCTCCGGGCAACAGAGTCCTGCTGTGAAGGGTGTTGGATCGAGGAGGCGAGGACGGAGGGCCGGCGGGGTCTCGAGCCAAAGGGATACCCGCGGTGGTCGAGCAATGCCTGGTCGTCCAGGCTCTCGTTGCTCGCGCGACGTGCCTGCATGTAAAAGGCGCCGCTGCTCAGGGCAGCAGACTCGCGCTCTCCGCCTTGTACGCTGTCGCCATCGTCTTCGGGGAGGGCGGCAAAGGACTTTCGTCGTGGGCGGCGGTGCTTGCGGCCACCGCGATGCTTCTTCTTCTTTTGAGCCATGGAGGCTTCATTGGGAGAGGCAGCTTGCGAACCGACAACGGCAGACCTCGAAGGACCTGGCTGTGACATGGTGGAAAGAAGTAGATGAAAGTGATCGATGCACGGTGCGGAGTCTTTTCTCCTTTGGATGTGTCGTAAGCTGATAGGCAGAGCGGACGCCTGGATCAGTCACTACACGCAATCCACAACAGGTTATGCTCGGCCTGCTTTAGGGATCCGATAGCTGTTGTAAGACGATCAGATGGGCAGTGAGTGGCTCCACCCGAGAATCAATCGTGCACAGTTGGGGAGTCGCTTCTGCACGTCAATCCCGGAAATAAGAGATATGCAGGCCAAGTGGTATTGGTATCGCAAGTGATCCCGTAACACGTCAAGAGTCGGCGGTGAAAAGCTGCTCAAAGCTCAGCTCTCCCGTTTCGTCAGATATGAAATTCCAATGGCCCGGGATTTGGATAGGACAAATCTTTTCTCTCGGGGGTCAACAAGAAAAATAAAAAAAGTGTAATGTCTCACAATTCCACCCCTCGTAAGAAAAAAAAAAAAGACTAGACCTGGCAAACCACGACTACCCGGACAGACTGATGGATGCTGGAGCTCTGGCTTGGCTGATGGGAATTGAATTGATTGATCCCACCCCGTTAGCGATACGTAACGAAGCTAAGAGTTCCTGGTGATGTCAGTCATGCGCAAAACACGAAAACCCCACACTGGCGAGACTGGACCTGACTGGACCAAATGGAACCTCGAGGGGAAGTGGCTCGAGTGGGCTTGGTTCGGCGGACCTATTCCGGGCTAGTCTGCGGAGCTATCCTGGATCCCGATGCATATCTCATGGTCCAGATCTTGAGTGACACCTTGGATGGTTGAACGGGAACCTCGTCCGTTCTTTGCGGCAAGTGGTCGCGTGCTCGAATGGGAGTAGATATCGTTGTTTGAGTCCAATTGATTTGAGCAAGGTCGCAAGTGTTCTCAGTGTTGAAGCCGAGCGAGAAGTCCTGGAAGACTGAAGCAATAGCTGAAATTCTATATATTACCCGTTATACCCACCTACACCGCACCTAGGTTTTCACATGCATGTCATTGTACAATTATGTAAAATTTTGCATATGGACTATATTCTCCTTTACTGGTGAAACCTTATCTTTGCTGAGATGGGTTTGTTCTTTACTGACAAGATATACCATGTCAGTGACCGTTTCCTGTGTCTGGATTACACAAACTGTAATTATGCACTCAACCAAACTGTACGGTAGCAGTTTTCATATCCTGACATAACGTCTGAGCATTATAAGATGAATGCAGTGCACCCACACATGATTCCTTTCTGAAACTGATTCTCAATATCAATAGCCGCTCTAGAATAGTTGCCAGCTGTGGAAGACTGCCAAATTCACATGCTTTTCAATAATCTGATCCCCCTAAACGCCGAATGCATTTACATGTTGTAGACATGGCCCATAACTCCTAACCAATGCTGAAGTGATGTTTTTATCGGTGTTGTCCCATCAACTGAGCACGCAGCATCATAATCTGCTGTCTCTCGCCCTCGGGAAGCTGATCAATCGTCGCCTGAGGAAGCTCCATGACCATCTTCAGCAACTGGTCAGAGTCTTGAGCTGGGGCCGGAGCTGGTGCAGCAGGAGCGCCGTAATTAACTGGAGTCTGTGCGACCGGAGGAGGTTGAAATGGAGCGGCTACTGGGGGTGTACCCGTCGGGACTCCAGGGAATCCGGGCATGGCCGGCATCGAGGCTGCTGGGAAGGCCGAGGGAGGTGCTTGGACAGGCGGTGGCGCGCTCGCATCAATAACGGAGTGAATAGCTTCGGGTGAAACGAGTCCCATGAGCAGAAGTGCCTGGAATACAGCGTACGAAAGTTGAGGTGCCGCGGTGAGCAGTTCTGTTGCGCGTGCCGGATCTGTCGTGGCCAGCGTCTTCATCTGCGAGAGGATATCGAGTAATTGAGCTGGCGGGAGAGTATGAAGAGTACGAGAAATGGCATCGTGGAAGCTGACTCCTGGTGGCAGCTCTTTTCCGGGCGGAAGCGGTGGCAGTGTGCCGGCTGGGACAAGAGGAGGTGCAGCCGATACGCCATTCGAGTACGATCCTGCATTGTTTGTCGTGCTGGGTCCCATCTTGTCATCTTCCTCGCCAACACGGCCTTCGGTGCTGTAGTCGACACGGAGCTTGCGGTTCATTACTTCGTAGTCATTGAGGTTTCTCACTGCAGATGCCGCAGAGTCTGTGATTGCGAGGTCAGAAGAGTTGCGACAGTAGAGGGTAGAATGCACGTACCCGCATCAGGATACTCTGCAAAACCGAATCCCTTGGGCCTTCCAGTCTCTCTGTCGTAAACTAATCTGAAGTTTAGGACCTGGCCGCAGGTGCTGAAAATGTCTGTGATTTGTTCTTCGGAGAGGCCTAGTGAAACTGTCAGTGAGGTGTACACGATCAAGCTCTTTGCCAGTTCTTACCATAGGGAATATTTCCCACAAAGACCACCCGAGAAGGCGGCTTCGTCGACATTGTGGATGGAGCTTGTCTCTATTGAGAGTTGTGGTATGTGAAGAGGCTGCGATTCGGACAATCGCAGATCACAAGGCTTGATGGAATGAATGGGGCAAGGATGAAGCCGGGACACTGTAGAAACAAATGCGCCGAATGATGTACAATAGTCACTTGCTGCAGAGACGGGCGGAGGACAAGATAAGGATCTATTCAGGCGCCGATTCTCTCTAGTATCACCTGCTGAGGCAAGGCTTTTCTTCGTTCACGGTTGTGGTCAGGGCCAAGCAAGCTTGAGAATTAGATGCGATCGCGAACAGAAGCAGCGCGTTGCCATGCAAGCTTTCAGTCGAAGAGGAACCGGGGTCCACCCCAGATTGCCGGAAAAAGGTTAGACCACTTTTAGAGCTTCGGTTCCTAGGTGGAAGCTGCCCAGCAAAAGCCCATTTGAGGCTCCCAGGCGTACCGTCAGCTCTCAATGGTAAGCTAGAGCACGGGCCTTCTTTGTCGGGGCGGATCCTAGCGGCATCCAAAGAAAACGGATCATGACTTTTGAAGCTGCTTGGTAGGTTGAGTCCTCTGAACAGCCGAAAGCTCTTTGACAAGCCCGACCTCAACACTCCAAACCTTTCCGTCGACCCTCGACATCCTCCACCTCATATCAAGATGTCCAACAGGTCGCCAATAGAAGAGTACGCTGAACGCGCCAGGCGTTTTGCGCTTCAGAACCGCCGTCGCGTTCCCTTTGGCGGCGGTGGCGGCGGAGGACCAGGTCTTGGTGCTGCCGCAATTGTCACCCTCGGTATTGGTGGTGCCATCTTGTTGCAAAACTCTCTCTTCAACGTCGATGGTGGTCACAGAGCGATCAAGTACACCCGTATTGGCGGTGTGAGCAAGGAGATCTATAGTGAAGGTATGGCGGCTCGTCCGGAGCTCAAGATGCAAGACATGTCCCGGTTACTAATTGGATTATAGGTACTCACTTTATGCTCCCCTGGCTCGAGACCCCCATCACATACGATGTTCGTGCGAAGCCGAGAAACGTGTCCTCCTTGACGGGTACCAAGGATCTGCAAATGGTCAACATCACATGCCGTGTCCTTTCCAGGCCAGAGGTTGCTGCCCTGCCGCAGATATACAGAACACTAGGCCAGGACTACGACGAGCGAGTCCTTCCTTCTATCGTCAACGAGGTGTTGAAGAGTGTTGTTGCTCAGTTCAACGCCAGTCAGTTGATTACACAGCGTGAGATGGTTGCAAGATTAGTCAGAGAGAACCTGTCGAAACGAGCTGCGAGATTCAACATTCTTCTAGATGATGTCTCCCTGACTGTGAGTAACACATGCTATGACCATGAAGAACCCAACTAATACTTTTCAGCACCTTGCTTTCTCTCCCGAATTCACTGCTGCCGTTGAGGCCAAGCAGGTTGCCCAGCAGGAGGCTCAGAGAGCAGCATTCGTCGTTGACAAGGCCCGTCAAGAGAAGCAGGCCATGGTTGTCAAGGCACAGGGTGAGGCTCGATCAGCCGAGCTGATTGGTGAAGCCATCAAGAAGAGCAAGGCCTACGTCGAGCTCAAGAAGATTGAAAACGCCCGTATTATCGCACAACAGCTCCAAGAGGCTGGTGGCAGGAACAGACTCATGCTTGACTCGGAAGGTCTGGGCTTGAACGTCTTTGGCGATGACAACAAGAAGCAATAGAAGCATTGGCTTTTATTCATGAGGGAACAAAAGAATCTCCACTGTACTCTAAGTAATAATCACTGTAAAATTGAGGAATGACTGAGGAGTTGAACAACTCTTCTCACGGCAATGACCAGTCGACTTTCAGGCATCTGTGAGCATTATAAACATGAAAAACTCGACAAGATACTACCGTTGTGTCCCGTAGAGATGTCTGAATATATGATACTCGTACTGACCCAATAATAGTCAATATGTCTACAAACAGGAACTAGCATAAAGTAATCATTCAAGTGACCGTCATCCGAACGCCGGGTTTAAATGTGGGGTGTCACCTCCAGTCCCGCCGATCACCCCACCATAGGCACGGCCGGGCAGCTGCCTTCTCGCATTGACTGAGGCATCTTTCACGACCGACATTCCTGACTCGCAACTTGACTTGCACCAAAACTGAGATTTATAGATTCAAGAAACCTCCATACACGACGTAACACCAGAGAACCACCAAATCGCCCCAATAGATCTCCCATAGTCGAATCAAGACACCGCCAACATGCTCATCAAGTAAGGAACCCCGCCATCCCGCGGTGTCGCGGACCAGGCTCCAGGACGGCCTGTTGCTCTCACGTATGCTAACCTGCGATTTCGCACAGGGTCCGCACCCTCACCGGCAAGGAGATCGAGCTGGATATCGAGTCCGACTACAAGGTACGCTTTTCCGTCGACGTACCATTACCCGACGTCTTTCCCTGGGATCGATCGCCGAGGAGGCGCAACAACTGCCCGCCCTTTCGTGGAGATGGCCTGCTCTCCGTTGCGCCGGCGCATTCCCCTCGAGAGACTATCTAGGGATTTGACTATCAAACTTCAGAGTGCTTACCCATCTTCTGCTACTAGGTCTCCCAGATCAAGGAAAAGGTCGAGGAGAAGGAGGGTATCCCGCCAGTCCAGCAGCGTCTGATTTACGGTGGCAAGCAAATGTAAGTTGACAACCGAGGAGTAACTTCTCAGGCCGCGTCACTTGCAACAGATGGAAGTCCAGAACATCACTAACACGAAATCTCGTACACAGGGTCGACGACAAGACGGCAAGCGAGTACGAGCTGGAGGGTGGCGCAACACTTCACTTGGTTCTGGCGCTCCGTGGCGGTCAATAAATTTGCGAAAATTTACCATTGCAACTCGATTTGATGGCAGATCATGGCTTGTCTCTCTGCGATATCCCTTTTAAGCGAATAAGAAATCAGTCACGGCATCGACTTGGCGCAGAATAGCAGTACCAGGAGGTCAGAATGGAGTCCGGATACATGATAGCAGTAAACGCTGCTTTCGTGGAGGCTTGTGGATGGCATAGGGGGGAATATCTCAAGTCCACGGTTTACTCAACATAGATGGGGCCGGTAGTCCTTGACAGTAATTCGGGACCAACCGGCTGGACATTGGGAAAGGAGCTGATGGTATCCTCGCGATATTTGGCGTTCGCGGATTCGCGACGTACGGTTGGCATTTCATGATCAAACAAGCACAATAGACATCAATTGATTGATTTCATTACCCTAGAATCTCTTGTCCTAGTATTTCTTATGATCCCCTTCGCGATGATGCTGATCCTTGAGAAATTCTCGTAAAACTCCCTCGACGTGCTGGCCAATATGCTGCAAAATAAAGCAAAATAGATGCAACCTCCCTATGAATCGCTCTGCAAATGATCATGTCCTTCTTCCTAAACGCCTATGCAATGCCTTTTAACTTCATGTTGTGTGTACGTCCAGAATTGTCTGGATCAAAAGAGTAGCCGTCGATCGTGACGGTATGTAGATCGTGAGTCGATTACCGTCGCTGAGCCTTTGCTTTCGGCTTCATAAAGACGTCCACGGCCTTGCGCTTCATTGGCATCTTCTTGGGCTCTGGAGAGGTGGCGGTGTTGTGTGCCGACTTGGGTGGGCTGTTGGGGATATATGCAGACTTTGACGGGGGCGAACGGTTGACCGGCTTGGCATCTGAGCGGTTGGTATTGCTCGGTCTATTGCTTGAGCTTGAGCTCGTAGCGCCGGATGCTTTGTACACCTTGGAAGGGGCAGACGTTCCATGCGCATTTGACAAGAGTCTCTTGCCTGGTAAGGCGGCCTTCTGTGGTCGCTGGGGCTTGGCGGGCTCGTCGTCAAATAGATCTTCCAGGTGATCAACGGTAAGTGCTCCGCCACGGCTGCCGCCGCCAAAGTAATCGTTGGTCTCGTCGTCGTCGACGTCCGAATCTTCGAGAATAGAGGCGCCCTTGGCCTTGAGCTTCAGAAGGCGAGCCTCGCGCTCTCTCATTGCACGATCGTGCTCCTCGTCTTCAGGACGGCGAGCAACCTGGGGCCGGATTTTGAGTGCTGGATTGCGCTTGACTGCTTGCTCATGTACCATGCCTTGCGGCGCACGCTTTATTTGGCCTTGTCTGACAAGCAGTTGTCCATTGGGAGTCATCAGTTTGTTCCGGGCTGCAACTTCAGCGGCTTCGCGCTTCACCTTGCGCATGACACTAGCGCCAGAAGTCGTCTTGGTACGAGAGCCGGCCGTCCAGCGAAGTTCACCAGTATCATTGCTGCCACCTCTACGACCTTGAGCTTCCTTTCTGCCGACCGTTCTGACATCTCGGGGAGGGCGAGGCAACGATCTGATGTTCTCAATGGTGCTTTGCGACTCTTGCTTCTTCTTGTTGATGCCAGCGAAAGCGGCGCGCAACTTGGCTTCGGCTTCGGCCTTGGCCTCGGCAGTAATCTTTGCGTACTTTGCGTACACCTTGTGCCATGAAGCCGGATTTCGAGGTACCGTGCCGTGCTGGGAGTCGAGGACGGGATAGTGCTTCTTGATCAACCGTCGCCAACACTCCTCATCCCACTCGGCGATGTGCGGGCAATTCTGCTCGATGGCGTGCAGTTGAGCGGCATTGTCGATTTTCATGAGAATGGGGCGGACAGTGTCGTAGGGAAGTCCGCCGACATCGGTGATTTCTAGTAGCTGGTCAGAAAGGTTCAATTTTCGAAGGGCGCTGCGGGCACTGCCAAGGCCAGAGAGCGCCATGGTAAATAGTGAAGTTGTGCTTGTGGAATAAACGACGGGCCCGGAGATGAAAGTGAAGGATGCTGCATGTAAATGAAAGCCATGATTGAGAGGCTCTGAATGGCAGAAGTAGCAGTGAATAGAAGCAAACAGGCATCATTTGAATAGGTGCAAATGCAGTGAATCGTGTCCCTGAATCCCTTGTTCTGACTTACCTCGAATGTTCTTCAGGCAAACTGCCGTGCAGAGTTCTGCCAAGGACTTTGTCGGCATTGTGACAATATCTTTGGGGTTTCTTGCGCGCAAATGAAGTTCGGGTGTAGGTTGTGTTGTAGATGAGGATTGAATTGTTGTAGAATTCGAGTTGCGATGCGGATGATTACTGGAGAGGATCCGGAGCTAAAAGGGACGCGCAAAGATCTAATGGCTTTCGAATCGCTCGTAAGGTTGGAACTGCTGTAGGCGCAAGTCGACCGAAAAGGAAATCAGTGAATCGAATATTCAAAAGTACAAGGGTAGAAGTGAACAATCCATGGCCAGTCCGCAATGACAATCAGCTGAACAAAGAAAGAAGGGTAGGTGTTGCGTAGGTCGAGTTTAGGTTGACCTTCAGCCGGACAAAGACAGGTGGAGGCTCTAGGGTGGGGCTCGGCCACATTTAGCTCATCAAGGTCCCTGGTTAGCGCCCGCGTCGACCCCCACTGGCAGCGGCAGGCGGGTAGCTTTGGCGGATAGCTGATAGGGATCCATCTGAACAATCTATTCAAAATCGGCAGTCTATTTAGATTGTTCTCCCTCGGCAGCTTGTGCTGTGGAGGCATCGCAAGCAAGGTAGGCATGTCAAGAGATGCAGACTCTGTCAGAACGACCATCACAGCGCTTATACTCGAACGGCCTTGGTATCATGAATTTGAGTCATTAACATTGAACCATTATCTAACTGTCGAACCGCGAGGTATTCGTACATCTATCGTACTGGTAAAGGCCATCTATCCTCAGACCTATGCGCCAGCCCAAAGCACTCATGGGCGAGGTATCATTCTATGCTCTATTCCAACATCCTATCGTCGACTCGTGTTTAGAAAATTGTCCTTATATGATGTGCTACCGGCAAAAGCTGTGCACTCCTCGTATTAAACATTCGGTGCCGGATCTCGAGCACTATTCGCATGTTAGCTCGGTCGCTTGAATGCAAGAAGATCTTCGATGCCAAAGTAGATCATCAAAAGTGTTACTTACCTTACTGCCGCCCGTACAGCAAGCCAAAGTGTCTGCTTCGCCGTCTTTATTATATCGACACGCGCCGGCACTTCCACAACCAGTGGGATCTTTGCTGTTGATGACTAACTCGGTACCAGCTACACAAAGCTATAGGAGAAGCAAAGTTAGCAATAAATCCTTCCAAGAAGAATGTTGTTGCGTTCAGGAGCAGGGGCTTCGGCAGATGGCATGACCGTAAGCAGATCCGAGTACAGCCTCGCATGCGCAAGTAGGGATATAGAGTCTACTTACTCCTTCGATTTGTGCCAGCGCGGTGCCGACAAAACACCACAACACCAATAACCGTAGTATAGAGGACTGGAGTAGTACGCGCATGTTGAATATGAAATGGTTGCTTATTGTCGAAGTAAATAGATATGTGGTCAAACGAGCGACAGTCAGGATATTATAATTGAACCCGAAAGAGAAAGTGAGCTAATGTAGGATAGATGACAGACGAGATGCGGCCAGCGGCGTGGGCGGCTTTCCTTTTAAACTCAAATTGCAATTTTCCGTACATGACTGACATGCAGCTGGAATGTTGGTACATATGCTTTTTAGGAATGCCAGGCGAGGCGCGCACGCCTGTCATTGGCCAGCCCTGTCAAGGTTAAGCACAAGATTCCTGGTCCGTCGAACCAACAGACAAACTGGCCCCAGAATTCGACCCACGAGCATTGACGCAACTCTTTTCCCGCTCTCTTTTTTCTGTGCGTGGGGTCTCGAGGTATGTGATATTGAAGTTTGTTAGTTCTCACCTGAGCATTTCTCTCGTCATAGTCTCCCTTCTTTAGAACATCACATGCAAGCAGCCGGCATAGAGCACGGCATGGCATATCACGGTTCTCGGTAGAGTTGACGACGGCCGTACCCGAAGGCGGGGTGCATTGCCGGCCGCATAAAGATGTTGCTGTCTGTCCTACATGAACCAGATTTAAGCTTAGTGAGTTGTGAAACATGAGGCCACGGTGAAATACACGGTGTGTTGCGTATCTTGTGGCTAAGCTTCGCAATTGATGAGATGAAAGTGACGATTTCCTCAGTCTTATCGTGTGGAGATGAGTAAAATAACGACTCTCAATTCGGCAGGGATCCTGCATGAGTTAAGCGCGGTGCCGAATCCACGGGTCCTCGAACTATATTTAGGTACCTAAGTAGTTTTCGTCGGCTCTCGAAACATATCTTGGGACATGACACAAAGCAAATCGTAAAGTGAACACTGACTCTAAGCGCTGCGATGATGTATCTACTGCAGATATCTATCGTCAAGCCACTTTGTGCATTATGCCCTCAGTCCTTGTGTGGAGTCTTATCACTTGGCGTTTAGCTTGTAACTTTAGAAGTCCAGGAATTTCTCTGCCCTTTTCCTGGGTAAACATTCTCTTTTGGGACAATCAATATCTAACTAATTGTTAGTATGCTATATCATGACCTCTTCTATCACCATTGTGTTGGGAGCATTGGTTGAGAAAACGGCACGATTACGTGTGTTATTATGGGATATTGAACTCAAAATCATATCACGATATCGAGAGCCGCAAGTCACCTCAGGCTGCGGCCGGTACTTGACATTGTCCCAAGATAGCAGACTGGTATTCTCATCGTGGTGCGTTCGAGTTCGACTGCCGAGATCGTTGCTGTCATGAGGCTTGAAAACTTCCCGGATCTGCATTTGCGTCTCTCACCGAAGTTTTGAAGCCGTCAATGTGGGCGAATCTCGTTGCAATGTTCTGGTAGGCCTCCCCTAATGCCAACCTAAAATTATCATTACACCGCTCACAGGGAAGATGTTATCAGACTTCGTCATCCACGTTCGGCAATTGATGAAAAGTCCTTCGCTTTGCTCACATCTCCTTGCCGAGACGGTAGACCTCTTACATTTGACACGACTCCTTGGTCGCCTTGTACAACCTTCATTGAGGCATCACGACGTATTATCTTTGCTTTTCGTAGAGTATCTAGACGTCCAGTGTCATCCTGTGATCAATTTCAAATGCATGTCTGGCTATCAGGCTTGATCTGGGAGTTGTATGATATCGGGTTGATCCCATGAGGCTCGGGATGTGAGGCCGTCGCGAGTATATATAGAGGCTCTCTCTAGCTACTTTGACTGAATACTTCTTCATCAGAGAACATCATTCCTCAGAATTCCTCAGATTATTTTCAATAAAGAAACAACTCCACCAAATACATCGCTTGACTACGTCGAAGCCACCAACATGCCAAAGAACGAGATGACCAAGGCTGATTCCGAGAGGATCCAATCCGGCCAGGTAGTGCACATTCTCCTCCTCCAATGGGTACATAGACTGACAAATGAAAGGCCCTTGGCGGCAAAGACATGTCCTCGGGAGGATTTGCTGCTAGAGCTCAAGCCGCCGGTGACCGCAATGCTGCAGCTGGAGGACAGGGTACTGGATCGGCGGGCGGAAACACGGGCTCTGGCAATGGATCCAATACCGGCAAGAAGTAGTGAACAGTTGATGATATCTATATCTTTCAATCGAGTAGGAAAATTTGGATTTTAGGGGTCCAGTCATTTTGAGATTTGCCCTTCTGAAGGAGGACATACCGCTCTAGGTTAGTCACTCGTTGCCATCTTGCAGAACGAGATTTGAAAGTCTCCAATTACCATAGCATACCTCGCAAATATATGCTAGCATTCATTTTAGTCTTACATCAGGGCAGTTTCGTCTTGACCTATGCTCTTTTCTTTGGTGAAATCAAGTAAAAACAAAGAAAACACGGTCTCAAAGCATGGCAGCGAGCGATTTCGAGCTCTGGCTGCATCAGAGGACTATCTTCTGACAAGGATTGATGTCAAAGTACATTTCGTGCCCTTCCAAGGTATTTTCGTTCTTCTCTGGTCAGAAAGACCTCGTTCTTCTTGCCTGCCTGCTAGTCTAGCTGACACATGTAGTACTGTAACCCTTCCAAAGGGATCACAGGGGCCAGACTAATTGATCATGGAAAGACAGTCTATTTTGAGCGGCCAATATACTAGACTACATACTAAAACCAATATTTGCTCTCATCAAAACGCTGTAAGGACTACATCATTCGGCTGCAGTGAAAACCACCAACATTGCTTGTTGTTTCTCCTTATTTGACCAAGTTAGGCGTGATGTCGTCGTGTGTGGAGTTATCGCTCCTGGAAATAATGTTGGGCGTAGTGGTATCGCTGCTGGCAATAACGCTGCCATAATTCTGCATTTGTCCATTCCAGGGGTAGGAGCCTGGGTATTCGGTAAAGCCAGCCGAAATAATCTGCTGACTATTATAAAGCGGTACCATACCGTGGTTCATATTGAGCTGCGCGGGATACATATTAGGAAAAGTGATCTCTGATACAAGTCCCGGCGTATGTTGTGCCATAGGGTACTCGACAGACATTGGGTTCATATTGTTGTCGAGGTCGATTTCCATATCAGCATTGCTGGGATCGACTTCATTATCGTCTTCCTCGTCAGAGTCAACCTTAGAGTCGTCCTTATTAACCCAGATTTCTCGCATCCAATTCTTGAGCTCTGCCATAGGAGGCCAGTCGCCACCACCTTTGCCGCCACGCTTATCATCGTCACCTTTTAAGTCACCCCCTTTCTTGGCGCGGGATGGCTTTTCCTTAAAATGGGTACGACGAAGATGGACAGCTGCGTTATAGTAAGCACCGTACTTCTTCCCAGCCTTACAGGCCTTGCATTTATCCAAAGGGTTAATAACGGCGACGCCGAAGGGCAGGTTGCGGGTGGCCGGGTCGACACAAACCCACTTTCTCACCATGCCGTGCTCCGGATGCTTAGTATCACGATGGCGGCGAAGCTCATGTTCACCGCGGAAGCCCTCTGGATGGTCGCTGCATTTCTCGCAGAAAACCTTGGGCTGGCGCGGTCGTACGTATTTGGCCTTGGTAATAGCAGCTTTGCCGTCCTTTTTTCCGGAGTGGCCGTCGGTGGCCTTTTGCTCAGTGGCTGGCTTGGGCTTCAGCGCAGCAATATTGCGGTTCTGGCGGTGGAGGGTCTCCTTAGCACGAAAGCGTAGCGACGATGCGGACTTGTTGCTAACTGCGCTGGCGTTTGATGCAGAGCGGGACATTGCTTGAGCCACGGGCATGTCCTTGGCAGCGTGGCCATAGGAGCTTGAGTAGAGACTAGAGCCCACGCCGTTCAGATCCTCATCAGTCGGTGAGTTCTGACTGCTACTAGTCATCGCATATCGGCAGCCCAATAAACTGGAAGGGTCGCTATCAAGGGCTTCGCAATGTTCGGATGTATACGGATGCGGTAGTGATTCAAGAGCGATCTCTTCAAGGTGGTTTCCAAGATGTCCAGCAATGGATGTCTCGCCAGATCCTGTATCTTTGCAGCATAATGGACATTGAAATGAAGCCCATGCAGGTGCCATATGGTGCTCATCTGCGAGATGTGCAATCCAATCGCTGCGTTGACTGAATACACAACTCCCGAATGAACATTCAGGGTCAAGACACATCCAGGGACAGAGATCTTCGCACAAGTGACGTCTCCAAAGAGAGTTGTCTCTGATGGTCACCTTTGTGAAACACGCGACACAAGTGAAGGGTTCTCCCTCTTTGGCAGCCTCACTGAGAGGGGGCATCGATATACTATCTTCAATGGTCGTACTGTGTCCTTGTGGCGAAGGGCAGAGGTTGCTTTGAACTGCTGGAATCATTTCTGACTTATCAAGGTTGGAAATCACCACTGTGTTTGATTTTTGTGTACGATTCGTCGTATCGGTCCTACCTTCTTTGACCTCGTCCCTTCTTCGAATGCACCGGAGATACCGATTGTGGTTCGCTTTCCCCAGTCTTGAAATCAGACATTCGTTGCCAACTGGAAATCGATTTCTGATTCGATCGCAGTACGTCTGGTACAGCTCTGAGTGTTTCACAGTAGCGCCAGATTGAAGAGATTCCAGTGATGGACGACTTATAAGCGAGTTAAGTCCGACTAAACAAGTGGTGTCGGTCATGAGATCTTCTGCTACTTCCGTGTATGAATCGTAGTCAAAATTTGAGGAGCAGTCCGATTCGTCATCGCCATCTGCCCCAGCGCTCGGTATCAAAGATTTCGCATCGTGGACGTAACTATCAAGGCTTTCGACTGTTTCGGCTTTGGTGGCTGACTCATTCGATACGAGATGCAAGAACCCTTAAAGGCAAATTAGCATCCAACGTTCAAAGATATCGGCGTCCAAGAGATTTCCAGCACGTGGTATTGATCATAGCTGCAAATGTAAAATTGGACATGAATCGAGTACTTACGATCTACTAAGGTCAGAATGATGTCTCTCAGGTATCTCGTTGAAGCTCCTGTAAAGTCGAGAGGTACGTCGCCCTGCAAATTGTCGCATATCGATTGAAAGGCATCATTCCAGAGCATCAAACGACTGTAGCTTCTTTCCAGGCTAGTATACTGGATCTCTGTTTTGAAATCGGCCTCGGAATGCTTGAATAGCAGAAGTATTCGGAGATATAGTTGCCTCACCCCTGCGAAGAGCCTTTGAATTTTTGTGTTGGAGACATATCGGAAACTGCTAGTACAAGGATCCCTTTCACAGTCGCTAGTTACTCCAGATCGAGGGCTGCCGAGTGGTTGATTTATGCTTTGATGCATGCCCAACTGCCTTGTATGCATAGCTCCCCTAACGGACTGACTATCAAATAAACTGCTAGCATCTCGGCTTGAAAGCGTCTCTAGGGTCGTGCCAGTTGTCATTGATTCACAAATAGAGCCGCTGGATGGATGCCATTGATGAGACGGCATATCTGCTAAGCGCAACTGGCCAGCTGGCATAGTCGTGCTATAGATATAGATATTGGCATTGGCAGCATCGTGAAGGCTTTCGAGGTTTGCGAAATAGGTCTCAGGATCTAGGATCTTCGACTCGGCCACGGTGCTAAGACCATTATTGATATTCATAGCCGACATAGCAGTCCGGGCTCTGGGCCGAGTGGAGGACGCGTGCATAGCGGCCATATACGCAGCAGCGCTTTCATTACTGCTGAGGTACTGCTGGGCGGCAGGATTCGACTTGGGCGGAGGCGTAATGGGTCCGCTGCACATGAAAGGGCTGGCTGACTGGGTTGACATATTCGAGGCGGTGCGGTGCATTTGGTGATGCGATGACATGTTCTGATGCGACAGCGTCCTCTGCTGCTGAATGCCCTGGGAAGGCAGGATCTATATATTGGTATCAGCACTGTTAATCGCATCTGTCATACACACAATATGAACAGGTAAATAAGCCAGAAGATTGTGTTACCGCCTGGGCACTTACCGACTGTAGTGGAGATTGTTGGCCAAAGTTCTGTTCAGCAGCTTCGGCCGCAGACCTTTCGGCACGCATCGCGTCCATATGCTTATCATCGCCTTCATTGGTGGTTATGTGGTGCTGCGAAGCAGTATCAGATCCGTACAATAGCAGTTTAACCTCTGCGGGAAGCCCTTCTTTGGGAATATGAGGTCGATCGAGTCTGCTGCCCACTGAGCTTATGGCCTTTTGTTCGACTTGATCCATATCCGCAAAATTCTTCTAAGCTCATTGCTTCTTGTTACGTTTCTGGGGACAACCTTTCCTAACGAAGAACGGATGGGATAAATATATACGTCTGCCTGATTCAGTCGGAAGAGGGGAAAGTAGCACTGCCATCTGACCAGCATGGTGCATGAACGTCAAGACCAATAAAACCCCACAGAAGCGTAAGGCTGTGCCATATCTCAACGTGAGCAAATAGCGTTTGCAGTAACAGAAGTCACACAATTCTGTCACAGCCACCGTCGCGTTTTTGTACTTTCCATCGCCCCGAGGGACCTTGGTATTTCTGTTGACACCTCGCCATATCTGTTTCTTCCCAACCCCGCACGAAAATTGTCTTTGCTATCCTACTTCCAATTTTGAAACAGCTCGAAATGGATCCCGTATCGTTGAGCCTTGGTATATTACCTCTAGTAGTTGGCGCAATCAAATCGTACAGCAAAGTGAAAGAAAAGCTGGACGTCTTTCGACACTACTCTCGAGAAATAAAGCGCGTGCGAAAACAGCTTGATACCGAACGACGGGTATTCCTGAACGAGACCCGTATTCTGGTTCTCACAGCTGTAGAAGATCGCTTGCTGGTGACGCAAATGCTTGATGATCCGGAGAATCCTCAATGGTACAACAAAACGGCAGAAGCGGCATTCAGAAACATTTTAGTAGACAGCTATGATGAGTACACCGACGAAATCAGCAGCATATCCGATACCATTCAGGAAATGCAAACGGAACTCGCCTGCTTCAACTTGTTTGCGTCACAGCAGCACGAGGTGAGTCTCCATGCGAGATCTATGCCTAACAACCTTGTCCTCTGACTAGGGTACAGGATGAGAGACTGACAGAGACGATATACCGCGTCCGTGACAGAGTCAAAATTGCATTGAATAAAACTAGGCTTGATAAGTCTTTGGATGAATTGAAAGAATCCAATGGAAATCTTCAACGCCTTGGCAAGCAAATGAGGAAGATCAAAGAGATTACTTCAGAAATACCTATAATTGATGGCCTCAAGAAACAACTACCGCAGGAATATGCAGATTTCGGAATGGTCCGACGTGCCTCAAAGGCATTCCACAGCGCCCTTGCAAGCGCTTGGTCTTCTCAGGCCGACACTTGCCAGCGATTGGCTGTTAGTCAACACAATGTTCGGTTTTTCCTGGACACGAAAGTCTTGGACAGTGTGTCCATGGATCTAGTGGTGGTATGCCCCGGCCATATGACGAGGTAAGACACACTAACGGAGTATATGGCTAAATTCTGATGGACAAATCTTAGAGAAACAAATGTTCGTCAAAATTTTCTCGCACCACGACCATTGAGAATTCAAGTGAAGTCTCAAATCACGCCATGCGTTGACACAGGCCTTCAGTCACCACCAGCCTCAATCAGCTCAGCTAGCCCAACCGCAGAAGAAAGCCAGCCGAAGAGGCGGAGAGTGCGTTCTCAGAAGGAAGGTACCGAGTGCGCCAATACAGAGCCTCTAACAGAGCACTTGGAGCGAATGGTCACCAAAGATTTGGATACCCCGAATCTTTTGAGTCAGGATCTATGTTCTTTTCTACAACACACATGTCCCGGAGACGCACTGGATAAATGTGTCGGCTATCTCGAATCCTATTGCAATGAGACCTTCAGACATTCCATATATCCTTCTATATCTAGTGCTCACAATCTGCAGCAAGTGGTCTCAGTAGAAAAGGTACTAGATCGTCTGGTAGGGAAGAACGTGAGTCCTGTGGACCAGCTCAACCTCGCTCGTTCTCTAGTGGCCGCTGTCCTCAAATTCCATTCTACTCCATGGTTGGCACAATACCTGACGGTACGAGATATCTTACTGCTACAGAACAGCGAGGACTTTGCCGAGTGTATTCCAACCCTGCACTTTGACACAAGTTTCGAGGACGCCCATACTACAGAACCAACCTCGGATGCATTCGAGGACGCGAGACTCGATCATGGAATCCGGAACATGACTGTAAGTATATCACAACCCCGTTCTTCGCCTTCGAAACGACGCTGATCCGTTGTCTCTGTACAGCTGTGGTGTTTAGGTGTCATACTGCTCCAGATCGGCCAATGGTCATGTCTGGCCGAGCCAGACAACGTGCGTGAAGTTCGTCTGCGTTCATGGACACGCACAGGTATCAGTCCAAAGTATGAAGAGCTTACGCGGCGTTGTTTGAATTGTGATTTTGGCTATGGCGAGGATCTTACACGGCCGCGGCTACAGCAGGCCGTATATGAAAAGGTGTACTGCGAGCTTGTCAGCATGATCGATGTTATGTCCATTTCCGAGGATTGAATGGCCATTGACGCAAGGGGAAGAAGCGAAGGCATTGGGGGCACGCGTTAGATGAATCAAATGTAGGACTGCCACATGGTTCACGTATTATATCATATAGGACCACAATATTCCATAGAAACATTCACTCTTTTTTTCATCACATTCTCAGATCTGCAAAAAGGTAAAGTACTACTTAATGTCTTGTATTATGCCATTGCAATGCCATAAACTACGTTCCGTCCTCGTATCCTATGCGCGACGGAATTCGTCGTTCTAAACTACCTAGACTGCGGCCAAGTGCCGTACAAAACCCCTAAACAAGGTACAGAGAAAGAAGTGACTCTGAATTTTAATAACCAGAATACCAGTGGTATCTCCCTATTCACCCCAAACTCCTTTGAACGCCGTTCGGCCAGGCCCAATGCGGAAATCGCAAGATGAAGAAGAATTTGTACAATGAAGCATCAAATCATAACACAGCAAACACCAAATCCACACGCTTATGCTGCTGCCGCGACGGTTTGCGACGGGCCAGCAATTGCAGGCTCGGGTTGTGTGACTTCATCCTGGTTTGCAATCTCGCCACCGGCTTCGCGCTCAGCCCAGGCTCCCCAGAGGCCACGCTTGCCACGGACGCGTATCGACTCGCCGAGGAGTCCCTCCTTTTGCTCGACCTTGATGGCATCCTTTGTAGCGAGCACCAGACACTCGAAGAACATCTTGGTGGCATCTGCCTTGGTGGTTCTGGTCTCGGGTAAGAGCTCCTGGAATACAACAGAGGTCTTCTTGCGCTTCTCCTCGCTGGTGGCAGCCTCGGCGCCAAACAAGTCCCTGAGGACGTGGACTGCGTGCTTTGTTCCAAGGGAAACGGGTCCGCTGTCGGCAGGGTGGACCATGGGGGCAATGGTCTCGTCGAATGCCGGGAGGGCACTGCCTTCGCGCTCGTGGTGCTCGGTGTCGTCGATGATCAGGCCTTCCTCGGCGGGAATGTCGATAATCGTGCCATCAGCAGCAACGCTCTGATCTCCAAGACCACCACCCAGCTGCAGGGCCGTCTCGTCCTCGTCAATCTCAAGGCGCGGCGACTTGGAGGCGCCCTGCTCATCTTCGCTATCCATATCAGCAACACCGCTATCCCGCTTGCGCTTCAAATCGTTCATCTGGCGGAAAGACTCGAGGGAAAGCAAGCCTTGAAGTTCAGGGGCCCAGGCCTTGCTACGGCCGTTGCTCATGATGTTCGAGACAAAGTTTCCACGGTGCTTGAGCTCAAGGAGAGCAAGGAAGTAGGGATCCCTGGCCACAAAGTTGGGCTCCTTGAGAATGTTGGATCGGTCTGCCTGCTGCTCCTTGATGTGAGCACTGGAAAGTTGGGTAGTGGCGTCGAGTCCAAAGACCTTGCGCCTCGACTTGGACTTTCGCTGCGGCTGTGCTTCGGCCTCCTCGGGCTCCTGGTCGGGCTCGTAGATGCTGTGGTTGTTCAGTCTCGTCCATTCCTCGACATCCTTTGCGGTGGTCTCGTCAATGTCGGAGAGGGGCGACTCGGAAATGCGTGCGCGGTTAGGAGGTGCTACACCACCAAGCTCGGGCATGGCGGATTGATCGTTGATGTTGAACTGAAAGTCGTCGTCCATCTGAAGGTCGCCATCGGCGTCGGCAATCTGAATGCCATCACCAAAATCAAACGCGGTAGATTGGTCGCGTGCCGGACCCTTTGCCGGACCCGCGTCGAGCTCACTCATCAGGTCGTCCTCAATGGAACGAGCCGCAGGCGCATCTCTACCCATTTCGACGCTCATATCCAAGCCTCGAGGTTGCTCATCCAAATCCATACCAAAATCAAGCTCCAGCTCCAAATCGTCGTTGTTTTCAAAAGCCATTTCGTCCTTGTCCATCATGTTGTCCATAAGAAATTGGCTGTTGTTGAAGTCCTCTTGGAGGTTGATTTCACGGTTGCTGGGGCGTCCTCTTCCGCGTCCCTGAGATTGAGTTTGTGTTGGTGCCACGTCGGCATCCATTTGAGCAAGAAGCCAGTCGGCATCAGGAGGAGGCAGAATGTTTAGGTTATCCGCCGGTGTGATTTTATCGGGAAGCATGAGAGCATCTCGGTTAGGCATGGCGAGATTCTCAGGCATGTCATTGTTGCCGGTAGAACGGAAGGCCTGTAGAGTTAGTAAGAGTCAGCGACGATAATGTAGACGGGAGCTTACCATTTTAATCTTCAGCAATGCTTCATTGCAATCGTCCAAAAGGTAACGCGCCTTGCGGCTGTAGATTCTGACGACACCCAACAGCAGCTGACCGCTGAGACGCAGGGCCATGGGGGCCTGACGAGTGTCGACAATGGCATTGACACTTTCTGGGAGGTTAGATTGGAGAATGTGATTCTTTGAGAGCTTGCGCTCCAGGTTCGCCGACAGCCAGACGCGAGCCAGTGGCCCGGTCTTCTGCAGCAAAGCCTCTGAATAAAACATCGCGACGGCGACGAGGACAAGTTAAGGCCGACGAAGCGATGAAGGAAATGGGGGTATGGCGAGAGAAGTGCAAAGAGACTGCAGTGCTACTCGAGCATCAAAGGCAATGCTAGTGGTAAGCCCTTGCACATGCGCCTACGCGTTGAATGGATGGAGGGGGAGTTGAGGTGTATGTTGCAAAGTGGTGGAGGTCAGGTAAACAGTGGGAGCGCGTCCAGAGGTAGATTAGGTGAACCGCGCGTGGTTGCGGGCTAAGCCTTTTCAGCGCAGCGCTGCCTGCCAGCCGTCGGTGCCGCGTCGCAAAAAGAGCGCAAAGACGGCAGCAAGTTCGGAATGATGCTGTTTAATTGTCGACAATGTGGCTAGAGGCAATGCGACAAGTCAGAGTCGAGAGGATTGTTGGCGATGATGTGTATTGGTTGCAAAGGTGGAAAGGGAAAAGAGACAAGGTGGTTGTAGGCGGGTGGGTTGGTTGGAGGGGGGGTGAGGAGGACGGGCGTTTGTGGTTGTGGAAGCAGCAAGCAATCACTCATTAACCCAGCGACCGACGAGCCAGAATAAGCGCAAACCACTGCGAAAAACCTGGCGACGAAAAAATCAGGGTGACGGGGCGCGTCGAAATTCAAGTGGCTGGGACCCACCGTGACACAAGCCACAGGAATGCAAGAGTGGTGATTGGGTGGAAGCCTGGAGATAGTGGAGTTAGGACCCTTAGCTTGCACGTTTCTCTTGGGATGAGGTAACAAAATGCTGTGGCTGGGTTTCTAGCGATTGGAGCTTCATTGAGGAGCATGAACCTGTCAGTCATAGCAGTGCATTGACATTTCCAGTGTGTTTCGTGAGAGATTCCAGTATTGGGGCATTCAATTACGCTGTTACACTGATTTCTAAGCCCATGCTGCCCGTGATGCCGCATTCACTAGAGCTGGCATATGCACTGTACCTGATGCATACGGCCTTTCCCCAAATCAGGTACGTCAAGGCAGCTGACCTAGCTGTCCAAGCTTGAAAGAAGGTAGTTGTTCATTCCATCGGTGGTACTGCTTGTTGCAAGATCTCTTGGCTTGGAAATTTAGGCATCTGTGAGAACCTAATCAGGTGGTGGCTCAATGATCGTGAGAGTATATGAAAGTCATTACGCGTGCATTCAAAGCTATTTCGACTTAAATCGTGTCATTCGCCGTGAATACTGACCATTACCATGCACTATAACTACATGATGACGAACTTGTTTACTATTAATCAGTCCATTCACACAGAGGTTAAGAGTGTGATTCTCAATTGGGACTGTTTAATTTTCTATAGCTGTCAAAGTCACACATGCTTTCCATAGCCAAAGGTTATTTCAATGGAACATTGACAGGCAGGACATAATATGTTACTGCTCGTGGCACGCCAAACTCTACCACGAGTATCAACTTCTCGGAACAGGCCTACTCCAGGCTGAGGTCAGGGGTGAGCTACCTTCTGGCGCATGTCTGAACAGGGGTCGATAGAGCTTGATTCGTCACTGTATCCACTCGAGGTTCCCCAAGAATCAGTGCCTCTGCCTCTGGAGTGCCTTAAGATTTGCCTAGAAGAGCCGCAACCTGCAGCCCAGGTCGGCTTGGCGTCGAAAGCCCATCCGTGCAAAGGCGCCCGCGCCCCTGCCCGCTCAACGCTAAGCTAAAAATCCAGTCCAGAGTTACACGTCTCCAAAAGCGAATCTGGACTCGACTCGCTCCATACAAAGATCCACTGGCTTCTTCGGGACACTCCTGGACTGACTCCCCTGCTTGGGCAAACACCTCGACGACGACTTTTTGGACAGACATGCACTTTTTGCATCTCACGGCCATGACCGTTCTGCTTACTCAATAGATCCGGCGATCGCTTCACCTCCCCGAATTCCCGACTCCTTTCTTTGCCAGCCTGAGACACCAAAAGACAGACTGCTGCGTAGCTCTGCCGCCTATACGTTGTCCCATGCAGTTTTGCGCGACGACGTCACGGTCATACATTACCGTTCACCATGCCCCCTTGGCCTTGGGCTGGTCGTCGAGATAGCGGCGAAGATCCTCTTCTGCCCACCACCGTACCGAGTATAAATGGATTGGAACGAGATTATGACGACCACGATCACGATGATTCGGGTCCAGGAAGAACCAGGTCTAGGAATTCAAGACCTAGGCACTCTCGCACCACATCGGCGCAATCGAGGGTATGTGCAATTGCTGATGATATTGACTGACTTGACTGCTTCATACGCTAACCAACACAATTTCAGGGCGTCGCTGATCAGTACTCGTTCATGACTGCCACCGAAGCCGCATCGAATTTGCAAACGTCCTTGACCCACGGATTGACCGCCGGCGAGGCCTTGTCGAGACTACGCGATTTCGGACCAAACGAGATTCCTCATGAGCCTCCAGAGCCGCTATGGCTTCGTTTTGTCAAACAATTTCAAGAGCCATTGATCATTCTTCTATTGGCTTCGGCATTTGCCTCTATAATAGTTGGAAACTTGGATGATGCTGTGAGCATCACAGTCGCAGTGACCATTGTGGTTACTGTAGGTTTTGTGCAAGAATATCGTTCGGAAAAATCCATTGAAGCTCTCAACCACCTTGTTCCCAACCATGCTCACCTGGTCAGGGCTCAAAATGTGAAACCCGCTCAAGGCTCAGCTGTATGGCCGCCGGCCGCCGACGTCGACAAGCAGGTTGACACATTGAATGGCGCCGAGACCCCAGCCGAGGAGCTGATGGAAGCCGCTTCTACCAAGGTCATGGCTGCTCAACTGGTTCCGGGAGATTTGGTCTTGTTCACTACTGGCGATCGCATCCCTGCCGATATCCGAGTCACCAAGGCATCAGATCTGACCATTGACGAGTCTAACCTTACGGGCGAAAACGAACCAGTCAAAATTACCGCGAGCTCTCGATCCAGAAACTTCAACTCTGCCAACCGCCTCCCGAGTCCGTCGACCCTTTCTCCCTCAGCCTACGATGCCCAAAACGAAGACGCTTCCCGCTCAGGCGGCAGCAACATTGCCTATATGGGTACCTTGGTCAAGTCTGGATATGGACAGGGTATCGTTTATGCTACTGGTGGTGATACCCAATTCGGAACTATCGCTGCAAGTGTCTCTGGTACCGAAAGCCCGCGATCTCCTCTTCAACTTTCCATGGACGAGCTCGGTTCTCAGCTCAGCAAGATATCGTTTGTCATTATTGGCTTGATTTCGGTGGTGGGATGGCTCCAGGGCAAGAAGATTCTCGAAATCTTTACCATTTCCATCTCACTGGCTGTGGCTGCTATTCCCGAAGGCTTACCCATCATTGTGACTGTGACATTGGCTCTTGGCGTTCATAGAATGGCCAAGTACCATGCGATTGTCAGAAAGATGCCTAGCGTAGAGACGCTGGGTTCTGTCAATGTTGTATGCTCCGACAAGACTGGAACTTTGACCATGAACCATATGACCGTGGCGAATACCTGGTATTTCGGAGCAAAGGAACCGGTAGACGTGGAAACCGACGAGGTAACGGAACAGACACCAAACTTGGCCACGTTGAGGATACTTCGAATTGGAAACATTGCAAACAACGCGCGTCTTTCTCACCACCAGGCTGAGGGTGCTACCGTGCTCTCCGACAACCAAAACAAGGATTTCAGCAGACACTCGAGATGGGTTGGTCAGCCAACAGATGTGGCCATGCTTGATCTACTGGATCGCTTTACAGAACACGACGTTAGAGACTCGATTGGACCTCGCACTGCAGAAACGCCTTTCAGCTCGGAGAGGAAATGGATGGGCATGGTGATTGGCGCAGACGCACGGAACAGCGACAAGGAATTTGCTTACATGAAGGGCGCTATTGACAAAATTCTTGATGCCTGCGACACTTTTCTTACGGATGATGGAAGAGAAGTTGTGTTGGACTCTACCCGCCGCCAGGAAGCCTTTAACGCGGCAGAGCGAATGGCTGAAAAGGGACTTCGTGTCCTTGCATTTGCCAGCGGTCCAGTTGCCAGGTCCAGCAGGAACAGATCCGGTCTTAATCCCAACTCTAGAAGTACTACTCCCGGTAACCTCGACGGTAGCGACAGTCCTGGACTGCCCAACGATGAGAGCCTGTTCAAGGGGCTCACCTTTGCCGGTTTGGTAGGAATGAGCGATCCTCCAAGACCTGGTGTTGCTCGTTCGATTCGACGATTGATGCGTGGAGGTGTAAAGGTTATCATGATTACTGGAGATTCCGACACTACTGCCGTGGCCATTGGAAAGCAGCTCGGCATGCAGATTGCCACACCGCGAGAACATTCATCCAACCAGATTACTGTCAAGCCAGTCCTCAGAGGTGATGAGGTTGATGCCATGACAGAGGACGAACTGGCCGCTGCCATGCAGACCACTACAATCTTTGCACGAACGAACCCCGACCACAAGCTCAAGATTATCCGCGCACTTCAATCCCGAGGCGACATTGTTGCCATGACGGGTGATGGTGTAAATGATGCCCCTGCTCTGAAGAGGGCAGACATTGGCATTTCCATGGGACTTCACGGTACCGATGTAGCCAAGGAGGCTTCGGACATGATTCTTACAGATGATGACTTTTCCACGATTCTACACGCCATTGAACAGGGCAAGGGCATTTTCAGCAACATTCAGAACTTTATTACTTTCCAGTTGAGTACCAGCGTAGCTAGTCTTACCCTGGTATTCATCTGTACCTGCATGGGGTTCAAGACACCGTTGAACGCCATGCAGATTCTGTGGATTAGTAAGTACCCTACTCTTGACCAACGATATCAACTAGCTAACCTTTCTAGACATCATCATGGATGGACCGCCCGCGCAATCTCTTGGAGTTGAGACTGTCGATAAAGATGTCATGTCTCGACCTCCACGTTCACGAAGCGAACCTGTTCTCACCCGCACCCTGCTTACCCGTGTTATGACGCAAGCATTCATCGTTATGGCCGGTACAATGTTTGTATACACTCGCGAGATGATGGCAGATGGCGAGATTACCCGTCGCGATACGACCATGACATTTACATGCTTCGTGCTATTCGACATGTTTAATGCATTGACGTGCCGATCTGAGAGCAAGTCGGTTCTTCGTGGCGAGGTTGGATTATTCTCTAACACTTTGTTCAACTGGGCCGTGGCTCTCAGTCTGGCAGGTCAATTGCTGGTCATTTACTTTCCCTGGCTGCAAGAAGTGTTCCAGACCGAGGCTTTGGCTTTCTCGGATCTTTTCAAGCTGCTCATCATGTGCAGCTCTGTATTCTGGGCGGACGAAGCGAGAAAATGGTTCACATATGGAAAGCGAAAGCTGGGTGGTTATAGCCAGGCTGTATAAGGGGAAGCTGGCCCTAGATAATATTGAGGTGTGGAAAAGCCGCATACTCTTGATGATAAATGCATAGCTCTTTTACCTGTACAAATTAAAAGCCCGCCAGTGAGGTTGCACTGGAGGCCCTGTCGAGTATAATAGAATTGGATTCAAAGTACTGGTCCAAATGAAATGATCTTCTCTGGCGTTTGTTTATTGCTAAAGTGCCGTCGTAATTCTAAGTCATTATTCGTATCCCGTGTCCTCATTATTATTACACATGCAGGTTTTCCTCATTATGCCCATCACAGGTTATATTCCTCCCAAATGTACAGCACGGCAGCTCACAACATAGCAATCTGAAATACTTCCTCATTTCTTTCTCTCCTTGTACTTGTCAGACGATGCTGCCTCAAGAACGAGCTGCTGGCGGGCACTGAGGGCACATTCCAGGATCGAGTGGAGCTTGTCCTTTTCGCTGGCCATCATGGCAATCATTTTGAGCATCTTGTCTTCACAGGCGGCTTTCTTGTCAATCGCTTCAGAAAGATGACGAATTTGTTGCTGGGCGATTTCCATGCTACAATAATTATGATCAGATGCTTCATCCCCAAACACTTGTTGGGAACTTGAGAAGGAAGGGGAAAGAACAAAGGTTAAGCTTGGCACAGTACATCTAGACATACCGCTTGGTCTTCTGAGTCTCGTAGTGCTGATTGATGCGCGTCTTGAGCTGCGATACGTCTTTGGCAAAGTCACGACCAATTTCTTGTCGAACCCTGGTGCGCTCACGTCTAAGACGATCCTTGAATCTGATAATTAGCATCCATGGAACAAGGGTAAATGTGAAAGTGAAGTAACGTACAACTTCATCAATACTGTTCTTCAAGCCAGCTGGAATGAATTGTTGAGATGGGGAATCAAATTCATCGTCAGTATGGCCTTCAGGTGTGACGGCTTTCTTTCTGGGAGGCATATTGAGAGATGGAGCTTGGCTTTTGGTGATTACTCGGCTGTAAGGAGTATAATTTCTCTGGAATATCGAAGTAGTTTTTGAATGAGGAAGTGGATTTCTGCCAGCTTCAAAGAACCATCCATGATTGAGAATTATTGAAAAAGAATTGTTGAGTGTTCTGAAGGTAAATTGTAGGCAGAGATTCGGTAACAGATCGTTACAGGTGACAGAGTAGATGTGGGGCCAGTCACAATCTTGGTGCCGCCTTCCCCTTGTTGCTTATCGGCCAAAAATTTCCAAACTGCTTCGCAACTCAGCGTCCGCATTTTTGGTGGGGCTCCTCAACTTCAACGCTCTCTACCTTCTATCTGCTGTATTTTCTGCTTTTACCGTCGGGAGAAAGGTTGCACCACAGACCGATTGCACATCATGGGTCTCGCAGGAAAGAAAGAGTAAGGCGACATTATGTTGTATCAAGATTCAACCCTGCTTACTGACTCTGTGTAGCAAGCGCAAGCTGAACCAAGATCCAAACAACACAAAATGGAGTCGAAATGAAACGACGTTCGGTCAAAAGATTCTGAGAGCGCACGGCTGGCAACCCGGCCAGTACCTCGGTGCCCAAGATGCTTCCCACGCCAGCATGCACTCCAAGGCGAGCTCGGCGCCCATTAAGATCACCATGAAGGACGACAACCTGGGTCTGGGTGCCAAGGTTCGCCAGAAGCAGGCCGACGAGTGTACCGGTCTCGACGTCTTCAAGGATCTTCTTGGACGTTTGAACGGAGAATCCGACGAGTCGATTGCCAAGAAGCAGGCGTTCCGATCCGAAATCAAGACGAGTCTCTGGGTTGAGCGCAGATTTGGGCCCATGCGCTTTGTCAAGGGTGGTCTGTTGGTTGGAGATCAAATCACGGAGCTTATCAACCAGCAAGAGGCAAACAAGGCGGCCGAAACTACCGAATCCAGCGCAGAGAACAGCGACGAAGCACCTGAAGCCAAGCCCGAGAAGAAGGAGAAAAAGTCCAAGAAGCGGAAAGCCGAGGACGTTGAGGAAACTGTTGATGCCGAGACGGACAGCGCAGAGGGCAAAAAGAAGAAGAAGAAGCGATCAAAGGATGAGGCTGCTGATGTAGACCAGGACGAGTCTTCAGACGCCGAGAGGAAGAGGAGGAAGAAGGAAAAGAAGGAGAAGAAAGCCAAGGAGGCACAGGCCGATACCGAAGAGGACAGCGCAGAGACCAAGTCCAAGTCAAAGAAGGAAAAGAAGGACAAGAAGAAGCGGAAAGAGGCCAAGAGCGAGGAGCAAAGCGATGAATCGGCAGAGCTGTCCAAGAAGGAAAAGAAGAAGAAGAGAAAGCAGCAAGAGTCTGAGGAGGATACAGTGGTGGCGAGCACAACTGTCACCGTTTCGACAACCGCAAGCGGAACCTCTACTCCAGCAGGTACTGGCACCTCTACACCGCAACCACTGTCTCGTCACATGGTGCGATCTCGCAATATCGCTTCCAAGCGCATGGCCATGGCAGACATGGCAGCATTACAACAGGTATGTTCATTTCGACGATCTTATAGTTCAGTAACCATGCTAACTTGTATCAGATTTTCATGGTTAAGCCCGTGTAGAGGTATAATTCAGATAGAGCATCAAGATACCCTCAATAATGGAAGCACATTCAGCGTTGACTTAGAACAAGAGCATGCCGGGTCTTGGATATATGATCCGGCCTTTACTAGAGATTGCGCAATAATCATTGACTCGAGAGTGCTATGTGTTTATTACTAGGCGAACTGAACAAGAGCATTGATATTCAGTTGTTCTCCCACAGCGTATGTCACTTGTGACAAGAAAAGTGAGCACACAAATGATCAACCAAGATTAGAAATAAAAGGAGAATCGAGAGCAAGATAGAAATATATAAAAATGACTGCTTTGAAATGAGTATCAGCTATGAATACCTTGGCATGCGATCTGGCAGCTGGCTGTCGGCCGCGGCCACTCGGACCAGCCCGCCCCGAGAAATGCCGAATGCAAACATCATTGATTTTGAGAAACACCCGTCACGATTCTGATGACAGCACAACTCATGATGTGTTAAACACTTTAACTTTAAGATTAGGGAGGACTTGAAGCAGTCTAAAAATGAGGTTGTCAGGCTTACAAAAGGAGGTTTTGGCCCTCTACCGGCAATGCATCCGTGAAACCCGCAAGAAACCAGAGGTACTTGATCTCATATTGAAAGTATGGGGCAGATGCTAACAAGACAATAGCAAGCACGGCCGCACTTTCAGTCATTTGCAAGGTAAACCAACGTGCTAATGGTCATCGAAAATCAGTAACTTATTGTTATCAGGTCCGAATTTAACAAAAACATTCAAGTGGATAAGAGGGATTTTGCTGCCATTGAATTTCTTCTGCGAAAGGGAAAACGTCAATTGGAGCTATACTCTGCGCCAGGCATAAAAGATATCCGATAACTCAGCAATTCAGGCGCAGATTGGCTACTGAGTCTCGGACACGACCGGATATATTAGCCGGATCATACGGACCGTGATATATACAGCTCGGCATGACATCAATGCCTCAGCAGAGGAGGAAGGCGCGTCTTTCGCACCTGATGGAAGGCTCGATGAGGCCGGGTACGAGCTAGCCCCTTCACCTCAATCCAGGAAAAGGAAGAGAATGTTCAAGTTCTTCCTGATTCATCACCGGCGGCCACAAATACATTTTTGAAGCATCTATCAACTGCCTTTTTGGACCTTTGTTTTCTTGGAATAGACGAGATGCCTCAGCTTAAATTACCCTAGAAAGGAAAATCGCAGCGTCAACCAAAGACCAACCTCTTACCCATTGATCGACCGGATTTGAAGCATCCTCAGAGGATTGCCCGAGATGCACGAAATGCTCATCGTATTCCCCCTTCATCGTCTCGCAGCAGTATAGGTTTACGACAGAAACGAATCAGTCAGACGAGTCGTGGTGTCCGGGTCAGCCGGCGCCTCCCTTCTCAGTATGGTAGACCAAACTCTTGGAAGCGGGAGAGTTTTCTTATGCAAGTGCCCGAGGAAGAAGGACAGAAGTATGGCGACAGATATCATGACCACAAGGCAAGAAACAGTGGGTATCATGCTGACGCCGTGGATGGTCCTGCTGTTCCGGGTGACACTGAACTGGTTTCCCCTCTGGGGCAAGACACGAGCCGACAAGCTCCTGGCAGCCGTGATCATCGTCCCATATCTGACCCCAGGAAGCGATATGGCTTGTCGGATCCTGATGTATGGGCTGCCATACAAAGAACACTGGCTCAGCAAAATCGCTTGTCGTCAATTGTGCCAACGGAAGCGTCACCTAAGAAAGCTGGCGTGATTCGTCGACCGGAAGTGCCTTCTCGTACAAGCAGTCAACGTCGAGCTCTCAATCATTTTGCTCGAGAGCTGGAGAAATATGCTGGCGCTGCTGATGCCACTGGCAAGCTACCCGTCATTACTCCTACTGAATCAGACATGAAATACTCCCTTCATACCGTCACACCGCTTTCACCCTACAGGAAGCAATTTGAGGCTGCTGGACTTGCCGTTACTGCAGATCAGCAGAGAAACAAGTCGCCAGAACTGATATACGCACAATCACGCGGTAAGTGTATCGCTTCAAACTGTTGTAATCAAGAGCCTCATGGAGAAATAGATGGCATCTATGATTATTCTTCAGACTCTGCAACCCCGAGTTCTCAGTGGGTAGTCGAGCTTCCACAACCAGATCCGGTCCCCGCAAAAGACGAAATTCCTGCTCGGAAACAGGCACCACAAGCTATTGACAAGAACTCTCCAATTCGAGGCAGAAAGTTGCTTCCCTGGCTGAGAAGGAAGCATGATACAATGGAGCCTGATCCGACACCAAGATCACGTGTCGGTACCATGGTTGAAACAAGACGGGGCGAATGGAAGCTCGCTGGGAAAGAGAATCAAGAAGCAAACAAAGTCCCGCCAGTTGCTACCAAAGACCGTCCACGCCGAGGAGAATCTCAGGAAGCAAGACAGAAGAGATCTACTGATCCTGTGGCTCCGCAGACTCCGGCCAAGCCTCGTCCCCATGTACGATCGCACATTGCCGAATTCGTGAATGGTTCTTCCAATCAGCCTACTCGAGCACAAGAAAATATCACAGATCGCAAGGGCAAGTTCCGTTCAGAGAAGGAGTTGGCACGAGCCTCACTACCTCGTGTAAAATCTAGCAGGCATGATCAAGATCTCGACTCGCGACCTCATCATCACCCCTTCTTTCAACGTCATCATCGTTCTCCTCATCACCGTATTCATTATGTTCATGGGGCGCCCGTGACCTGGATTGAAGAGAAGCCCAAAAAGTCTCCTCAGCGACGCCCGGAAGAATCACAGGGGCTCAGGAAACCGAAACCAAGACCCCAGCCGGTTTCTCCAGCGCCGGAGCTTCCATTTACGTGGAAATATGCAGTAAGCAATGCATCATCACTGGAACGAGCGCTCAATGTGGCACAAGAACGAGTGAGCCGGATAGAGTCCCAGGCTTTGCGACCAAGCAATCCAAAAGTTGCGCCCAAAGCTCATACAAAAGCTCATAAGCATCACCCATTGCTCGCTCAAGACTCATGTCGGATCCATACTGGTTCTGGCCAACCTCCAAAGCCTGTTGAGGCTCTCGTGACTGCGGAAGAGGTAAAGACTGGGGCAGCTTTTGGAAAGGATACGGCTCATTTACAACGCCGTTACCCTCTAGCTCGAGCAGAGGATCGAATTGCAAAAGAAGAGACCGACAAAGCCGTTGCACCTCTGCCAATTCAGCAGACGAGAAACGACGTCAGTGATGAGAGAAACACACAGCCGAATGATCAGTCTGCAGCAAAAGGAAAAGAGACGATGCAGAGTAAAGAATTTGTTGAATTGGAAGAAGCTGAGCCATCACCTTCAAGCAACTCTCCTGATGAGCTAGATGCGGCCCTCAATCACTTGGATGTGTTTTTCGACACTGACGACGCAGCAATTGACGATCGAGAAGTATTACAAGGACTGCAAGTCGCTGCCAGGGCTGCGGCAGACGATTTGTATGATGGACTATTACGTCAAAGGACTGGATTGAGAATTCGACGTTTTCTGGCCGACTTGAAGGCAATTGATTCATTTGATCCTCAACTTGCAGTCAACCAACCCATGCCCAAACCATCTGCCTCGAAGCCAAAGAAGGGTCAGGCTCTGCAATGAACGTCACCGGCAATTGCATCAAAATTACAGACAAAACGGCATATAGCAATTTCGATGTTTACTAGATTCATGAATAGAAATTGTTATGGAATGCGATGCTTGGCACTTTGAGCACGTTTGAGCACCTTTGAGGTGTTGCCTGGAATCCAAACAAGATGGGCATGACTTTTGAAGATCACTCGAGTCAGAAGGAATAAGAAATGCCAAGCTGTCTAATAAAGGTAATATTCCCTACACATGACTGCCTCCACTTGTAGTTACTCAGCAAAAGATCTCCAACCGGCAGTCGCTGGCACATGTCTCACGGTTCACCAAATAAGCACTAATAAAGCCACCAAGGTGTGCACATATCATTCTAGGCTAGTCTGCTTACGAATCGATCCTACGTGCGACGAATGCCTAGAATCCAGTCATGCCACGTTCATAACCCAGAGATTTCCGATAACAATATAAGGCCGAGATTGTTACGTGATCAACGCCGCTCCGATTGACAAGTACACTACAGAATCACCAACCATGTCGCCACCGGAGCAAAACGGAGGGGCAGCACCGAAGCATCGGGCCTGCGATGAATGCCGTAAGTCTCGGTGGGTCAAAGTACCCGGGATCTCGCTCCGGACTGATGATGGGCTCGTCTCGTAGGCACCCGGAAACTGGCATGCACGAAAGAGGCAGATGGATGCAGTCGATGCAAAAGAGAGGGCATCACCTGCCACTACTCGCCGCAAAAGCAAATGGGCCGACCGCGCAAACGACCGAGGGATGAAGCGGGCGAGACGAACACTACCGCCGAATCGGCTTCCAAGACAGCCATGCGGGAGCTGCCACCCCATACGGAAGATCCTGGCATGGCTTTCTTAAACTTTCTTACCGGCGGAGATGTCGATTTCGATGCCGAGGCCGCCTTTTCAGTAGACTTGTTGGATCAACCTCAGGACAAGGAGCCTTGGACGTTTGGATATACTGGCAATGACTTTGGAACGTTGAACTTTGATACAACCGCCCAACATGCGCCTTCGTTCTCGCCTTCGAATATCGATCCCGCATTGTTCACTGCCGGTTCGACACCAGATGCGAGTGTACCGGGCTTAACGTCTGCCCACTCGAGCTCGCCCGCCGCCAGTGATAGTACGAATACCGCCCTCGGACCGACCAACTGTGCTTGTATAGCAAGTCTATATCTGTCTCTCGACTCGATGCAGAGGTTATCAAAAGATGTCACCGAGGCTGTACGACAAGCTCGTCTGGCGGCCAAGACAGCATATCAAGTTGTCAACTGTCCTTGCTGCTCAGTTAGGACCTTGCAAGCTCACGCCACGGAGCCAGAAAAGGGCACACCAATGATACACAACTTTCAACTCTTGATGCTGCTGGCGACACTTATTCCCAGCATTGTGCATGCCTACGAGCGCATTATTGTCATGGTGGATCAAGAGACGGCCAAGGCTCAGACGGATCGCCGTGAAATCGCCTTTACACTTGACAACTATGGTGGCATATGGGGTGGCCTCGCCAAGGATGACTGCTGTGGTGCTACCAAGGCGCTCAGCCACCGAACCATGGAGCCCGTCATGTGGCGACTCACCGTGAGAGCTTTGCTGCGCGTCGACGTTTATGGCATAAGTGGTTGTGAAGACATGGGCTCTTGCAGTACCTCGGGCGACCCTTTTCACCTGGGTCTCAAGGACATTGTCAACCAAATGGAGACTCTCTCGAAAGCGCGGCATGCCATTATCGACCCTCTGGTAGAGGCGGGCCAGTGGGATCAGTGTGCCAATGCAACTGCGCTCACATTTCACAAGCAGGGTGAAACACCGACATGCCAAAAGATTATTCAAATGGCTAGAATGTCTATTGACAATCTAGTCATTGCCTGAGTCTATCCTGAGGGCATTGTGATGATTACAATTACGACGAGGCAGATCAATGCTTTATACGTTGATTTTTTCCAACGTTGCTACGACGTCTTCCATGAGTTGGGCGGCATCCTCGCTCGATATATCGTCCTTGGCTGTGAGACACTTTTCTACAACATCCCGGTATAGCCGTCCCACCTTGGCGCCCAAGCGCGGCAACAGTTGTGGCAGAATAATTTTGTTCCGCCAGCGCTCGGCCGAGTAGTGCGGTCGGTAATACGTCTGCAGCACCTTCCAGTCGCCAATCTCTAGCAGGACCAGTCCCAGGCTATAGAGATCGTAGCTCTTGCAATACGGTCTGCGCGAGGGCCCGCTGAGTGACTTTGGATGCCGGTGCAAGTCGAGAATTGAAGGGTTCTTGGGGGCGACGGACATTTCAATGTCTAGATCCGGCCGCGAGGCGTCAAATCCTACAAGGTACGGGTTTGAAATGTCCGGGACCAAGGCTGCCGATGCAGTCGCTGACGTTGCCGAGGCCGAAAAGGGAGAGGGGAAGAAGAGAATATTGTTGCTGCATAATGACTTGTGCAGCCAGTCGAGTGAATGCAGAGATAGAAGCGCCACCGAAAGTGTATGCGCCAGCTTTATCCTGTCGTTGAGATCGGGCGTTTTGAACTCATTGGTAGATATCAGCTTGTGCAGTGTCGAAAACGACGGCTCCGGAGCTCTATAGACGAGTCCATAACGGCTCATGGCGGTATCGTCCGTGTAGCCCAGGCAGTCTATCGTGTGTAGATCTGGGTGTCTGTCTACTGCCGAGTGCATCATTCGGGCCAGGTCGTCGAGTCGGCGCATATGCACGACCCGCCCGTCGAGGTCTTCCTTGTCATAGTCGACCCATTCGATTATGACGTTGCCTTTTGGGTCATGGAATGCTTCGCTCCTTTTGGAGTCCGTGTCTGCTAATTTCAGCGCGTGTCTCTGCACCTTGAGCGCATAGGTAGGGCGGAACTTTTGCTGGGGCGTATTGTCGAGGTTGACGCGCAGCTTCTTGAGGCTGGCAGAGGCGTTGAGCTTGGGGTATGTCTCATCCGAGGCCTTTTCCAACACGCTGAGCTGTTCCACGTCCTGGGCCGCGTGGAGCATTTCAAAGACCCAGGTTCGTTGTACGCCGGGTATCCTTGAGGCGGGAAACAATTGTTCCAGACCATCATTGAAATCTGTATGTGTAAGCTGGCGTAGATAGATTGCGGGTTAATACTCTACTCACGTTTGAGGTCTGCTAATAACGAATCAAACTTGTCCTTGTCTGTGAATTATTCAGTCTTACTCATCTTATCCGCCTTGTAAGGTGACAGTCAACTCACCCGCAACAACCCACCTCGCCCGTATCGACATGCCCTTCATCCTCTCAGTGACATTCCGTACATCTGTACTTGACCTCCGGGCTGACGGCTCCATTCTCTTTGCTTCCTTCTCATCACCGTCCACCAGCCCATATCTGCCCTTGAGCTTTTGCACATCGGTAATGGTGGCATGAAGATTATTCAAAATCTCCAGCGCCATATTTCGAAGCAGTCCACCACTTCCTCCTCCACCACCCTCGACAACCTTACTTCCACTACCTCCCAAGTCCACCTGAGATAGGTGCTTCTCGAGACGTCCCTCGGCGACCCCCCACTCGCGTCCCCACACCACGAGCCGCGTCTCCTCGATCCGGACCTTGCAGACGAGCCGCTGGCTGTCGGCGTCAAACGAGGCCGCCCGGCTGAAGAAGGAGTAGGCCTTTACGCAGCCGTCGAATACTTGGCCCAGTACGCCTACAACGGCCAGGGCCGTGCCTACGGCTTCTGCCATTGGCCAGTGGTTCCTGTTTGCTTGCTCTCCGTCCAAGGCGGTCAATGGCGTGACTTGCTATTTTCCCAGAAAGTGGAAGCAAATAAGTCCTGCCACTTTCTCAGTTGCTGAAACTCTTGATAAGTATCGTGAGACAGGGGCTAGGTCGGATATATGCGCGGTTATACTCGTGTTACCAGGGATGCTGATCCCACAGCTGCTGTCAGCTGCAGTCTTACAGGATTCGAAGTAACTATATATGTCTTTAGTCACCCGACTAGAACTGGTACTACTGTTATGTTTGATTGGGTTGAATGTGTTTGATCGTTGATATGTGCTCTGAAAGTGCAGGTGAGTTATTATAAGTAGTGGTTGGTACGGCCAATGGTCAAGCATGTTATGCATATTCTCCACATTCTATAGCCTCAGACCAGTCCTCCCCAATAGACACACCATGCATATTCACATTCTACTCTCTTCATCTTCTAATCATCCAAATAAAAGGAACTTGGCAAAATTCCTTCCCGTCATGAACCGAATATCATCCATGCCCGCCGCCTTGGTAACAACATTCACACACACCCGGACACCACGACGGTCTTCCGCCCACTGCGTCAAACCCTCGACCGTCTTCTCTTTGGCGTGATACCGCCCTGATGAACTGAAAATACAAGCCCGTATCCGTTGTATTCGGGACAGACTACCCGTGGCTCTCATGGCCTCGCAGCACGTTGCCCAGCGCTCAGCTTTCCATGCGGGCACAATGCTGTTTGCGCCTGGGCCTTCGGCGTGCCATGAGCACTCGAGCTCGCGGACGCGGCGGCGGGTGTGTTTGAGCTTTGGCCATAAGAGGTATTCTGATAAGGCGTCTAGATCTGTGAAGACGAGGCTGCGCGGTTGTATCGAAGTTGCGGCCTCGAGGTATGTGCGGCGGCACGCCAAGAGTAATGATAGTCCTGGTGCCGAGGATGATGACTTTTGTTGTTGTGACGTTGGCAGACTACTCTTATTGCTCTCTTGTTCTTGAAGTCGTCTGGTCAAATGAGTCCGCCGCCTGACCGAGTCCCATGACTTTTCGACATGTTGTGGTGCTTCGCTCAAGTGTTCGTAGATCTCAAGCCTGATTTCTGCGGGCAGTCTCGTAAAGAATGTTGATTGTTGTTGTAAGTCAGGTTCACCGATCTGAGCTGTAGTATAATCGTCCATCATTTTTCTTTTCTCTTACAAGACTCAGTTTGGACTTTCGTTGGTAGAATATAGTTTGGTATAGAAATGATAATTCTTGAAACAGAAAGAACTGAAAGGATTCGAACATAGAAATACATTCCCGTTATGTATCTACGCGCCGGATCCAGAGTGGCTGTGTGTGGGGTTGACGTTGTACCGCGGAAGGGTGCATAACGGTAAACCCCCATGTCGCCTTTTTTAGAACTTTTGGTCTGCCTTGTGTCACACAAAAGTGCCTCTCTGGAATTCTACATAGCCGTTGTGGCTATTTTGATTCGCGGGTGTTGGTTCGTTTTGGTCGCGCAAACAACAGTTCGGCACTTTTGTACTCTGAACGGAGCCAACCCCGATGAAGAAATGATGAAATGAGGTCGCGGTCACTTGTTGGTTCCCTTTGCAGTATATCCTGGTCTTTTGACAAGCTTGTAATATGCCGAGGTGGAACCATTCTGTCGATCATGGCTCGATAGTATATAACTGCATAGGCGCATCCCAGTTGGCATCGTATAACCGCGGAATGATTGTGAAATTACGTTGACATCATACAAGCAACTACCTGGGAAGTTTCTATCATTGTTCAAAGAGACCTGGTAGTTTCAGACCGACCATTCGAGGTTTGAGACGCATGCTTTGCTGTCAGTCATGTTTGCCTGCATGAGCGGGCTTAAGCGGGTGATTAGTTGATAGATGTCCAGGGCAGTGTATGGCTTTTGATTACGCCAACCAGAGTGACACGTTTCTGTGCTTGGGAACTTTTCCAAAGCTTGTGTGTGATTTCGGCCCGAGGATCCAACAAGTTGGCAATTGGTCGGTCAGTGAAATTGACATGGATGAGCCCTGAATGGACAGCCATCTTCGGACCGCCGCCCTTGCGTCGCGATCCTGCGGGTGGGAGAGTGGGAGAGTGGGAGACTTTTGGGCGTGACTCACCCAGACTGTCGGGACAGAGATGAATGGGAATAAATGTGTCATTTCAGACATTTTGATTGTATTGCCAGCGCGTTGTGGTTGACTTACATTGACTTGTATGGCTTGTCTAGGTGTATATATTCCATTACCAAATCGGTGGCGTCATGGTGGTGTGGCTTTTTCATAAAGCTTGCTCACCGCCGTCAGTATTGGCAGCATCACTTTAATATGATCTTGCATGTAATATAGCTGACATTCTAGCATCAGTCATATGGGTTGTAACTCTCTGACCTTAGTCTTGTAATTTATAGCTGACAGTAGACTATACTGGACAGGTTGTAACAGAATCAGTGCTGTCCCAATGCGCATGAAATATGATTGGCAGGCTACAAGACCTCCCTGAAAGTACGATTTATCCCATCATTGTATGTCAGTGCCCGGAATTGGTCAGAACTCGGGACCAAGCTCCATCTGTGAATAACATTATCCTTTAGTGAACTCATGAACAGCGGGACAAGGCCTCATAATCGCTTGGAAATTTGATGCTTCTCGTCACAGTTCCACATCTGTAGATGGTCTCGTCAGTCTACCAGGAATGAGTAACCTCTAGGATAATGAATATAAAAATCTAGAAATCTTGTGTCTAGAGAATGCATTTCTTCTTGATCAAACAACACTTACTCCACTCCTCCCAACACCCATCTACCATATCTTTTGCTGCTACCACACACCCGCTCATCACTTGACTTCATCGATTATTGATCTTTGCCTTCACAATGTCCAGACACGGAAACTCTCGCCATTCTCAGCAGGCATGGGAGGAGCAACTATCTTACGAGGAAGAGGAGGCCAACCGAGCATACTGGGCTGAACAGGACTCCTTGGCTTACCAGCAACAGGTGGCTCAAGAGGAGCTCCAAGCACAAGAAGATTGGGAGCGCTCAATGGCCGCGCACCACGCCGGTTCAGGATATGAAGATGCCTGGGCCTACGAGTATCAACATGAATACGATACTCAACAAGACTATGAGGCGTACGCAATCTATGAGGCTCGCAAGAAAGACCCGCGTTGGCTGCAGAGGCAAGCTTGGTTGCGAGAGAATGTAGGCGCGGATGAGATTTATGACACTTTCTTCCCCGTGGTATATGCCATTGGTGAAGGACGTGAAGATGTCACGGTCGACGATCTCGGCTACCCCGGCCCCTTCAATATCACGAGCCTACTCAGTCAGGAATTCCACGCCGTGAGAGATGATCAGCCAAGACTGATTGCTTACTGCGAAATGATAAACCAAATTCGAGTCATGCAAGATAAATGGGCGGATGGTATCAAATACGATGATGTGATGTATAGCACCCTTGCTGGTCAAATCATCTGGCCCGAGGCCGATTCGGGGATTCGCGAAATGCCTCCGCCATCTCGTAAGAACATGCGTCTTGTTAACACTCAAGACTCGAGAATGGCTGGCTAACCCATCGCAGCACTGAGCTTCATCCAGGCCATTTTGGAGTTCATCATCATAGATGGAGCGAATTTTAGGCAACCAGATGTCACTTTTGTCATCTCGCTAATCGTGGCTCAGTGGCCTCCGGCAAAATTCATGGTCAATGCGGCTTTCGATCGTTTGTTGGGTAAGTAGTTATTCGCCTTGGAGTTTGTTCTGGGTATCTGGACTTCATCACTGCCGGAAGTTAAGTGCTAACGTGTTGTGTCCGTTTTGTACATTCTAGACAGAACGATGAAGGATCACGAGGATGCGATCAAGCACGACGAAAAAGGATTTTGGAGAATGTACATCCAGGGAGTCGCTGAACTAGCCTCAAGTATGTGGACCGAGAAACTATACTGGTCTCCTTTCGCCTTTGTATTGGTCCTCCGGATCGGCTTGGAGTCAACGTGTGCCATTGAAGGAGGATACGTCGAGGCGGCCAAACACATCCTATGCTACCAGGCGCATGAACTCCGCAAGATCATTGCCAGCGGCTATTTTGACTAGGACTCATTATCGCCGCTCGACCAGTATCGCTATCAACACGGGGAGGATGTAACAGCCCCGGATCCTCTCCCGGGTAAGCAGGGCGGTCTCCACGAAGGTCGGTGGGCGTACTGGAGGCGCGTCATCCAGACCTTTGTCAAAGCGGAACCCTACGGAAGAGACGGGCTACACCGCACACAAGAGGGTAAAAACCTCATCGACATCAATAAGGTGATGCAAAAAATGAGATGGGCAGAGGCTGCTGTGCCAGTAGATAGGAATCAGGTACCGAGCGTCCGAAGAGCTTATACTCTGCCCACGAGGGAGTTGCCACGCGCCAGAAGACATTAAGCGATGGGAGAAGCCATAGTCAACCCGGCTGAAATGACTTTCCGTTTCATAGCGTCTAGTGCATCTCACTTCTATTGATATTAATAAACTACGAGTTCCCCAATGTGTAAATTGCTCAAAAGAGTCACTTTCGTCTTCGTATCGTCGTGGTCCCAATCTTAAACATCATACATTTCAAACCCATTTGAATCCATGTTGACGAAAAGTGATTAGATTTCATGTCCGCCTCATTATCAATGGTCCGTATTTTCTACTTCCTGTGAGTTTTGACCTTATGATCGAGACTGTGATATGATTCGTGAGTGATGCAGTTTATCTGTTGCAACTTTATAATCTACAGACTGGAGGTGAATAGCTCATTAGCTTTGTAAGTGAGTAACCTCTAGATTGGTAAATATATAAATCCAGAAGTCTGCCGTTTACCAGAATCCTTTTTCTTTCCCAAACAACTACGAACTCGACTCAAGATACTCATCTACTTTACTTACTATCAATACCACACTTTTTCTTCCTACTGGCTTCATCGACATCGAGCTTTGCTTTCACAATGACGTACCCTTATGGTTATGGAGACCAAGGTGCTGAGGATCTTTCTGGGCAATTTGGCGACATGAATCTCGGCGAAGAATATGGCTATGAAGAGCCGTATGATGAAGCAATAGAAGCAGAGATTCTGCTTGCCAGGCTCACTGAAGAAGAGGAGTATGGCCTTTTCTTTCCGATCATCGGGCAAATCGCGGAAGGAGTCCAGGGTTACACCCCCGAACTTCTCAGCCCACCAGAAAACACCATCCAGGAAATTCTCGCCGCAGAGTTGTACAAGGTGTCAGACAACTGGGACCGAGTGGTAGCGTACGCACAAGTGCTGCACTGTGTCCGGCTCACACAGGGCACCTGGTCAGACGACTTGCAGGACAATCCCACAGACGATGAGGATCAGGAACTTGCTGAACAGATCATCTATCCTCAGGGGCCTCCCCCCTCGCAGCCTGCAGGTAAACATACGCTCCCCTCCCTTGACTCGGTATAAGACCACGACCAACTGACATCTCACAGACACCAGCTTCATTCAGGCCGTGTTGGAGTTCATGATCTATGATGCAGCAAACTTTGCTGAATCAGTTCCTGACACCATCATTGCTCGGATGCAAAACTTGTATCCATACACAAAGAATTTGCTCACAGCGGCATTTGATCGTTTGCTAGGTGAGTCAGAACTTCACGAACCGTCTTACACATCTTGGTTCTTTTCGAAATCATATCGCTAACCTCTCCGTCTCTTATTCGCATTGCAGACAGAACAGTGACCATTCGTCAGGACTTGATCCAGGATGATCCTGATGGTATCTACGAGGCATACATCATGGGAATAGCCGAAGTGTCCTCGAGATTCTGGAAAGCAGGATGGTACACCTCGCCCTACGCCTTTGTAGCGGTTCTTCGAATCTCTCTCGAGATGGAGGTGGTCAGCGAGCGCGGTTATTTCGACGCTGCCAAGACCGTCCTCGAGAATCACTCAACGGACCTGCGCGCCTGTGTTGTCGACCCGCGTGCATATGTCTAGGAGACTATGAACCGGCGAGACCGGTCCCGCTACATCCACGGGCCAGATACGAGGCCAGAGGATCACTTGCCTGGCAAAGACGGCGGTCTTCACGAAGGTCGCTGGGCGTATTGGAGACGAGCAGTAACCAGCATCGCAACTCAGCGTGGTGGCACGGACATGATCGCCATCGTGAGAGAAATGAGGGTTGCTGAGGTGGCTGTACCGGTGCTCAGAGATCAGGTGCCGAGGCCCAAGCAGAGACAGCATCTGCCAGAACTGCCACGCGCTAGAAGATGAGTCGTGAAAGAAGCTATCTTCGCCTTGCTGTTTGTAACTCTCATTTCCATTGCTTTCAGATAGTATGGCTGTAGTTGATCTCTATTCTTCTGCTTTAATTATACATGCGTTGATACCAACTTGTAAATTGTTCTTTGAGAGAATTACCTGGAAGTAGGTCTTTGCAAGTATGAATAAAGTAAGACATATACAGACTTTCAAGTGACATGGTTGTTCTCTACGACTTGGTACTATAAGAAAGCTGCAAGACTGATGACCAGCATTTTGTGTTTCCGGCTTCCTACTCTACGGTAGATAGATATCGTGTACAACTCCACAAACACATACTTGATCAACAGATCCATCTCTGATTCACCAACGCTCTTATTCCGCCGCCATACCATACTTGTGAACTGATGAAGTTCCAAAAACGTATTCTGATACTCAATTAACCCTACGTCTTCATGTGATTCAACCTCTTTTGTAGTGAATCAGATATCTGTGAGGAACAGCTTATCTCTTGATAAATAGTATATATTTTCATGGTAGACTCCCTTCTGGAAGATGCCTTCTCTCTCGAGGATACTTTTCACGATACCCATCTACTACCGTAGTATCTCTTACATTACTCGACAGAAGCCTGACAACCACATTCACCATGAATTTCCCCCCTCCTTTTTCTAGAGCTGGAGGTTCAGCCCAGGCCCGCCCGCCGCCAGCAGAATATGTGGACCCGGGGTATGGCGACATCTTCTCTACGCTGCATCATATATCCAGGAGCCGTGAGACTGTTGACGACCTGCCACCAGCCAATGGAGACTTTATTACGGGGGTCATAGCCACAGTGATGCGAGACGCGGCTGAAGAAAAGGTGGAGGACTACGCCAGGGCATTCTGCGAAATTCAACGATGGCAGAATTGCTATTGCCCAGAGGATGATCTCGAGGACATCATTGAGTCTCTAGTCTTTCCTGCGAGACGCAGGGCGGACGAATCTGGTACAGCATAATGCTTTCTATTCTTACAATGAAGACCTTTAAATATGAGAATTGGCTAATGGCATTGCAGACCCGGAGTTCCTCGAAGCCGCCTTGGAGTTGATCATCCACGACGCCGGGTTGTACAGCGATAGCACTGTGCCCGTATCGCTCTTTGAAAAACTACACCTAGGATTCGACCTGTCCTCGTGGGTTACTGCGGCTTTCAATAGCGACCTGGGTGAGTTCGAGTTTCTTAGCCTGGCCCAATGTATAACAAGAATAATAGCGGTATGCTAACAGATATCAGGACGGACTATCCTTTGGCAGGAGAAAGCATTGACCGACAGTCTTTCGAATCAGATCTGTGACCGCATCTGCGGAGTGGCCCAACTGGCCGCAGAGCTGTACGCGACCAAATGCTACACCTCGCCCCTGGCCGCCGTCACGATCCTGAGAATGGTGCTCGAGACCGACGACGCCACCACCGAGGACGAGCTCGTTGTCGCAGCCTTGGCGATTCTGACGAGTTGCTCCCTTCAACTCCGCGAATGGATGCAGACTGGTAGATGGAGCCACATATCCTTGGATGATAATCACAGGTATTTTTATCGCCAGGGCCCACAATCTGGAATGCGCCTACTTTATGTCGAGCCTCTCAGCGGCTTGTCCGAGAGTCGCTGGGCTTTCTGGAAGGAGTCGATCGCGCGGCTTCTCCATCGCCAGGACCCGGCCAGGGCACGAGTTCTTGACGCAATGGCGGCGGCAGAGGCAGAAGTCCTAGTGGACGAGGAGGCAGTGACCCGGCATGAGGACTATCGGCCGGTGTACAGGGGCATGTATAGACCCCTAGACTACGAGTCGCGCACGCGCGCTGTTCCTAGCGACTATGAGGCATTCGGGGATTACAACTATTATGAGACCCCTCCAGGTTGGAGCCGGGAGGACCACACAGGTTGATCTGGATTTCAGAACAAGCCTCGTATCCATACGAACCAGTTCCGGCGGCGTCCCATCTACCTAACGTCTCTCGGCCAAGTAGTTTCTGCTTCTTTCCTTTCTGCGTATCTGTTTCTTGAGCCGTCCTCGACAGGACTGGCTGCGTTCCTCACTTTGAGCATTCCGGATCACTATCCCTAAATATCACATAAATATCGATAGAGGACATCCCTTAGTGTTCACCTTGCACAAACACGAGTGACTTGTTTCAAACAATACTTTCTGTTTAAATCCTAGAACATAAGCCATTTTTCTTTTTACACCCGTTGTATGATAGGGCCTGGCTACGCCGTCTCGACCCATGCGCTAACTTCAAGAGAAAACCCACTTCATTCCCTATGCGCCAAAGTGATGCGTGCCTGGCAGACCAAGAAATGATCTGATGCCGGTCAAATGAGGTACTAGCCTACAGTGTTTCTGTGATCCTGAAATATTCAACACTCTAGTAGACCTTCTTCTTCTCGTCGATACTGAATTGTCCGGGGCCGCTGTTGACCAGGAGGAGCAGACCACCAACAATGGACAGGATCTGGAAGAAATCGTACTTGGCAAAGTCCTTGTGGGGGTGGTGCTCGTGGAGCTAGAAGAGTTAGCTTTTGATACAAGAAAGTGGCGGATTGTACGTACAGTCCAGAAGTTGTTGACCAAGACGTTGAACACACTCAGAATGAGGACCAGAAGAGTGGCGCTGAACTTGGCCTTGAAACCGACAACAACCATGACACAGGCGAGGAGGCCGACCAGGGAGACGACAATTCTCCAGAGAGACCAGTCACCGCTCCAGACAAAGCCAATGAACAGGAAGATGAGCAGAACACGACCGGCCAGCTGAAAGTACATCTTGCGGTCCTTCTCATCAATGGAAGGCAATCCAGCAAAAGCCTTGGTCTTTCTAACCCAAGAGTCGGAGAGCACCATCAGAAGTCCACCAATGACGGACAAGTTTCGCAGGAAGAAGTTGAGGTCGAAAATGAGACCGTAGCCGAGAGCCTGAACGACCACGACGCCCATGAGGCCGGCAACCGCATAGTCGGAGTAGCGGCGGGTAATGACGAGGAAGGAACCAGAAACCATGGCGACAACGTTAGTGAGGAGGAAGATGTGGTTCAGACCGGTCGGGACTATTGTGGAATTAGTTGTCTGCGTAAGCTGACGCGCAAGCTGGTTAACCTACAGTGTCTGTAGTCGTGCAGATACAGCAATTGATCACTCCATTGTGTGAGAATTCGCAGCGCGTCCTCGAGGAAAGTAACCACGATCAGGAAGCGACCGAGAGCTGGGAGGTATCTGAAAGAACAGATTAGCTATTGCGCTTTCAAAGGCTCTTAATGCAGTTCCCCTTTGGGTCCAAATCTGCCAGCCAGTTTCTCAGTCGAACGTACGGCTTGATGGGCTCGCTCCACGTGTCGAGAATGTCCTCAATCTTTGAAGTTTGTTCCCTGATTGTGTCAAGAGGACTCGGGTCTGAGCCGACATCTCTCGACGGGCCACCAAAAGCTGGCTGCGTGCCGCCGAGGTGGTAGTTTGCGGTGCCTCGAATTTGAGCCATGGTTGTAAAAGTTATTGATACTTGAAAGTCTACTCGGTGACTTGTGTATCGTCGGCGACTACAGACCTGCTGAAGCGGCTTCGAACAGGTGGCAGTTTCGTCGATTCGGAGCTCGGAGAAAGCTACAGAGGTTATGTAGCTATGTCAGTGCGACGAGGTGTGCGTGTGCGACGGCGAGGGGGACAATTGATGCGCGGTAGGTTGGCAATCAATGTCAATCAGTTGAAGGGAACAAGAAGTTGGAAAAGAAGGAAAAGCCGACGAAGAGGGCGGAATCGCATCCGTGTGAGAAGTTTATAGAGTCGAAATCCAGTGGGCTGTTCGTTGCATTCACGGGCAAGGTAAAGGTAATGGTCAAGCTTTGTGTGGGCGCTGGCCTAGAAACCGTGTCCTCAATTGCACGGGATCATTCATTCATCTGAGATATGCAGGTGGTGGTGCACACTTAGTGTCTAGTACATACTAGCTACAGGTACCTTGGACTGCGGCAGGTATGTACCCTGACCCCTCTGGAAACGACCAAACGACCCAACTTTGCACAGCTAGCCTGAGCTTAGTGAGTTTACCCTGCCTGGCCTGCGTGCGATACAAGGGAAAATCCCGTGATGGTCATAGTTCCGAACGCGCTATTGGCCACCAGGGAAGGTGCTCGAGGGTCAAAAGTGTTTCATCGTTTTACTCTGTCTGGCTCTTCAGTACTACAACACTACCTCACTAAAACTCGTTGGACCGTGAGCCAGTGTGAACCATCCTTTTTCGCTTCGTGCGTTTCCCCTTACTCCAGTGCTGGTCTCATCCTTCTACCCCTAGATAGTTTGTAAGTTGGGTACCTTTTTTCGCTGACGTTATGGACTGGACGGCTTCGGTAGCTCCGTTCTCACAGAGGGGCACAAGGAATTGGATAGACTGGAGATCATTGATGAACAGAACCACTTCAGACAATGTACCTACGAATATACGCAGGTGATGGTAAAATAGGGACTCCCCGCTCTGTCCCGGTAAAAGGAACAGGAACACCTCACGGAATACTTCCATTTTGGCAAAGAAACAAACCGAGAAACACCACACAGCCTCCAAGAGCCTCCCTCGATTGCTCCACAAATCCATTTAAGCTCGGGAACTACGGATACGGACCTTGGCTTGGCATTGCGGCGTGGCCTCTAGTCACCTGCGTGTACCACTCCATAAATAGCAGGCCCTTAAGTAGAGGCCACTTTGCACGGCCGTGTCGAGTCTTGGTGCTTCCATTTTTGTTTGCATGTCGAGCGAGTGTAGCGAGTGTCTAGCTGGACATTATGAATGTCAATCAGACCCTGAATCCTTCTGGAATTGTTCTTTCAACTCTAATTGATCCGTGAAGACCAGGCACGGTGACGTATTCATCTCAAGTTTTGACCCCGGACCCTGAATCCTTTAGGGTTTCTTCCTATGACCACATTTGATCTGCAAAGGATTTCGTATCTCCTATGATGACTATTCGAGGCTTTGTACAAACCATGACGTTGGATACACTGCCTCACGGTCATGTCAGCTTCAGTGATGTCTTTGCTTAGGTTTCGACACAATCCCTTAGCAACACCCAAACGGGGCTGTTAACGAGCTGCAGGTTATAGCGGGTTTATCATTCCGTCCTGTTCCACTTAATTAGCAGACTTCCTTTTTTGATCTCTTTCTCGGATGCCTGCATATCGACTATAACTGGCCAGGATAAAGAGATCTCGTGAGCACTATGCTGCCAAGAAGCTCACCTCTCACACACGTAGCCTGATATTTATGCAACTTTTACCCATTCATCCTTAACATCTCCTGAAGTCACTTGCATTCAAAATACAGCGACCTGTATAATTTCACCAGTGAGTGATCGTCATGTGGATCCACGATATATTCGACCATTAATTTCAGCAATGGATATCTCACTTCCCAATACGAAGGCTCTGAAAACGTATTCGACTCGACTATATCCCAAGGTAGGACACCATTCATAGTTGACGTCTTCCAAGACGGGAATCATGGTCATAGTCAACGTGTATTATCGCACAATTCTCTCGAAGCTAACGCCCACTACCTATTGCCCACTCAACCTTTCACTCATCAAGGTATTCAGCACAAATGGTGGGCCCATTCAAGTTCATCACATCCCCAATCGTCACATTGGGCGCAATATCCATCATCCAGAGGGTATGCTCCAGCGTAGTCGTGCTTCCGCCGTCGTTGAAGTAGTCAGTGACATTGGCGGGAGGGTAGTTTGGCGAGTTTGGTCGTGTGCCGCTGGGAATGTTGGGACCGCCCATGTCCGTCAGGCGAGCTGGGTAGTCGGCCTTTTGCCTATCCTGGGTATCAGTATACAGCTTCAAGCACTTATATAGGAAAAACTTGCCATTCCCACCAAAGCTTATCGAGGTAACTATGATGGAGATAAAAGCCGGGATCGCCGGGGGAGTAGGTTGGGTCGCCCATCTGTTGTGAGGTTAGAGAATGAGGTTGTAGCCAAGTAGTCTGGGATACATACCAGCCCACCAATACCACCGTGTCCGGCACCGTGAGGCTTGTTTGCCCAGCACTGGTAATGTGAATTAGCAAGCGATCATATATCTATGGTCGTGGGGGAAACTTACACTCCACGCGCTCGTATAGTTGCTGATGGCCATGCACTCATCAATATTTGCCTGAGCAGCCTGCTGAAGCTTGGTCTCGCTAAAGTTGCGCCAGACGCAGTGGCGACCATTCTCGTCGGCGTCATTGTTGGCAAAGGCCAGCGTCATGTTCTCAAAGGAGCCGCTACCGATGCAGCGATCAGTACCCGCGCCGTTGCCGCCAAAGTACTCGTCCTTGAACATGTCGAGGTTGGCAATGACCGAGTTGATGTCGGCCAGCTCGTCCCAGTAGGGCATGCGGCCCGTGTAGCCACATTCCTCGCGGATGAGGTTCTCGTGGACGGTCATGTAGTAGCGGTGGAAGGGAAGGAAGGCGCCCTGCCGAGATGAGTATATGCGCATGGGAAGAAGACTAAGCTCGACTCACTACACCATGAACCCAAATGGTCTGGTACACATGAGGCCAGTGCAAGTCATCCCACCGAGTTTCAGCACCAGGAATGCCAGCCTTGGAGGGAGAGTTGATCAAGCAAAGGTCTGCAGCAATGTAGGATGACTTTTCGTCATCCGAAAGGGATGTCCTAGAAAAGTTAGTCAATACCAAGTAGGGCTGAGGCTATAGTACCTACCATGGAACACGGTACGTGATATCAGTGCAGTTGTCAGTGATATCCCGCTTGATCTGACCCTGTGGTCGTGCCGAGACAATAGAGCAAGCTGCAAGAAGCAGGAAAGCTCGTTGAGTGAGAGAAACCATATTGAAGAATATGTCAAGTGAATGGACTGCTTGAAACAACCTCTATCAATTATCCAGCTTCCACCGAGAAGGATACTGGTTTATATAGAGCATCTTGGCCCTCGGCATACCGATTTGAATGCAATGTAACCAGGAGAGGCGAGGAGAGGCGCGGAGACTGGCCGCGGAGAGTCACAAGATGAAGAGTTGAACAGCACCCAATAAGAAAAGGCTTTTCCGACTTCCGAGAGGCTATAGAGACTCATCTTAACGTGTATAAATATCTTGGTTGCGCGCTTGCGTCTAGTCATTACCCCACGAAATCTATGCTTAAACGTTGAGCGAACATGACTGGTCCGCCTAGTCGGAGAAGACTTGTATATTGCCGAATTCTGCACTTCTATCGCCTGCCTGATCTGTATAATCCTGGTTTGATATTGCTGTGCCTTGCTTGGACCCCTACAATGAGTTGGAGAAGACGGAGAATATGCACGCCACAGACTTACTTGACTCGGAATAGAAGTTGATCAGCATTGTTTAGTTTCTTTCTATGCCGGCCTCAGGGACTCATCCTATCATGATAATCAGATTACGCGGATAATGCAGGGGCGTGATAGATCCATCATGTTGTTGAGTCGCAGTAACCACTACTTGCAGATGCCGGAGACGGGAATTTATTTTCCAGGGTCTCAGGGTCGTTCATCTCGTGTTACATTGCGGCTAGTTAATTCACCGCCATGTATCAAGGTGGTATTAAACCAAGACGAACACGCGTTCTTCATTTCGACCGCTCTGGAATCTGGATAATTTCGGTTTACCGTTGCCGGCGTGTACGAAAATGTTCTTTTTCTAGAAAAGGTGGCTACCATTCCGGATAACTCGCTACAACTAAAAATATGATCTTGTGCTTGAACTCCGTTGCTCGGAGACTGCTCCCTCTGGAACCATGGTAAACTCTTCGTCCGAACTAGATCCATCTCCATTGTAAATATCAGATCTATCGGGAGGCGCGCGCATAGCTTCTATAGTCTGTCTGCTAAGCTCAGGTACGACATAGGGCTTGATGGAATGAATCTCTCGACCAGACGGCATGGTCCCAAGTAATGTACCGGGCGCTGGGATAGATTGTGTCATCATCTAGAAAGTCAGTCATGGATCAAAGTATGCGAATCGATAATCTTACCGTGTCATTGACCTTGGTCCATTTCTCGTGAAGCATTTCAAGGACACGAGATTCCTCCAATCTACCACCATCAGATCCCCAGCCTGTCGCCTTTTCAACCTTTTCGTCTTCCCTCTTCTCAGTCCAAGCCTTTTTCATTTTGGAGAGACTTGGTCCCTTTTTGGTAGGCTTTGGCGGCTCAATGCCAAGTTCTTGAAGTCCAGCCTCGACCCATCCCAGTGCATCTCCAACTTTGCCAGAAGTTTCGGCATCGATTCCAAAGAAGCGACATGCCTTTGAGCGAGCCGTCTTTTGCAAATCATTAATGTAGCGGATCAAGGGGTCGTTGAGCTTCAGAGTACCCTTGGACGTGTCCTTGCAAAGAGCGGACGCCGTGGCAGCGTGATCCGACGCGGCCAGACATAGTCGTGCAAATAGTAGTGTCCTGACTTTGGGAATCTCTGGTGCCTTGTACATCCATTCACGGTCATTCTTGTTTCGGTCTTGCGCAACCACTGCCGGCCATGGATCGTCTTTGAGGACTGCCAACAGTGTCGCCTCGGCCAGAGCCAAAGAAGCCAGACCCTTGGTAGTGGACGCTGAAATGTCTGCACATGGCGGATTGGTGACTTGTCCTTGGGCTCGCTGAGCTATGAACTGATGTATAGACGCAGCATCGAGAAGATGCTTGGTTGCATTCTGAATGGCCGTGGTGCGCGTCTCGGATCCAACTGGCGCACCAGAAGTCACATACAAAGGATGCAGGGCAGCGCGTGATAGATTGGTGTAGGCATAGGCCAAGGTAGACAGGACAAAGTAGAGTTCATATTCCAGAGACTGGATCTTGACCCGTGCCTGCTCCTTGCGTGTCACGGCATTGTCAGATAGCGTCGGTCTCCATTGAATGGCTGGTGTGGCCGTAGAAATGGCGCTGATGATTTCCTTTTGCACAGGCTGCTGCCTGAGAGCTGCATCCAAGACAAGCAGATAGGGCAGATAGTTGTTGATGCTCGCAACCACTGTCGGCAGGTTGGGCGGTTGCAAGGTGGGCGGCAGACGCTTGTGCTTCTTGAGTGTATCTCTTACTACCCCGCGGTGAGTGCTGGCGTTGAGGGGCAGAGACGGGTGAGATTCACAGCCAAAGCTGGACGAAAAGGCAAAGTGAGAAGTGGTCGGGAGTCTAAACGGATACGGCATTATGAGAATGGAATGATGATGAGTATGTCAGAGGAAAAGTCATGACCATGAAGTCGTCTCTCAACTGGTCCCATCATGGTGATGATCTGGCATTGCCCAGAATTGCTTGGCAATGTCTTGTCACCAAACGTGCTTCGACCTAATCACCGCCCGCGATCTGATCTCATGGGGAGTTGAGGGTGAGCCGTCAGGCGCTAAGAACAAGGCGGAAACCTTGGGGTCCGGTTGGACAACCACTGAACGGAACTCTGGATACGCTAGGTAGCGGCTCACTAGCCACAAGCTGGACCCTGGCAGCGGATCTGGAGCTTAACGCGTCTCTTCTTGTCTCATCATACCTCTCTTTGGAAACCCTGTCCAAAACTTTGGTTCGCCCGTCGCACGCAGCACTTCATCCCGACTTCATTCCAGGCACACAACTTTGTTAATCAACCACGACGATCCGATACAAGGCGACTCTTCAATGAAGGTGCTTAACCAGTAATTCTTCACATCAATTGGTCATCATGGCCTCCTCGCCAGCAGCTCACAAACCCCGGCGCAAGTCAAAGAAGCCAGGTGTAACCTTTGACGCTTCAACCAAGCCGGGTGCCCTCGTTCGCACGCCTTCCTTTCCACTCGCCGCTTTCCTCTGGCCCGCACGTAGTTCGTTTTCGGAATGGGAGGTATTGCCGTTGATTCTCATGGTCGTTGGCCTGTTTAGATGGGCTTCTGGTCTCTGGGGCTATTCTGGTGAGTACTGCCGAGCTCCTTGATTCGTACCCAGACTGACCCTCACAGGCTTCCAGAAACCCCCCATGTTTGGCGACTACGAAGCACAGCGACACTGGATGGAGCTTACGACTCAATTGCCCATCTCACAGTGGTACTTTCACGATCTCGAGTGGTGGGGTCTCGACTACCCTCCATTGACTGCATACCACAGTTGGGTGCTCGGCAAGATAGGGGCACTGATCGATCCTTCGTGGTTTGCCCTGTACACTTCGCGAGGTTCCGAGGATCCGACTCTCAAGATTTTCATGCGAGCCACCGTTATTGTTTCCGAATACCTCATCTACATTCCCGCCGTTGTCGTATTCGTACGCAGATACAGCAGACTGTTTGGTGTTGCACAATGGACGAGCTGGGTGGCCTTGGTCGCGATCCTCTTGCAGCCCGGTACGATTTTGATTGATCACACTCACTTTCAGTACAATACCGTCATGCTCGGATTCGTCCTTGCCAGCATGTCGAGCATGATTGCTGGTCGCTACATGTGGGCATCCATCTTTTTCGTGGCAGCTCTAGGATTCAAGCAAATGGCCCTATACTTTGCGCCAGCTGTCTTCTCCTACCTTTTGGGAAGCTGCCTTTTCCCTCGAATCAACCCGTCCCGGTTCATTGTCATTGCTGGAGTCACTGCCATTTCGTTTGCAGTTCTTATTCTGCCAATTGTCATTGGAGCCTTGTACGATGCTCAACGTGGCATTGATTCGCAGCCTGGTGTCGACGGTCCTCGACCCTTTCCCATCTTTACGCAGATCGAAGAATACCTCGACAAGGACGCTGCTTACTACCCGATTGTCGTCCAGCTTGTTCAAATGGTCCACCGCGTCTTTCCCTTTGCACGCGGTCTCTTCGAGGACAAGGTGGCCAACTTTTGGTGCGCGGCCAATGTCGTGATCAAGTTGCGCAAATACCCGACGGCCCTCCTTCAGCAAGCCTCGCTCGCTGCTACTCTTCTCGCATTGGCACCGGCAAACTTGATCCTCTTCTTTAGACCGCGCCAGGAGCTCTTGCCCTACGCCTTTGCCGTCACTGCTTGGAGCTTTTTCCTGTTCAGCTACCAGGTCCACGAGAAGAGTGTCTTGCTTCCTCTGCTGCCCATGACGGTTCTCTTGGCCGGAAAGCAGGGTCTGGGTAAAGAGATTCGTGCCTGGGTTGGATTCGCCAACATTCTGGGGGCTTGGACCATGTTCCCCCTTCTCCAGCGTGTCGACTTGCGTATCCCCTATGCAGTCCTCACCGGTCTATGGGCCTACCTCTTGGGTCTACCGCCCACCTCGCTGAGTGCCTATTTTGAAGCCGGTCAATATGCTTGGGTCCAATGGGCCACTGCACTGATTCACTGGGCATTCTATCTGGCCATGGGTGCTTGGCATGTACTCGAACTATACGTCAAGCCCCCTGCCGACAAGCCTGACCTATGGGTCGTGGCCAACGTTGGTGTCGGTGTGGCGGGTTTCGCCCTCTGTTATATATGGTGTCTTTGGAAGTTGATTGACGAGAGCAAGATATTCTTCATTGGACGGATCAAGGACACTAGTGCATCAAAGAAGAGACAATAGAGGGGAGCATTGAAGAAAAGACAGTAAAGAGAAGCTTATACCCGAGTCGTGAGACTCACCAAGCATGTATATATAAACTCAGCGCTATAGAAGGCGACAATTTGATCTATCTTAAAATGCTGATGCTGTCTATGTTACTATGGTTGTCGCTGCTTCGAAATATTCCTGCAACTCGTCGTCCATCTCATCTTCGAGGTTGAATTCTGCAATCAACTCATAAATGTCATCCCCATCTTCTGCCTCGACGACTTCCATGGCGTCCAACATGTCGTGGCGTTCCTGAAATACGAGATCCACCCATTCGAGTTCGGCAGTCGTTTTCCCCTGTAGGATTCGTTGTTCGTCTCTATTCTTGTCTGCCAGTTGTCTTTCCGCCCTTTCCATGTCCCTTTGTTGGACATGTTGCTCATCACGAATCATGGAACGTTTTGTGTCGATTTTCGTTTGCAACCATCGACAGTAAGCTCGGTGGCCCTTGTCCATTCTTCGTCGTACATCCAATAGAGCCGTCTCAATGTGTTCTTGGCCGCCTTCGTGGTTGGCCCAGTATACTTGCAGCTGTTCTTGATACTGCGATTCTAGCTGCTGCTCGTACTTGACTCGAGCATCATATTCGGTCTTGAGCGTTGTCCTAAACTCTTCAAAGTCCTTTATGGCCTCTTGAGCGGCGGCCTCTCGCTGGACGTGGTTCGCCTCTCGGAGTCGGTTCGTGGATAGCTCAATCTCGTACTTTGTCACACTTTCCGCTTCTCCTTGTTCACGAACTACTTCGTGATATTGGCGTCCATTGAGCTCCAGCAGTCTCTGACGCAGCTCCTGGAACTTTGACTCGACCGCCTTTCGTCTCTCGCCTTCCACGCGTAATCGTTCCCGGGCTTCCTTTTCCCGCTGTTGCTTCTCTTGGAATTCGCGCTCAATCATCAGTAGGTGCTCTTTGATGGCCTCCTCCCTCTCATATTCTTCAATCTGCCGCAACGCCTCGGCAAGGTCAGCCTCTTCCCGCCGAGTCGTGGCATCCCGCTCGAGCCGCCGGGCCTGGGCGTCCTGCTTAATCTGGCGCAGCTGGCCCTCGGTACAGCCGCAAGTACGCCAGGGAGCACCACACACATAACAAAACTGGGCGCCGCACCGACACGTCATGTGCTGGCAAGCCTCGCGGTGCTCGACCAGGGCGCGGCACCGATGACAGCGCTTCCAGCCCTCGGACTCTGCCAGCTCCTCGGTGCGCTGGAGCTCGCGGTCTTGTGGACAAGGCTCGTCGCCGTGGCGAGGACCACGGCAGAGCGTACAAGTCCAGTGGCCGCTGCTGCAGCGTGCGATATCTTTAGAGCGGTCCACGTGGCTGGGCTGGATAAAGACGCCGCAGTCCCTGTTACTACAGAAGATGCGCTCGGCAATGGGGACGGACCACTCCTTGCTTCTGTCTTTGTATAATGTCCGCAACTCGGCGTCCTTGTCTATGCCGGTGCGGACTGTGGTCTCAGGTATGGGGTTAAGACAGCACTTTGGCGGCCACTGCTGTTCGTTCTCACAGGCGGCCTTGATGAGGCGGTGGAAGCATTCGGTACAGTAACTATGGCAAGTTACTTTGATCATTTCTTTGGGGTTATAGTCCTCGAGACATGATACACATTCCCTGACTGAGTTAGCCGGTGGTTTTGGAAGTACAATGGATCGACTTACACTTCTACAATTTCCGTCGTCTCTGGAGTCTCTGGAGTTTCTGGAGCGATACTGTTCACTCTCTGCAAAGCTTTATCGACGATCGTCTTGCGTCTCTCCAGAAATGCTCGATTAGTGTCGGGGGAGACCATATTGTGACTATTCCGAGCAGCTCCTTGTGAACTCGACTCGCCCTTGTCGTTATTGTTAAGTTTGTTCAAAAGTCTCTTGAAGCCCCATTGCTTTGACTTTTTCTGTGCTGGGCGTAACATGCCATGTTCGTCAATGACCATCTTGACACCTGCAAAGCTAGCAGGCTCGACTCGATGGTACTTGGGAATCGTTGATACTCTCTCAAAAGTGTGTTGCTCTGCTTCCATCTTTTCTAGAGACTTTCGCTCCGCTTCCTTGGCTTCCTCGGCTTCGAATTCTTGTGCCAACCTTTCAGCCTCTTTAGCATCTTCGATGCGCCTTTCCTTTTCCTCTATAATTCTTGCCTTGACCTTTTCGATCGATTCTTGTATGATTTGTACTATAATCTCGGAGTCGGTGTTTTCAATCTGGCTGAGACCGGCAGGTGGTTCATATTGCGTATAGTCGACATGTACTTCGTCCTCATTATCTCCTGAAAGATCTACTGCCGAGTCCTTGGGGCTTTGAAGCTCTGGATGTAAAAAGATACTGGGCGTCTCAATTTCTTTTCTCGCAATCTCTTTTCCCTTGCCTTTTCGATTCGGTATCATGGCGCCTCCATCTTGCCATACTGTGGCTTCGTTAACAATGCCGCCACTCATGTACAAGAGGGCCTGGTCCTCGGAACCCCCCGATGTTATTTCAAATTGCGGCATCTTGATTATAATTTTGATCAAATAAAAGTACAGTAAAAGAAGATCAAGGAAAATCTCGTAAGGGAGTACCAGCGGATATAATGGTAACTTATGCATTTCAGACTTGGCTCTTGGCATAGGATCGTCTACAGTGTACACCCTCAAAACAAATGCAATGGCTTTGCATAGGATTATCCACATGAACACGCTTCGCACCCTAAATCATCCTATATGACACAAACGTGGGGAAATCAGCCTTTGGAATTCGGACCCATCCTGTGACTGGCCGCTTTGGTCAATACGCAGGGCATATATGCCCACTTGAAGGCTCATCTGTCAACGAGAAAGGTGATCTAAACCACATTCTTGACCGCGCCACGGTAGTGTTGGCACACTTGTCTCTTGATAAAAAACGCCACGACTGTTTCCGTTGACCGAGGAGTGCTGTCTTATGTGGAGCAGTGACTGTGCCCCTTGACTCAGGGATTCAGGTATTGAGACACGAACATGACCGGGCAGAATTAAGGTGCGGCTGAGGGCCCGAAGATGCGCCTTACAGCTTTAGCTCCCTCAGGAATTTGGGGCAGGACTTCTAGGCAGGGCAGGCTTTAGCGAGACATCCACCAATCAGAGGCCGAATCAGACCGCCCTTTTCAGTATAAGCCGCAAACTAAGTGTCATTGTGTGCCTTGGCCGCAAGCGAGCCATGATCTGCACTTTCTAGAGTTGTTCTAGATAAAAGCGCATTATCTATTTCATCTACATGGAAATAGCCCAGTTTTTCGAGGCGCTGGGTATAACTCGGTGATTGATTGTGGTATAGGCATACAGGCTCTCCGCAAATGGGTTTCCGCGCTGAAACGGCCCAACTTGATAGATCTCGCAAAATAGTAGCATCGAAAGAGGAATACATTTAACTCGTATTGCTAAAAACCCAGAATTCTCATGTATACACGCAAAACGTTTTACAACTTGGCAGTTTCGGCCTTTGCGAATTCGACCTTGTTGATACACGATCCAACGCCCTCGAGAGAGACCTCGACAACATCGCCGTCTTTGAGCCATAACTTGGGGTCACGACCCATACCAACTCCAGAAGGCGTGCCGGTGAAGATGAGATCACCAGGAAGCAAAGTAGTTCCCTTGCTGAGGAAGCTGATAGTCTGCTTGACATTGAAGATCTGATCGGCAGTAGTAGAGTCCTAGAATCATGTATCAGCATATCATCTTCTTTCCATCAAGGAGTCAACCTACCTGAACAGTCTTGCCATTCAGCTTGGTAGAGATTCTCAGCGTCTGGGGGTCCTTGATGATGTCGCTGGACACGATACCCGGGCCGTAGGGAGCCCAGCCGTCGAAGCCCTTGCCGAGAGACCACTGACCGCCTCCGCGCTGGATCTGCCAGTCACGGTGCGATACATCGTTTCCAATCGCGTAGCCGAGGACGTAATTGAGAGCCTCGGATTCGGACACGTCCGAGCATCGCTTGCCAATGATGGCCACCAACTCACACTCATAATCCAGACCGGGCTGCTCCTGAGCGACCTTGTGGACTGGAATCGGGTCGGTGGGACCTGCAAGAGAGGTGACTGGCTTGTACTGTTGACGATGAGTATATGAGGATCGTGATAAGGTCGGTTGATACTTACGAATAGCACAGGATACTTGGGAATGGGCATTTTCGACTATGATCGGTCAGAACTGATCATCTCCTATTCGCTCAACATCTTACCTCGTGAGCATGCTGCTCATAGTTCAATCCCAAGCATCTGACTGTCCTGACGTCCTCGAGAGCAAGGGGCGCCAACAGCAGCCGGACATCGGCCACCTGGTCCGTCACTTCATGCTTGCCAAAGATGTCGCCGGCCAAGATGCGCGCCTGCTTGGTCTTTGCAATGTCCGTCACGCCACGGGGCAGAATGGCATCGCCATAGTATACCTTGCCGTCCTTGGCGAGGAACCGAACGAGGCGCTATCCGCAATGGTGAGTCTTAAGTCCGGGGAAGTCCGCGTCGGGGCATCACTTACCGAGAACGAAGGCATGGCGTCGCAGAGAGTACAGGTCGCTTGAACAATGAAGAGTAACAATTCAATAAGATTGAGCGCAAAACTTTATGATACAGAACTCTGACGATTGAAACGCGACACGTTGAATCCTCCGAACTCTGCATAAATTCAAGTCTCTTGCGCCATCGGCTGACCCCACATTGCCGGGCGTTCGGATCTCCCCGCCCTAGCCGGCATGACGCTACGGCAAGCATCCGGCGGAGCTCCTCTGTACTCGGATTTATCCCGGTGTTCGTCCCGATTTCGTAGAATGCTTCTTTCACATATTTGTATTGTTGGATTTAAAGGTAAATAGTTTCCCGATCATGGTGAAGTGCTGCTCAAAGTGAAAAGTAGTCTATTCTGTCCTGTATGGTCGGCATTGTTAGACCCGGTAGCGACAGAAAACCTGTTCTGATTGTTGGGAAAAAAGAAACCCTGAATGATGCATCCTAGTCTTGTACATTCATAGGAGAGTGTAATACCTAGGAAACTAGAAGATCTGTTTTCCATCCTGTGCCGATTGTTCTTGGGATTGATGGTTCAAGAGTATAAAGTAGTGTATGACGTCAATTAGCAAGCTACGCTATCTAATTCGATAGAACGCACCAACATTGACGGCCCTTCATGTTACTTCTGCAATGAAGGGGCGAAACATGAGAGAAGACATCTCCCCTCCACCTCTCAAAAGGCGGAGCGTTGGACGGCCGCCGCCGGAGCAAGTTGAGATTCCGACTACACCAGACTGTACGCCCATCAGTCCGCCGACTCCAGGAACATTACGCATATTCTCCTGGAATGTTAATGGAATCGAGCCGTTTATACAGCAATATCTCCAGAAAAGCATCAAACAATTTTTCAAGCCGGAAGTGAACACGAGCAAACGTAAAAGACAACATTCTGGTAGCTCCCCGAGTGAAAGCGAGAACGATGAAGCTGAGGAAGTAGGAGACAGCACAGAAAATCCTATGAAAGAAGGGCCGGCTTCTCTGCGGTTGATTCTTAGACGATATGGTTGGCCTCATTTACTTCTTCTTCAGGAAGTTAAGATCAAACCGGGCGACTCAAAGAACATGGATGCGGTCCGACAGGCTGTGAATGATCCAGTAAAGCCTGAACAGTCTGTACAGTCTGGGAAAAGTACTGAATCGCTTCTCGACGGTGGCCCTGAGTACGCAGTCCACTTCAATTTACCAGCAGACCCTTACAATGCCAGGGGATTTGGAGGCAAGGTTTATGGTGTTGCGTCAATCATCAGAAGAGACTTTTTGTCACAAGCCGTGCAAGAAATCAGAGACGTATCGTGGGATAGAGAAGGCCGGATACATATTATTGAGACTAGGCCCATCTCATTGCCACTAGACGCTGAGCCAATACCAACGAATCTCAACACAGATGCCGATAAAGCAGCACAAGACGTAGCCAAACTCAAGTTTGCCATCATTAATATCTACGCTGTCAACGGAACTTCAAATCCGTATCGGTCCACCCATACAGGTGACCAAGTAGGAACACGCCACGATCGCAAACTGGCCGTACACTCGGAGCTTCTGATTGAGGCCAAAACTCTGGAAGCCAAGGGATTCCACGTCATCATTGCTGGTGACTTGAACGTGGCATGGTCCGGGCTGGACGGTCACCCGAAACTACGAAAAATACCACATCAGCATGTGTTGAACAGACAGGACTTCGCCGCAAAGTTTTTCGGCGGAAAAGACCTCAACATGGCCCCGTCCAAAGCGGCTTATAACGGTTACGACAAGAGGCTAGCCGCGGCAGGCGAGATTCAGACCTTGAATGGCTTCGACACATTTAGGAATACGCATGGCTTTGAGCGGAGGTTTAGTTACCACCCACGCGGAGTACCCTGGGGTTCGAGCTGTGATCGGGTCGACTTGATCATCGCCTCGCGGTCTCTTGAGAATTATACTATGATCACCGGCATCTATGACAGTCCGAGGGATCGAGGTCCTAGTGATCACTGTCCGGTCTGGGTAGAGATCGGTCGTCTGAGAGAGCTTGGGGAGGGAGGATTGTGGATTTCTTAGAAGAAGGTTCATTGGTATAGACTGAAGTTCCTTAATCCTAGGAAAACAAAGTACAGTAAAGCCATACACGAAGGCCTCTGACCATCCCTAGTTATATCTCCTCAATTTCAGTAACATCCTCGATCCTCGGTTGCTTCCGCTGGTGACCCATGTCTGGCGAATATTTAGCGCCTCGTTTCTTGGACTGTCGACTCCCCTGCTCTGTGAGCTGCATCATTGGAATCCGCAAATCGTCAGGAAATACTTTTGCCAAGATCTCGGGTAGCCTTCCGAGCGGCCACTGAGTATCTACTGCATACTTGATCATCCGAGTCGCAATCTTTGCAATGAAAGGGATCATCTTCTCGTCTTCATGCTTGAGAGTCTCGTGTTCCAGATGCTCGCAGAAAATTTCCCAGCCTGTAATCAACTTCCATGGCAAGCGCGTGCATGTGCTTCCGGGATCGAGCGTCAGGCCAATAGTAGAAGCTCCAAGATCGGTACCGTTTTGTAGGAAGCCGTCGAGTGCTTTCAAATAGGCATCTTTGACTTGAAGTAACTCGGGCTGCGTTATTCCTGCGCAAACAAAACTCGTCCATGCCGTGGTAAAGGGTGTGGACTGAGCGTTCGGATCTGCGCCATGCTGCAAGAGTGTGACTACAAAGCCACTGCTCAAGTCATGTATGAACTCCTTTAAAAGGCGTTCGAATTTAACCACTGAAAGGAGTATCCCTACCCGATAATTAAAGACACTCTTCGTCTGCGACTGATACGAATGCAGCATCTTCTCGATGTGCCGAAATGGACCGTAGACAGTTGACAAATGGGTGGTCTCGATGTAAGAGATCCAAGGGGTGCTCAAGACATGATGCTTCTCCTGCCTGTACAAGTCAATCTCGGGCCTGAATCCACGCGCCATGACCTCGTGTGCAATCAAGGACCCACGATTGAGCTCGTAGCCGTGTCTGAGCATTTCATGAATAAGATTCGCCCAATCTGGACTACCAAATTGCCCCCATTGTTGCAAGGGGAGTTGAAGAGCTGGGATAATGGTTTCTTGAAAGTATTGAGGATCCATCTTCAGCTTGTGTAGACTGTAACGCGGAGACAATTTTAACACAAACTCGGGCAGGAGTCCGTAATCAATGGGTCGAGTCAAGGTATGGAATCGCCAGCCACGGAAAGTCACAACTGGGATTATCTTGTCTGGAACATTTCCTGTATTGCCATGAACATGGTCCATATAAGGCTGTAGCGTTTGAAAAAAATGATCCAATAGCTTGAATGCCTCTTTCTCATGCGCTAGGTTGACGATTGGTGCGCCAAATGGGTCCCAAATTCGAACGGTGACACCCGTGAGATAAGCCTTGAGGTTCGCTCTGTTATTAGTGATTAGGCTCAACATGTCCCTCTCTGAAGAATTTGACATCATTCCGAATGCAGCAATGATGCAAGCAATACGAGCTCCAAGCTCAGCAATTGCAGCATTGAATCTTGGTCGGCATTTCCCTATGAGATTCATTTGCATCTCATGTGTCTTGATAAAGTCGTGAGCGGTGCGATGGATCCATTCGATGTCCTTTCCATGGATTTCAAGAATTCCTCGGCATCGACTCATAATATGACGGCTCAAAATGGTCTTTTCCTCCTCCTCCTCCTCCTGCTGCAAAGCTTCCTTGATAGATTCTTTGTCACCCATTTTCATGTCCGAGATGGTAATCTTTTGTGCGTATTGAGCATCTTTGTAAGATTTTTCGTGCATAGCAAACACCTCCCAGTAGTGGTAATTTTCCATATCTGACATCAGGAGCAATGTCTCTGCCATCTTTTGATGATATTGTGGATCCACGGACGACAATAAGTGCCTGTAAAGAGACTCCAAGTCAGAAGGTAGACTGTCGAGACGATTTTTCAACTCGTCTGCAGTATTGTAATCTGTCATACCGTCTCTGAGAGATTGTGTCACAAGTTTGACCCAGAGAAATACTCCTCGAGCTCTGTCGGCAATGTCATGACACATTGACTGTAAATCTTGGGACTTCTTGATAATATGGGTCCATCTTGGATGTTCCTCTAAGCGGCTTCGCGCATAGAGCAAGATATCGTTGCGTGTGATTTCGTGAATGTTGATGCGATGTGGTAGATCCGACCCAAAACTCTCCTCAAATGCATTCTCTGGCCGACTCGCTGCACATATTTTGATGTTTGAGGACTTCTTGGCTAGATATTTTAGAAATATGCACAAGTCAATATGATCGCCTTCGTATTCATCAAGACCGTCGACAAACAACACAATCTTGAGTCGCAACGAATCATGAGTGGCAAGAGTTTCGAAGCTTTGCTGCAAATCATTCAATGTCCATCGTTGAAGATGAGCGTTTGGAACGGACAGGCTCCATTGTCGACCACATATGATTTGAGTGATGTGTGGTCTTTGCCTGAGTACATCGTATAATAGACCTTGAAGAAAGCCCGCTTGATCCTTTTGCATGGAATCGCCCGCTTTCCAAAAGTAATGGCTAGCGATGATCACTTCACTTGGGTTTGCCCAGAGCGATGCTGCTTTCAAAATTTGCTCATGATCAGCCACAAACTTCATGAACGTTGATTTGCCGCTCTGTGTCGATCATCAGCATCAAATGCACATAAATACGGCCGTTTGTCTCGAGCACTGAGTGACAAGTGTTGCACATACTCCTGGTTTGCCAGAAATCCAAAAGACTTCTCCCGAACTCTTGATCCAATCAAGAAACTTTTCCGCTCCAAGGGCTTTGCGCTCCGCATCGTCGAACAACCAATTGAATGTTTTTCTATGGGCCTCAGAAATGGCCTCGTAACGCGCGGTTCTCCTTTCGTAGTCCAGACTGTAAAGAATTGCCTGCTCCTTGGCAACATCTCTTTCCGATAAAGATACTTGAGAAAGTTGCGATGAGAGGTCTTGGACATCTGAAGCCGAAATAGGTTGAGAAGCTCCATGATTTGAAGATAGCATGTCCTTGATGTGATCTAGTGAGCGACATATCTCGTCGAGACGTGCTTGGTGGTCTGCTTCGTTCTTTTGATTAAGCTCTGATAATCTCTGAAAGTCGCCGTCAAGTCTTTGCAGAGTATTCCTGAAATTGTAAGCGATAAATCATCAGATTACAAAGCTGGAGAAACTCACTTTGTGATTGATGAGATGTATAGATTCAAGGTTTGTTGCTTGTCGCGCAAACGTGACTGTAATTCCTCGATTTCCTGTTTATCTTTCCACACATATCTCACGGCGAATCGAAAACTCTTCCATTTTTTACCCTGAGATTGCAGTTTTTGAATGATCTGGAGCAGATGATCGCAGTCAACCCGGCATGAATCACCAAGCTCAGCCACGGCCTTCTCATCCTTGGACATGCCATTGTTGATTGTCAAACTCAACTGGCCGTTAAGGGCCTGCAACTTTTCGTAGACGTCTTCGAGCTTCAGGCCGTCCTCGACACCATCTTCAGAACGATAGAAGGCTTGGCCCGCGCGAGCAATTTTGAAGGCAAACTCGACGAATTGAAGCACGTTCCCAGCAAAGGCAAGGGCTGAGATCGGCTCCATGCTTTGTGTGGCCAGTAGTTGCACGGAAGTCACAGTTCAAATCGTCGTCAACTCTCATCAGTGGCGAGGCTGGGAATTTGCTGCCTTATGTGTCCGCTACGCGCTGTGGCGGAGCAGAAATGAGCCCCGTGTGACAGACGTATCTCATTGCCCCTCATGCAAGAGCCTCGACAATCAGCGACTCTGACTGGCCAGAAAATCGGCTCACATGATTGGTCCTATTGGAGGGAGGCTTGATCAAGAAATTGGCCTGGACAGTTGAAGTGAATGAAGCCAGTATGGCACTGTACTATTGACTGATTGTAGATTGGTCGCATCCTTCTCCATCTCTGGCCATGTATCATTTTGCCATGATTATACTTGATCATTAGCATCACTATTCGTAAATGAGTCGATCGAGCGCTGCAGGGTACCGGCTGCTCGCTACGTTCTCGAATACAGCAATCATTATGATGTGTAATATTTCCTCTCAAAGATGAGATTTAGAAATAATAACTTTATGAATGAAAAGTAAACGAGAAGTCAATAGAAAGTAAAAGTGTTGTCCGGCAGCCCCTCCATATAGTGGTGGCGTATCTGGCAGGCGGTCAAGATTTCCAGAGCTCGGCAAATGGCAGAAACATTGGCCCCACCTAAAAGTCGAGAAAAAAGTTCGAGGCTCTACTAGCACGTCGCATTCGACACCAGCGCAACCAGACGAATTGTTGTCGCAACATTTTTCAAAATGGCTGGAAAGAAGGCGACTTTGAAGCGCAAGGCTTCGATTGTCGAGATTCCCGACGTCGCTGCCCACTCCGACGACGAGTTCGGCGACGGATTGCTCGAGGGTGTACTCTCGGACGACTCTGACGAGAGCAGCGAGGGCGACGATGAAGCCGACGAAGATGAGGAGCTCGACGAGGATGAAGATGAGGATGAGGACGAGGCTCTGGAAAGCGACGATATCCCTTCAGACGAGGAGCAAGTAGCCGATAAGGCTGCTATTGTCAATGGCAAAGGCACCAACGAAGATGAAGGACCTCAATACCGAGTCGAGACGGACGCAAACGGAGGCACGAGATTTGTCTATGAAGAGATTGACCCCGTCTACGACTCGGACGATACGGATGCCAATGAGCCCGCCAACACTATTGGCGACATTCCGCTTTCCTTTTACGACTCATACCCCCATATTGGTTACGACATTAATGGCAAGCGCATCATGCGCCCTGCCACTGGTGAAGCATTGGATGCTTTGCTAGACACGATCGAGGTGCCCAAGGGATGGACTGGTCTCACCGATCCGCAGACTGGAAAGCCATTGAACCTGAGCCAAGATGAATTGGAGCTGCTGCGCCGCGTTCAAATGAATGAAGTGCCAGAGGGTTACGATCCTTATCCTGTAAGACAGCCACACTCGCACTCGTACACGCCCATCTAACAATTATAGGACACTGTTGAATGGTTTACAAGCTTTGAGGAGACCATGCCTCTCAGTGCTGCTCCCGAGCCAAAGCGTCGATTTTTGCCTTCCAAGCATGAACAAAAGCGAATCATGAAGATTGTCAAGGCCATCAAGGAAGGCCGCATTCTCCCCTACAAGCCGCCAGAGGAGAGGGAGCGTGAGGAGGACGAGGAGGATGAGCCGATTGTCGATATTTGGGCCGACGAACAACCTCAAGCCCCCAATGTCATGCACATTCCTGCCCCCAAGTTGGCACCGCCCGGATACGACTTGTCCTACAACCCGCCGCCAGAGTTCCTCCCATCAAAGGACGAGAAGAAGACTTGGGAGGAGATGGATCCGGAAGAGCGAGAGAAGGAATACCTGCCCCAGAAATACGACTCGCTACGCCGTGTCCCTGGTTACGATCAATTTGTCAAGGAACGATTCGAGCGTTGTCTGGATCTTTACTTGGCACCAAGAATTCGCAAGAACAGACTCAACATTGACCCCATGTCGCTGTTGCCCAAGCTACCGCGACCTGAAGAGCTCAAGCCCTTCCCTACAGTAACATCAGTCGAGTTCTCCGGACACCAGGGCAGAGTTCGATCAGTAGCTATTGACCCTAGTGGTACATACATTGCCAGTGGTGGTGATGATGGTACTGTAAGAGTGTGGGAGCTCCAGACTGGCCACCAGCTTGACAGCATCAAGCTCAGCAGTGACGAGCCCGTGGACGTTGTGAGGTGGAGACCCGGAAGAGATGCCTTTATCCTCTCGGCCGCCGTTGCCGAGGACATTTTCCTCATTATTCCCCAACACGCCAACCCTGAACTTCACCAAGCCAGTAGAGATGTTCTCGACCTCGGTTTCGGTTACGCCACCAATGGCAAGCAACCCACAACTGCCAATGGTGCCAGAAAGGAACCCTCTGGAAAGTGGGCTCGTCCTGGAGCACGCCTTGAGGATCAAGGAGTTCTCCTCAAGGTTACTGTCCGATCACCCATCAAGGTCATCAACTGGCACAGAAGAGGCGACTTTTTCACCACCGTTTCCCCGTCTGGTCAACGAAGCTCAGTCGCCATTCACACCCTTTCGAAACACCTCACCCAAATACCCTTCCGCAAACTGCCAGGTCTGCCCCAGACTGCAGCCTTCCACCCTACCGGGCCGCTCTTCTTTGTCGCCACGCAACGCACAATCCGCTGCTACGATTTGCAACGGCAAGAGCTGGTCAAGGCTCTGCAGCCCGGTGCCAGATGGATCTCATCGTTTGACATTCACCCCGGCGGAGACAATCTCGTGGTCGGTTCATACGATCGTCGTCTACTTTGGCACGATCTGGAACTCTCCAACCGACCTTACAAGGCTATGCGCTTCCACCCCGAGGCCATCCGAGCCGTCAAGTTCCACCGCAATTACCCCTTGTTTGCCGATGCCTCTGACGACGGAACCCTGCAAATCTTCCACGGCAAGGTGGTTAATGACATGATGGAGGACGCCACCATTGTCCCCCTGAAGATGCTCAAGGGTCACAAGATTACCAACAAGCTCGGTGTAATGGATATCGACTGGCACCCCACGCACCCGTGGATTGTAAGCGCTGGAGCCGATGGTACCTGTCGGTTGTGGACGTAAAAGCGAGTGCGTTTGGATCGGCAAGATGGACGGAGTTATGTGTATGGCGTTTTTTGAAATGATAGAAAGTCTAGTCACTATCGTATTTCGGCATAAAATTACCCAATATGAACTTTCAGCCAAATCGTTTGCCTTGGTTTGTTGTGAAATCTGTAGAATTACGCGAGACGACCAAAATGAAAAGAACTTGAAGATACAACGGCCATGACAAGGTCTACACGGCGATGCCGCTTTCACACACATGAAAGTTGTCTGGTTGCAGTAGCTTTTATCATTATAGACGTCAGGTCTGTTTGCGAACCCCAAATGCCATGTATCATATAGCCGCCCGTTGGGCAAGTCTTGGCTTGTGTAATCTTGGACGGTTGAAGTTGTTTCCTACGAAGCCCAAGTTCACGGGAAAGGTTTCCTGGTGATATATTGCATAATATAGAGATACAAAGCGCCATATACTTCATTTCATGTAAAGTTGTCTCGTTCACTTGGCAGTTTCTGCGAGGTGCGCCTCTTATACTATTACAGCTATCAAGAAAGACATCGAGCTCGTTGTCGCAGCAAATGGTCCGCGGGCCACCCGAAGTTGATTCACAGCAACACTGGATGAGGACTTGACCACTTATGTGTCAGGCGATTGACAATGCGGGTCGTACTAGGCAAAGGAGCGTCGTATTTGATGATGCGATGAAATATGAAGACGATGATTTGAGCTTGGCAACGAAATGATGAATCTTCATGTAAGCAAATTGCAGTTGTCTTTTCATGCATTTGGTACCTCTCATAGTAAGGCATCGAAGCTTTACGACGACGATCTGGATATACAGATGACTCACCGCCATCTGAAGACGTGGTAGTCGCAGTATTTGCTGACAGATGAAGGCTAGACGTCGAGCATGATATCACTCGGTCGCGGGGTGTCTCTTGGCTGGTAGCATTTCAACATAATCGTTGTACGACAGTGTACGCGTGGCACCTGTCCAGTCACACAATGGAAATGTAAGAAATCCAATAGTGCATTCCTTCCACCAGTGGATCTGTACCCCTCTGCCGTGCAGATACAAACCTTGATAGGACCTGGACGGGAGTGATATTCTAGAAGACATCTGGAGTTCTACGCTACGGTACGTACCTAGGTACTGTAGGCAGGTTTGGCAGGGTAGCGACCGCCCAGTGGATTCGACCCTGGTGCAATCGTGACCCACTGCCGTAGCCCTACAGGGAATGACAGGGCAGGCACGTCGGCCAGTCATCAGAAAAAGTCCTGAGCTGTCTGGCAAAGATCAATGTTGAAGCTTCAAAAGTCCTACCATGGGTCCTTTCTTGGCTGCCGGAATCTCTGGCCTACTTCCCGTACTTCAATCTCCAGTTCCTTCGGTTCCGGGTCTTCTCGAGTGATCAAGGACCTCGACGAGGACAATGAATTGATTTCGTCGACCCGCCGTCTCGTCAAGTAGGGGTCCAATAGGGTCCTATCCGCCAACCCGGTTGCTTCCCTCGGGGGGCGGGCACTCCACGATAGCTACCTCTCATCTGCACAGCTGACACATCAGTGCGGAAATACTTGCACAATACCGACGGAGACGAATCACGTCGAGCTTATTCCAATCGCCGTTCTCCTGCAGATAATGATGCTCTCTTAGGGAGCTGCACGGTACTGTACAGTACAGGTAAGTAAGACGGTCAAGCAACGCGGTCCCCCAACCTGGCAAGCCTGTTTCTTTATCCTGCAGTTGGATGCTGCTAGGCCAGAACGGGGACCGAATCGGTTGCATAGCAGGGGGTCCAACCCAATCCTATGTCCCCTTTACCGAGTACAAGACAAAAGAAAAGATCGTCTCGCCAGTTCGGGCGGGCAAGCCTTGGGCATTGGAGAGAAGGACTAGCCGCAACGTGCCCGTTCCCATTCTCACCGGTCAACTAGTGCAAACGCCTCTTTGCATCTGTGTTGACTAAGATGAGAGTAAGGAAGATGATGGCGCTATTCAGACGATTGTTCGGCGCCCACTGTCAACAAATGAAGCTTATTTGATTCGCGCCCAGGGGATTGCAGTGCCGTTGTGATTTGTGTGGGAGGCGCAGGCAAGACCCAGGCATATCGTGGCTCATTCAACGCAAGAGTGTCCTTCTGTAGTGGATGCAGCTGCAGACTCCCCCCACATTCTCTTGCACAGCATTCAACTAGTTCCTGAATTTCCTGGGAGCGTAGTCCAGAGCTTGGATTCGGTAGCATCAACTGATTCTCTCCGCAAAAGCACACGCGGGAGCACATATGTGACGATTCGTGCCCGGTAAGGAACACGCTAATCGATGCCAGTATGCTACTCTACCCTGGTCTCCCTTACGTTCAGTGCAGCGTAATGGCCGCTTGATCGAGCTCGTCAGGGGCGCTGAGGAGGTGGATGGTTGCTAAGAGGTAGGTTCCTGGATCAAATGCATCCTGACCTACGGTAGTACTTGTTGACAGTATTACATACTACGTAGTAGATGCACCTTGCTAGCACCTACACATAATCCGACAATCCTGGGGTAGAAGGCAAAAGAAGTTGTGGATACCTTACTTCTTTGACCCCCATCCATGGTCCGAGACAGTTAAACGAGACGTACATATACAGAATACACGGCAACATGTCCATTGTACATTTCTAACTACGAATTAACCCATGAAAGAGAGAAAGTGTAAGCAAAACAGGTCTGCTGCCACTCGCATCGTTGCTGGTTTGACCAGTAGGATGGCTTCCGGTACGGTCTGATCCGATCGTTCCCCATGCTTCACCGTGCGTTGCGGACCCTTGACCGGCATGGAATCGACTAAAGATCCAGACAGTTTCTCACATCGCTGTGGAAAATCGCGCAAAAAGAAAGCTTCATCCGACATTACGTGGACTTCTTTTTCCAGTTGCCGATGTGTTTGACGTGTTTCCGTCCCTCTCTCACGGCAAGGATTGCGAATACTGCTCTTGGCACGCCCCGCGTGCGTACTGATTGTCCTCTCAAGCAAGTCTATAATGCTAGGATGCTAAGATGCATGGATCAGCCTATGGAGAATTATTTACACTACCAGACTACCAGACCTAGGACTCTGACTAATAAAGCGTGTATGTACGTTGGGATTCCAAGGATCCCAAGAACAAAGGCTGCTCCGAGTCGTACAACGACCCCCAAGACGGCGAGTCTAGGTACAATGTAGGTCATGGTGCCAAAACCTAGCTCGTCTACCCAGGTAGCTTATGTACTACCTCCTCACCCCCTGGGTAGCTCGACTAGGTGTGGGCTTCAACGCTGAACACCATAAAGAATCGCGAACTCGATACATATTTCATCGCGAACACCATCAGCAACGCCTGCCGAAGCATGTAGGATAGAGCAAATACTAATGGCAGAAAACAAGAGAAATGAAGCAGGAGCTGCTAAAATTCCCAGAGAAGTTCTCTGTGCGGAGTAGCCACGCAGCCGGGATTTTTCTCAAGTCTGTAGCGCTGGAATAGTCTAACCTAGGTGTGAACTGTGCCTCCCTCTTACTTGACCCTCCCACCCGTCCCAGGCCAAGCCGCCTGAAAAGAACAAGCGCCTCTGCTCTGCGCAGCTGCATTGCAGCCGCTGTGCTGCTGGACTTCTACAAGATCCCCCAAAAGTTTTAAATCCAGCAGGCGTACCCTCTTTTCTGCACCCTCTGAGCTTCCCGGTCTTCTTGTTTCTTCTTGTTCGTCTTTCTTGCGAACATATCTCACCCAGCTTCAACCGGAGTGCCAATGCAACTCAAGTCGTCAGCTTTGGAAGATCTATACTCCCACAAGCATATGCAGTCTTGTATATTTTCCCAATCCTGACGTGTACAACATTGCGTAATACAGACCTTACGCTACTCCAGGACAAAGTAACGCGTCCCTCGACCCCTCCAAGATAATCCTCTTTTCATCCATTCCCGTGGACTGTTCTTCTTATAAGCCCTCATCCCCTCCACCCCCCCAACAAGTTGCACACAGCACCGATCGAACCTCCGACCCCGTAGATCTTACAGAGCCTCACTCGAACATCCAGTCTCGACAAAATCAAACAGCAATCATGTCGCCAATCGAACGTGCTGCCAAAGAGCCAGTTGCCCAAACCAATTGCAATCCGACACCCCGACCGAGTCCCTCCCCTTCTGTGGCTGGCATAGAATATGAACTCAAAGACTTGGCTGTGGCAGATGACGGCAACATCGCCAAATACCCGCCTTCTCTTGACACCGACAGCACTCTGTCGGCTCATACCGCCTTCAATCAAGAGCTGATGACCAAGACGCTTGAGTCCATCTCTTGGATCTTGGATGATACATTCAACCCGGCCCAGACGCAGGGTCTCACCCAGCTTGCTCTGCAAGCTCACGACCTCAACACCAAAGACCTCGGCTATGCCCGCGATTTAGCAGGCTGGTGCCGCGATGGCAACATACTTGATCGTTCTGATCGGGACGCGGAACTGACGGATTCGATGCTCGTCACCAAACGGTCCAAGAGTCGTGCTACAGAATATACAACCTCCTCGTACGATATGCTCTCGGACTTCGGTGCCGCTGCCGACACAGACTACGCCGTCAACGGAGCCGGTGCTGCCTTTCATGAGATTCCCACTCCACAGACGGAGGATGAACCTATCTTGTCAGCCCATGGCATGATTTAGAAATAGGGTGTTTACAACTGGGCGGCGTTATTTGGATTTCAAAAGGATGGAGTTTCTTCCCTGGGTACGATACCATTTGTTTTGCATAGGCGGTCTTTTTCTCATTTCCTCTTTTCCATCTTCCATCTCGAGGTAGATGGCAATTGCTCCTCTGCCAACCAAGCACCATACACACCCCTCGCCCAAGAAGAAGGAAGGCATTTGTATTCTTGGAGGACGTTTTTCGTCTTCTTTGCTTATAGATGCTTGTATACGGACAGCACTCGACCTGTTTGACTAGAAGCATAGATGGGTACGCACACGGAAAAAGGTGTTCATACTGTTAATAGACTTGTGCTCTTACCGTTGCTCCATGGATGATATCGCATCACAACCAGAGCCCCGCTGTTCTCTCTTCGGCCTCCTCTTCTGTTTACTTTGCATTTTCTCTTCGTTCTTTTCGGGTTCTCCCTCGTCCAACCAGAGAGCTAGGTGCTCCAATGCCACCCCCACTGAGCCACCCCAAAGAGCTGGTAGGTAGTTTTGTGTAAGACATCACTTTGTGGCACTGCTCTGATGCGGCGCAACCAGTCAACGGGAGCCCTTACGGCCCCCACGACCAAGAGCGTTGAAGGATTTCCGTCTCCGCCCTCCGCCAATACCACCAATATTTGGGAAAGAGAAAAACTCATGTCATGGTGCTAGCGTCCTGTCCTGCAGCTCGTATTCAGCGTGCCGTCGGGCGGGCTGGCCACGAGGGTGGTGTAAGAATGTCTGGCGATGGGAGAAGGCCTGAAGGAACAACTTTAATCGTTTCTGCCGGATGACGATGATTGACCAGTGGTGGTCGTACAGAGTCGGCAATGTTCCGCAGTACTTTCCGCCCTTTTCCGACTTTCGACCTTGCGGGGATCTTCGTTGGAGATTGACACTCTCCAAATGGATGAATGTCTTCTGTAAAGGCACAATCCTGTATCATGGAACTTGTTCGCTTCGTTCCCTCGCTTCCCGAGGTCCCTCCCTCCAATTTCTCCAATTTCTGGGCGTTCTGGGCATTCTCCAGCGTGGAATAATTTTCTCCGTCCCACTTGCTGGGAATTTTAAGGATATACTTTGATCTTGCAGGGCCCAACCCTGGGAAATCTTAAGTAGTCGCCGTTGCAAGCATGTCACGTCCCCGTCCCGATTTGTTAAGAGTCGCAGTCATTTGCATTTAGCCTATATGGCCAAGACCCGACATCCGCCTGTCCTAGTTGCTGCTCCACACGCAACTTGGGGAAAGTGCAGGTGAAATCACCACATGATGTGGTATTGCATCGTGGGTCTGTATTTTTTGCAGATCCGGGGATATGGAGTTGATGTCATGCAGAGGTGCTTGGGCCGACAAAGGAGATTTGCTATTGTTTATAAGAGAGTCGCAGAGCGCCCGCCCGCCTGGACGTTGGCAGCGTCATGACGGTTCAATCGGATTCGGAAAGTACCGTGCTATAACCTGTGGGGCAGTATAGTCGACAGTATAGTCCAATTGAGCGCACGAGACAAGCAATGGCGCCCCTCCGAGACACGATCGTGACGCTTCTTGTGCTCCTTTTCAGCACATTGACCCTCGCCCACTCGGAAGCGCGTGATCGTTCCAGAGGAAAATGGGTAGATATCTGGGCTTCCATGCCGCAGCTCACTGAGCCGGCAAACTTGCCACCAGCGCCATTTGTAAGAAGCAAGAAAGCCCCGGGAACCAAGTTTTGTGGTGGAGATCTGAGTGGAGGGAAGATGAATCCAGAGATTCAGTACTGACAACTGGGGAAACAGAACGATACCGGCGTCGTTTTCCAAAATAGCACCATCCGACAGACAATTCGCGCGACACTGTCGGGAGATATTCTGCGTCTGCAAATCTCCAATGCGTTTGGCGTTTCTGATTTGCCAATCACAGCGGCATCGATCGCGCTGCCAGTATCCAACGGGACAGGCTCCGGTGTCTCGGCCATAGACACCTCCACGAGCCGGGCCGTGACGTTTTCGGGAGGCCTGACGAACTACACAATTCCGCCGGGAGCATTGGCGCTCACGGATCCGATTTTCGACTTTCCCATTGCCGCTGGTGACATTATATCCATTTCGTTGTACCTGGCCGACGGGCAGACGACCAACACCATCACATCGCACCCAGGCAGCCGAACAACGTCGCATTTCGTCTCAGGCAATGCTCTCAACGCGAGCGATCTCTCCACGGATGCCTCGCACCAGACCGCCGACCATTGGTACTTCATCTCGACATTGTCAGCCTACGTCCCAGACAGCAGCGCCCTGTCCGTTCTGGGCGACAGCATCACCGACGGAAGAGGCAGCACGACCAACGGAAACGATCGCTGGCCCGATGTGCTATCGGAGCGTGTGGCCTCGTGTTCCATCTCGGTGCTCAACCTCGCCGCGGGAGGAAATCGTATCCTTCATGACGGGCTCGGTCCGTCTTTGCTCTCACGCATCGATCGCGATGTGCTGGCGGCTACCGGCGTACGATATGCCATGGTGTTCGAGGGCGTCAATGACATTGGGACAGCTGCCGTCGATTCTGTGAGCCAGACCGACGTCGGAAATCGTCTGCTGGCCGCGTACGAACAGATTGTTACGCGGTTGCATGCCCGGGGTCTGCCGGTATTTGGGGCCACCATTACGCCATTCAGTGGACCTGGACAGTCTTGTGAGTGTAACCTGGAAGCACATGGACTGAAATAATGTCCATCTTCGATCCGTTCGCGGATAGATACGGCCTTGAGCCCCGCCCGCTGAAGCAGAGCTGACTCTTTATCCCCACAGATTCCGACCCGGAGCGCGAGAAGACGAGGCAGCGGGTCAACGCCTGGATCCGTGACTCTGGTCGATTCGATGCCGTGATTGACTTTGACGAGCTCGTACGTAACGCGACGCAGCCCGATCAGCTCAAGGATGAGTATAACTCTGGCGACTACCTGCACTTGAACCCCGCTGGCTACAAGGCCATGGGCGAGTCGATAGACTTGAATCTTTTCGAGCAGTTCCGGGACGGAATGGACGGTGTGTTGTAAAGAGTTTGAAAAAGTGAGGAGGAAGGAACCGCCGGAGTCCGCGGCATTTCGTTTACATAATAATGCATGTTGGGCACTTCGTGCTGATGCCACGCTGGTGCCTAATAGTCCTGCCTGTTCTAGACTGGATAGAGACGATGTATCAGCGGCTAGTAGCAGCGAGTGCCTGCAGGAAAAAAGTAAAAGCTCGTAATCCCGATTGGATAGTCAGCAAGAACAGAAATGATATGCGGAGACGTACGGCTCCAGGGAAATAACCTCAAGATATTGCATGAATACCAAGTCTCTAGACTATCATCATCTCAGAAATGTCACATACTAGATCTGTCAATTCTGTCGGTCTTTCGGACCCCAAAACGTATTCGTCAGCCCCTCCATAATTTCCTTGACTTGGGATCGTTCCGTCTGGTTTGTTATTCTGAGAATGGTTTAGATATGGATATTTCTGGTATTCCTATGACTGGATGTAGATAGCAGTACTAATATTTCCATTGTGCTACGTGGAATGCACACCAGTCGCATCATTTTGGATATGTTCGAGCAACAGCTCAATATACAGGTCAGTGCCATGAGATTTCTACAGCGACAGCTTGCACGCTTTTGGCACATTCCGCAACAACAGGGTCAGTTAGACACGGCGGTGAGAAAGTCACTTAGCGAACTCTTGGAGAAAAGATTCGGAACAACGGCATGATCATCTGCATGCCCATCAGCGCGGCTGCTGAGAGGGTAATTCGTCCTGCACTGGCATTTCGTATACATCATATCAAGCTCTTTATATTCATATTGCTTCCAAGGCAGAGACGATAAGGGTCATGGATTTGGGTCTTCTACCACCTCAGGTTGTACAAAGCATTCAAACCACCTGTGGCTTAAAGCTGTCTCGGATAGTATTGACAACCTATCCCATTGCCATAGAGGTAGATCAACCATATTCTAGACGTGAAATCTGATCATGCTATCACGATTGAATTGATCACAGAACGTAACGAAGATGTCTGAGTTGATCCCCCGAGCTACAAAATAAATGTGCTACAGAGCTACCTGATATGTTGCAGTAGATACTCCCTCATAATGCATGGCAAGAACCTAGCCTTGACTTCGGCTCTGGTAACAACCTCGCATAGCCTGACCAAGAATGATGCTGTGGCTTGAAACGATAACGATTGTGATATGCGTATGTTGAAATGATGAAACAATGCTCGAACTTGGCCTTGGCACGTGACATAGGCATTTGTAAAGCATTCATGTTCGATGGGGAAGGAGCTTTCGTTACCAACCCATCTGAGACTTCCTAGGCTCCAAGAGCTAGCTCCAACTCAACAACTTCAACTCATCAGGTGAGTTTTCCCTTGCCAGAACTACAGGCACGCGCATCACGACAATCTACAATTCATTTACTGGTGTCTATTGATAGTGACTGCAGAAGCACATCGAACTTTCCGAAAAGATACGCGATTCAGGTCATCTCAAGCAGCATCTGGTCCCTGTTGAGGTTGTCCAGGGACTGTACATCTCCCAGAGCAAGACACTAGGCAGCTTGCAAAGTTCAGACAGATATTTCGTTCAAAATTTTGAATCACTGGAGAGCCAAAGTAGAGACTGAAAAATCAGGAACTACTCCGCTGCGGCAACAGCTCGATTCCCACAACATGGATCAGCAAAGCGCTGCAGATACTAACAAACAGATCATGGAAGACCTCCAGAATGCCTGGAACAAGGTTGCAAGATTGCAACAAGCCGTCACAGGGGCCAATGAAGAGGCCATGATGCTTGCCGTTCGTGGCCATGAGGCTAAGGATGAACAAATCCGAGCTCTGAAGCAACGCATTGCATGTTTGGAGAACGAAGCCAAAAGAGGGCAAGAACCGCAAGTCAATGACGAAAATACCGAAGAAAATTGGAAGAATCGATGCGAGTTTGCAGAATACTGGTATGAGAAGCAGGTGGAAGAAACCACAAAAGCAATCCAGGAGAAAGAATCTCTTACCATCGATTACAACAAGCTTGTTGAAAAGTACGACAGCGACAAACAAAAGTGGGAGTCGGAATACGAATTTGCACAATGGCGGCTCCGGGACGAGAAGAAGAAGAAAAAGGAAGAGAACGACCGGAGGCAAGAGCTTGGCAATGCATACACCAATGCCGTGGTAGAAATTACGGACTTGGAACAGAAGTTGAAGGCTTCGGAGCAGACATCACAGCACTTGACGAACGAGCACAACAAAGCGATACAGCAGAAAGATCAAGAACTGCAAGGGTTGCGTGCAGAGCGAGATATTGCTCACGAAGCAATGAAGGAGAAAGACGAGGAACTGATCAGGTTGCGTGCAGAGCGAGCCAATGCCAGCAACTAGTTAGGAAGGGATTCTAAGGAGCGGAAAGACGTGAAAGAAGAGACAGAAACGTTTACTAGAGAGCGAGGCGAAGCAAATGGACAAAACCAAGCTCTGAGACAAGACATAAATTGACTGATGGGCGATCAAGACACGATACTCTCCCGGTTCCAGTGTACAAATGCATATGCTAAACAGCGGCTACTTGGCTTTATCGCAACCGTATCAGCTCACAAGAGCGCGATTGAGGAGCGCAGGGAACGTGTTTGCGAGACTCTTGCTACCTCCTTTTGGATTTGATCACAAGAGAATGTTGCCGGCGCGAACCTTCACGCCTGTTATCGGGAGTGGTTGCGCAAATATTTCACACTGCGCAAAACAAAGTTGCTCAGACGGGAGCTTCTCCGGATGACACCATGTGTTTCCTTGGACTATCGCAAGTCGGCAGACTCCTCAAGAAACGTTGATGCTTGATCGAATCGGATCAGCTTGACAGGTTCCAGCAGCTCATAGAGTATGATGACCTGTGGAAAGCCATTGACGGGCCCATCAGGTTGGTGGATGACACATGGCAGCATAGATAAGATTCAATTGAGATGTATTGACTGTGTTTATACGTGACTCTTAATACCCCAAACACTTGGATCTTCGTGCCTATACCATCAGAAACAACCCGCATGTCTGAAGCTAGTACCTTGTTGCTCATCATGGCTCATTTGCCAGATACATCATTTGAAATAGTCACAATAGGTCATGTTTGTAATTTGACGTGGCAAATCTCGTTTGATGACTCACTTGCAGCCGATGACGAGCGCAGTACGGGATCACTTATAGAAGCAACAAAGTCCGCGCCCGGTATTCGACCCATTCATCCAGAGTCTTCCCATACCATTGGTGGCCAGACCTACTGCTTTAGTCTCAGTATCTTGGCTTTGATCAAGTACATTGAGCAGTATCACAGAAAATATATAAGCGACTATACACCAACAAACATTTTTTTTACATCCTCTACAAACTCAATGTCCACAAAACTTAAAGCATCTTGTGAGGAACCTGATTATTGTTCTGATCACGAAGTTGTCAAACCGGTCATTTCGGACAGAAGACCCTCACATTATACGCATTGCACTCGCATTTCATTCAGTCCTGAAATGAAGTGCCTCCCATTCATTATCCTTAAGTGATGGGTTGACCCGAGCAGACAACGAACATTCTAGACGCGTCATGATCACGGTGACGTTGAACCCGCCCTTACGAGCTTTGGTAGACAACAGCCACTGCCAAGCTGCAAGGAATACTCAGCAAGGGACCATGTGGGACCAATGAAGCAGCATAGGGTGCTGATACGCCTTACAGTTCATCATTGACCATGATGTGTGCGGGCTCGTCACGGTGAACGAGCAACGGCTCAAGGATCCCGACCTTGTGCAAACATCGCAGCCACTTGCGCGAATGCTGGTAGAAAACATTGCAGAGGATGCAGTGGGACCAGCACAAGATCTCGTGGGCACCGGAGCACTCCATGTTGCTCTCGGGCTCTGGCATAAGCACTCTTCCGAGCATGGCATTCACAACGAGCCATTTGTGGTCCAAATGGCCAAGTCAACCATGCTCTTGGATGGCGGAAAGGCCAATCTCGTTGCTCGAGATGTGGCATTGCTGGAGAATAAGTTTTCGCTTGAAAATGTGTCGCACCACGAGGAGCTCGCAAGTACAGCAATGGGACCCGAACATGAAATGTTCATCTTCAAGTTACTGTTGACATCCTACGTACATCATCAAGTACGATTCCACAAGAGTCTCAAAACACCAATGGACATGGTGTCGGTGAGGATAATGGACATGACGCAACCAAATCTCCGCGCCTTGATTGACGACGACTACTTTGGGGATCAGCAGGCAAGTGGCAAGGACTTTACTGCCATATACACGAGCATGGTCCTTGACAAACCAGGTCACATTGCGCCGGCAGACTTGACAGTCATGTCAAATCAGGCGCATCTCGCGTTGAACAAACAGATCGAATCGTCAGGCGCTCCCCAACTTCTTGTTTCCATGCCCGCCCGGACTCGCGGCGATCAAATTATTTGACTTTGTCCGTAGATGAAGTAAATAGTCTTGTTTCACTACGTGAACATGTCATGTCATGCTCTTGTGTTATCTTAATTCCATAGCCAAGGCCGTCCCAGCGAATCCTCGTCTACTGCGTTGTCCATGGCTGTGAAGTCACCTGGGCTCAGGTATACATGCTCTCTCACTTCTACACTCTCTGACTCTTTCGTCATACGCTTATAACCATTACCACCCATACCACTTCCGATCTCCTCTAATGTGGTGTTGTTCAAGTTTTTCACCATTTACGTTTTTGTTATTGTAACCGATACTTGCTTTGCCACGACTCTGATTCTACCAGTTTCTAGATCTTTATTTGTCCCTTTACTTGTTTTTCCTCGGCGAGTATTGTTTTCCCTATTGGCCAATCTTCTGAACGATCTGCATCGCTGTCGCGACGAAAAGATAGCATGACCTTTGGCAGTTCGGTAAACTTGGAGATTCGATGCATACACCAGTTCTTGAGGATCAATTGGTCGAAAAAGGATTTATATTTTCTTCTCGGTTGAGGCAAATGTGCATAAATGTACCTTATCCCGGCGCGAAATAGACAATGAGGAGCACAACGAGGAATTCAACACTTGGAGTTCACGGTAATAGAAGATAAACTCACTGGGCTGATCTCTCACGCATCCCAGTTCTGCTTTACGCCGGAGGAGTTCAGTGGACATTGCGATGTTGGTTTGATTCTAAGTAGACCTACCTAAATAGCACTTTTTCGTGTACTGAATAGCTACTGTAATACCCATCTTGTCTTGTTAGGCAGATAGTGAACTAACTTGAAACCCACGTCCATCCTGCCTGCTAAACAGTCCGCCTCTCTGCCGCGAGTGGAATAATCACTTGAATAATCACTCGAATAAACATTTGAATGGTCAGTAACCCCCGCTCAACAAATTGGAAACTACCCAATTCCTGTTGTCAGTGCTTTCCGTCCAGCTTCAGAAATCCCAGCCCTTCAACTTCTTCAACTTTTTCTCTCCTGCCTGCCTTTTGCCCCGCGAACAACAATAAGAACAATCTCGCCATATCACAATCACAATCACCATGGAGAGCTCCAATCCTCTTCATTCTGGGTTGTCGTTCCAGAAGAGTCCAGACCAAGAGACCAGTTTGTTAACTTGGTACAACTTTACGCCGATCGTAGCTCATATCACGGTCCTGCCCGCTGGAAGAATTACTGCTCTTTCTTCTTCTTTCGACAAGACAGCAGTCTCCGAAAAAAGACAACAAGAAGAATATCAGCCTCTTCAGGGCTCAGGTCTCGATTTTCTGGCATTCTCGCCTGGAGATCTGCTGGTCAATCGCGGAACGTTTCTGCAACAGCAGCAGTCAGGATCGACAGTGGAGACACACAGTGGTCATGAGTCGAGCTCAGAAGGGCTTGTCAGTCCAACGCTCACATGGCAGTCCTTGGAACGCCAGATTATAATCTCACCGATTCCAAGCAATACAGGGGTTTCAAGGAAGCAACCCTACAAACTCATCGCATTGACATAGACAGAGGGCTGATCAACAAGCATACTGGCCAAGCGCACATGAACACTGTGCTGAGAACGTCCGACAGACTGGTTGTCATGTGTTTGGAGCCTCTCAGGTTGGAAGCCTTGGCGCGACAATTCAGTGAAGAGCAGAGTGACTGGAGCGCGTCCGGCAAAGTTATGCATATCATCATTCGATTTTTGCTTCCCTGGGATACACAAGGCAATGTCATGAGAGTTCCGCATGTATCCTTCAGCCTTCAGGCTCCCCACATCCTATCCGATCCCTCCTCGTGCGCTCTGTGCGCAGGTACAGACCATCAGCTCGAAGATTGTGTTGGCCCCCCAAACAAGTTTCTTGGGGTGATTCTTGGCTGCCCAGAATGCAACGACATGGGCCATCAATTCGATGATTGTCCTAAGGTTACAGGTACATCCACGGAAGCGCCTATGTCACTAGACAGAAGATTCGAGCTACTGGTTGTGAAACGACAAGACAAGCCCATGATCGGGACCCGCGAGGCTTTTGATTACGAGGACTGCAAAGATCTCTTCCACAAGCACCATATCAGAGGTTCGCCCTGGTCGCCGGAGTTTGGAAAACAACAGTTCAATAACGGCGGCCCGTGGTTGCACTACAACTACCAGACTGCCACTCCGCCGCTGCCGAAGGACCCGTCACAGAAACGTACTCTACAACAAATCCAGTTTCGCACTTTCTACGGATCCTGGTAATGACCCACAAACTCGCAATAGATGTGTACCTTGACATCTCCATTGCGACTACATAAGCAAATGCAGCAAGAGAACAGAATTCCAGTCTTGCGGTCCCGACGAAATGGGATTATGGAATGCGTTTTCTTGTCGATCCAAAAGAAATCCTGTTATGGCAATCATGGTACTTGTTGTCTTGTTACTGCAATCATTCGATGGAGAACCACACGCGTTATGCTCATGGCATGGCCTACATCACAGCATGAACATCGACAACTCAACGGCGTCATTGAAGATTTGCAGAGAGAAACGGTCTCCTTCTGAGAAAGTTTGTGTCAGCAGGTTTTCCGGGACTCAGTGCCAAGTGCGCCTGGCTGTACATGCGCCGTTGCCGCTAGACAGAATGTAATAATGACTGATTTCTGCTCCAAAATACTTTTTTTCTTCGTGACGTATAAAGGATCTTATGGTGACTGCAGATAAATAACTATAATGCCTATCATCATCTAGCCCGAGGACGTGAATTCAGTATCCGGTAAACGTGAGAGAATACTCACTGGTATTCTGTCTCAATAGGGACATCACATCACAGAACCTTTTCTACTCAACACAAAATTCGCACATTCGCTCAGTTTATTTTAATACTAACAATTCAATATTTACGCGCTACGTTTGTAGGTAGGTATCACACCATGGTGTATTCCACCGGATTTCCCCCCTTTGTATCATGCACCTTTCCCACGAACGCATCTGCATTCCAGCCCTGCCGAACAATGCAGTAATAACAATACTAGGTTTAATGATACACAAGGGTGCCTCCCTTCTTTTTGCCCACCCGAAAAATAAAACACATCGCTGTCTGGCCCGTCTGACCACCACGATACTGGTCCTGTAGACCAAGCCATGTTCTTCCATATTGAGACAGTCAACTCGCTGGCTGACGGCGATTCGCCCCCTTTGCGTCGGTAAAGCACTCGAATCGCAAGCAAAAACTGTAGAGCCCATTTTCCCGTAGCAAATTACAAATGTTGGTAGGTATATAGCGCCGAACCAGAGCGGCTTTGTCGAAACAATGTGAGAAAAGAGGTATCGTAAAAGCAAGACTGAATACAGGATGCAATGTACTTTTTGTTTTTATCCATGTTTGGCGTTGACGAGGAGAGTTACTCCATTTCCGTGTCGCTGCCGTCGAGCTCTTCGATTTCGTTGAGGTGACCATACTTGGCCTTGTACGCTGCGAGGAGTTTGAGTTGTTGGGCAATTTCGTCGAGGACAATGGGCATGGGTGCTCTGAGATCGTCGAGTTCGGTAATCTCACCGCCGCCAGCAGCCATGTGTCGAATGCTCAGAGTGGTGACACAAGTCTGGAAATGTTAGTAAAGGTACTCAACTGGGCAAAAGTCATGCTTACCTCGATACGGCTCACTTGATGTTCCATGAAATTGAACAAGAACCGTTCGGTGACTTCACCACCACGCTGCTTCATCCTCTCCAAAAGCTCAGTCTCTGGTGGTTGGAGACCTCTGCCAGACACTTCCTCGAGTGTGCTGCAGAGCATTTCCAGGCGCAGAGAAACCTTCCACAGAGACCATATCATCTCAGGCTCAAAGCCTAGCTCGCTGCCGGGTTGAAGAGTGGCAGGTTGGTCGACAACAGGGCGGGCGTCTTGGTTGTGGTGATCGATACGACCAGCCAAGGCGTGAGGGTACAGGGCATAGACGACTTCGGGGTTTTCTAGACCCTTGAGCTTCTTCTCACCCATCTCCTTGACTTCGAAACCTTGAGAACTGAGCGACCGAAGCTCCCTACGAATCTGTGTTGCTCCGTTATCTTCGTCGAATGTATCCTCGGAGACTCGCGAGGCATTGCGCTCGCCTTCCTGGTAGGTCTCGAGGCAGCGTTGAATCTCGGAGATGAAATCTGCCGACACGGTGATTTGACCTCCGTCGGCAACGGCAGAGATACGGGAAGCCTTGTTGACCATGGGGCCAAAGTAGTCCATACGACGGGTGACGGGATCAATCTCGGCGACGGGCTCACCATAATGAATACCCATTCTCACTGACAGACCCTTGAAGATGAGGTTGTCTTCCTTGTCAAAGACGTCTTGGCAGGTGACCGAGTTGAGAATCTCGGATGGCCAGTCCACCTTGAGAAGCTCGGTTTGAATAGCAAAACACCAGAGCAAGGCCGAGGTGGCGGTCGGGAAAGACACCATAAAGGCATCACCTTCCGTCTTGACCTCGTAACCACCGATTCTGCGAAGTTGTCGTCGCATGACCTCATTGTGTAGCTTGATGGCGGATCTCATGGCAGATGGGTACATTTCCCACAAGTTGGTCGAGTTCTTGATATCAGTAAAGACAATGGATGGCTTTTCTGTAGGTGCGGGAACTTCGGCCTCCAACCGATGGAGAGTAGAATCCAAGACTTCTCCCTTGGCCTTTCTGCCACGCTTGGCAGGGTACTGGAACGAATCCGGAACGCCAGAAGGATACAGTGACATACTCTGGCCTCTATGCAGGCGTGCCGACCTTTCCTGGCGGCGCTTCAAATCAGTTACGCTCAGCAACATGACCATGATTTTTCCAGACGCGCCATAGGCCATGGCCAAGTCTCGCAGTTTGGAGGAGGCACGCATGAGTTCACCACGTTCAGACCGGGCCACATCAACCACCAAACCAGGAGTAAGATACTCCCACAGGTCCTTGGTGGCAATGAGAATGGTCTCGTCTTGTGGTGTGATATGAACCTGGGTGACATGAGGTGCCGCCTGGACAGCGGGCATGAGATCAACATAGCCAAAAGCACGCGAGACTTCAAGCAAATCATTGAGCTTTCCTTGACGTGACACCCAGCCGCCAGCTTCGCGGATGCGCTGACGCTCGGCCGGTTCTGCGGGATCATGCTTGCGAGTGAGCATCTTGTGGGATCCATCGGACTGGATCAACATGGCTTGACAATCACCAACGTTGGCCACGTAAAGTTCCTGGCCTTCCAAGTATGCGACTGTGGCAACGCCACCAGAGTTCAAATCTTCCTTACTGAGCGCAATGGGCGTCTGAGAGCCGCGGTGTGAATTGATAGTCCGTTCCTCACCATGGGAGGAGGCAATGGTTACCAGATCCTTGTTGAGAGCGAGGAAAGCTCGGCGAAGAGCGTCCTGGGGTGTTTCGTTGTGGCGAGTCTTGAGAGCCTTGAGCTCGAGGGCAAAGATATGCCCAAAGTTCTCGTGCAGGTATTTGGCGATCTTAGAGCCACCACTGCTGAGAGCTTGACCATCGAACAAACCCAGTAGCGTCTCCGAATCGGAAGAGTTGAATCTGGGAACGACCAGATCAATGGTGGACAAGTGTTCGTTCTTGCCCAGGGTATCGGCCATACCGTAGGGCAAGTGTCCAGCAAGGGAACCCGAAGTTCTGACACGACGGTCTTCACTCTGGTCTGGGATACTTGGTTGTGTGAGCGTGACATCCATGAGACCCAGGACGCGAAGAGTCGTCAAGCGACTAAAGTCGGTATACTGTTCTCGGTTTTGCGATGCCGAGCTAAAGTTGGCCTGCTTGATTTCCAAACGCTTGTTGCCTGAAAGATTGAGGTATCGGAGTTGGGGGTTGAGGTTCCAGTTCCAATCGTAGGGAACGTTGGAAATGTTGTACTTGAGAGCGTTGTTTCCGCAGTCAAGCACAGCCAGCTTCTTGGCCCGAGAAATATCGGCAGGAAGGTTGGTGAATTTGTTGCCGTTGATGTGCAAGACTTGCAACAAGCTGTACTCTTCTAGATCGTCGACAGGAAGACTAGTAAGATCGTTGCCAGACAGGTAAAGCTCGACAAGTTGCGGCCAACTCTTGATGGATCTTTGCGGCATGTCGCTGATATCATTGTACGACAGATTGAGCACGCGCAGCTCTGCCAATAGGGTGATTTGGTCAAATGCGTCATCGTCAAGCTGATTGTCTGCAAGGTAGAGATTGCGCAATGAGCCGGCAAAGGTGTTTGTCAATCTGCCCGATAGGCCAGAGTCTTTCCTAGTAGTCATGGACGGAGCGACAGTAGTGCCATTAGTGCTGCCGCCCGTGCTTCTTGACATGACCGAAGTTTTGCGGCCGCCTTTGCCGTAAACAGAGACGACGGAGCTCTTTCGATCCGGACCTCCCGGTACAGGAGAAGGACCGACACTGAGCAACGTGCTCGAGGCTTGGCTGGGCCTCCTCGAACCGTCGGGCATGAGCTCTTCGGAGCTAGAAGCGTGGGACAAGAGACCAGGCACGGTCTTGGTGCCATTTGATGGTGGTGTTCCCGTCTCTCCTGGTAACTGAGGCGCACGAGAGGCGGGCTTGGGAAACACGTCCAAAACGTTGGAGGAAGCATTCAAAGTTTCCAACTTGTTTGCCCACCACAGCTCCATTGGTAGTTTTCTCATATTGTTTCCTCTCACGTCGAGCACTCTCAACTCACCAAGACATCCAATCTCGGGCGGGAGTTCGCCGACTGAATTGTTGGCAATGCTAAAGTGCTCCAACTTTCGGAGGTTGCCAACCTGGTTGGGTAGGGATACAAAGTAATTTCTGTCCAAGTTGAGCCTTTCCAAGTTGGACATATTGTTGAACGATCCATCAATACTTGCCAATTGCGCATTGGACAAGTTGAGCATCTTCAAGGTAGGGAGATGTTTGGTAATTTCGAATTTCGTAATCGGGTTCGAGTTGAGCTTTAGACTTCGCACACAGTGGAATGTTCCAATAAATTGGGAAATCTTGTTGTGGTCGGCCGAGAGGATTTCGAGCTTTGGTAATTCAGCAATGACATCAATGGCAGTAAGGGCGTTGAACTTGAGGTCAAGCTCGCGCAAGTTGCTGAGGTTCTTAAAGGTTGGTGGCAATGCGCCAGCCAGTCTGTTGTTGGTCATGACAAACTTTTCCAGGGTTGTCATCTTGCCAATCTCTTCTGGAAGTTCCGAAATCGAGTTGAAGCTCACGTCGATATCGACCAGGCCCCCAAGGTTGCACAAGAAGGGTGGGAATTGATCGAGGTAATTCGACGAGAGGTTGAGCGAACGAAGAGATCTGAATGCGCCAAAGTATGGCGGCAAGCTCTTGAGTCGGTTATTGGCAAGGTTCAATCTGAGAAGTCCGACCAAACCACCAAGCTCGGCATGTTCTAATTCGTCGAGGAGGTTGTTGGAGACATCTAGATATGTCAATCTGTTGGCCCTGCCAATACTAATGGGAAGTCTGCGAGCCTCATTGTTGGCAAACTTGATATCCCTTAGCTGCGGACATGCTTGTATGAAATCTCTGGGCAGGTCGAGAGACAAGTTTCGGGAGAGGTTGAGAGAGATGATGTCGGTAGCCTTGGAGTACAGACTGATGGGGATCGTGATAAGGTTGCGGCCAGAAAGATCGACGTGGCTGTATTTGGCAGTCCTGCTAAAACCAAGCTCGTTTGTACCATTGATAAAGTCGGCGTCTCTTGCCGACAAGAAGAGGAAGCGACAAATGTAGCTATTGTCTTCTCGGCCGATATCCTCGAGTCGATCCTTTTCCTCGTCGTATCCGATTTGTTGCAGCAGTCGCTTTTGTATAAGCAATGGTCGGTCGTGAACAGTCAGAACCCGTGTAAGATCATGCTTTCTGAGAATCATGTGGAAATTCTCGACACCGTCTGCCACATAAGTCTTCTTGACGACTTGGGCCATGACATCGTTCAGGCTCGTCTCCAGAGGAAGCTGAACGGTCGCAAAGGTACCATCGGCGCGAAATACTCGAATGCAATGCGCAGTCTTCTTTTCTTCTGGCCGCGGTGCAATGACGGATTCTTCGAGGTTCTCGGTGTTGTTGGCCTGCTCTTCTGCCGTGCGTCGAACCGCCCAGCTGTCAGGGGCACTCCAAGCGCCGCCAGCACCGGCAGAGTTGTAGTTTTCTGCCTCTGGAATCTTTTCCAGGTCGCCGCTTGACTGCGTAAATTGGGCCGGATCCATCGGGGTTAATGGTTGTGGTTGGGACAAGATGCCCTCCATGTTGTTGAGATCCGTGTCGAGATGGAACATTCGCCCAGGATCGTTCCGGTCCTTGGGACCGATGTATTCGTCCTCATCATCATATCTGTGCCCGCGCCCCTTTTTCGCAAACGGGAACTTGTTGTTAAAAGTTGCTTGCCGGGCGTTATTTGGTCGCTGGTCTTGGGTCTGGTCGATGGGAGGCAGGGGTTTGTTCATATAGGGGGTGTCTCGGCCGGCGGAGGTGTTATGTCTGGAAGAAGTCGAAACGAGGGTCGATGCAAGTGACGACGACGATGGCGGCATGTCACGAAGACGAGAGGATGCTTCATCCTTGGTGGGTTTGTGCCGCCGTAGGCGATCAAAGAGGCCGCGCTTTTGGTTGTTGCCTCCAGGGGAGACGGAGCCATCCACGGAGGCCATTCTCATATTGTTGGCGCTCGGGGTTGGGCTCTGGGCTCGTCGCGCGCCTGTCGCGACAGAGCCGCCACGCTCCTTCATGGTCATGCTGCTCGCTAGCGAGTCGTCTCGGCTGACTACAGGCCTCAGGGAGCGGCTGTCTTCATTGCTGTTCTTGTGTCGATGGTGGTGACCAGGGAGATGCACGATCGAGTGGCCAGATCGCGTGGAAGAAGAGGTTTTGGGTGGCAGCTGGTTAGCATTATCCTGGTATCGCTCTTTGTCTGGGCCGGCAAGCATATCGCGAACAGGAGCTTCGCCGTACTTGGCAATATCATCAGCTTCTTGGTAAAGGAATGGAACTACATCACTCGAGGGGACTGGGGTCCTTGGACGTGATGACGCCGGGGAGGCTTCGCGGGTGTGGTCGGTAGCATTTGAATAGTTCCTCTCCCTAGTGGGCCGATTAAATGAGTAGGAGCGCTGCTCTTTCCCTGGCCCGCCCGTTGGTAAGCTCGTTTCGGACCCATCGCGCCCGGGGAAGTCCTCGCCAAAGAAGCCCTGCAGTTTCTTCAAGTTTAATCCACCTCTATTATTGCTGTGCTTTGATCCCTGGCTACTTGCAGTGGTGACGCTTGCCACTGAAGGACGTCTTTCATCGTTGAAATACGCTGCTGAGTCGCTGCTCCCCGGTGTCTCCACTATTCGCGATGGGTTGGGCCTAAAACCAGGTGAGAGCTGTGACGCGACCGAGATGGCGTCGCTCGAGTCATCGAAAAAGGTCGTGCCAAACGAGCCCGAAGGCGCATTTTGGTTCCCGCTGCCGTTGCCCGACATATTCCATGGATATATTTGGCCCTGCACCGGCCCGGCAGAGGGAGGATCTTTGGAAATCTGCGGTATTCGTCCGCCGGATGGCTCGAGGACGGCCAGGTCGCGGCGGTAATTGGCAAGGTCGCTCATCCGTCGAGTGTCATAGAGCAGCGAACTTCCAGACGACGTCGTGGAGGCTGGCGACATTAAAGAGCTGCGGGCATTCGTAATCGGCGAGTTTTGAGACTCTTCTTTGAAGGGATGCGGCCTAAGACAAGGGCGCAAGCGCAGGCTCCCGTCAGCTCAAAGGGACAGATACATGGGCGACCAAGGCAAGCAAACATGACAAGCCCGATCAATGCTTCCTCTTCCCGTGCACATGGAACATTACGCAAGTGAATAGAAATAGAGGCAAATTCGAGAGCGCAGGAACCGGCGCCTCTGATTTTTTGCTTTCCCCGCCATTGAGACTTCTCGAGACTTGCCTTTGCCACAAGGTTTCGGATGAAAACGCAAAAGTCCAACACGCGCCGAGGTCAACTCCAGCGCTACTCACTCTTAACCTGAACTTTCAGGTTTGTCGCAAGTTGTCATTTGAGCGCAATTTGCGTTGCACCAAGGTGAGTTGAAATAGTAACGATACACACTCATAGAGAAGCAAATAGTTTCATACCTGTGCTTTCCATTGTCATTTGTCGCGCGCAAAGGTTTGGGCGTCGCTTTTCTGGTGGCGTTGGATACAGAGGCTGAACGTCCAGGCGTATTCGCTCTCACGGTTCCAGCAGACTGACCACTGCTGGAGCTCGCGATAGAGCTGATGCGACCGACGCCATCGTCCCTCGTCATTGTCGTATTTTTAGACTCCACTGTGGTGGTTCAGCCGTCGGTGAGGAGACGCCATGAACATTTGAGCAGAGGAATCGTTGTTCTCTCGATTCAAGTCATCGCTTTATTCTCGGGTGGCGGGTTTTCGTTCTTGTCGTCTCTCGTCTCGTCGTCGCGGGATTTCCTATCGGCGGAGTTGTAGCAGTAACAGGTGGGTTGAGTAGAGAGAATATGGATGGATGTATGTATGCGGCAAATCGGTAGGGCGCCCGGCGAAAGTGTGGATGTGGTTGTATCGAAGAGGAGACGCGGTTTCGTGGGGTAGGTGTGGTATGCGATAGCTAGGTGCGGTACAGCAAGTATCAGTATCTGGATATGGATGGTGGGCGAGATCGTCGCGTAGTCGAGGCTGGAGGGACAGTGTATCGACCTGTCCGGGGTGTGTTATGGGCTGCTGTCGTGGTTGTGGAGGGTCGAGTGTCGAGATGGGAATGCGCTAAAACCATGAATTCACTTGCAGGGCCGGTAACTACGTATGTACTACCACTATTCGGTTGACCTAGCCTACGTCCTATGACAATACGTATGAACCTCAACCACATCGATTTCCCCGATCTCACCTCCAATATCTTGATAGACGCCAGTACGCGTCCCCGGGCTGTCTTTTTGCCTACTGGACCGCTCGTCCCTCGTACCAAGGTAGTGGCGGGCGGGAAGAGAGTGCTAAACTCGCGGGTGGTACGTGCGAACCCCGACCGGCCCATCAGTGGATGAACTGTGGATGCAAGGTTCGCCAGCCCAAGGATTTCATGTTGCCATAGGGCGAGCTGGCTGCTGGCTACTGGCAAGCTGCAAAGCTGGAGTCGCTACTGGGAAGGACGAGAAGAGAGCCGCCCTCTTCCCGCCTATCTGCCTTGGGTAGAGCCTAGAACCAGTCCATGCCAGTCAACGCCAGAGTTACCACCCTCGAATCAGCCAGGGCCCAGTCAGTAAAGAGTCAGCACCAAAAATTGGTCGATCTGCTGCCGGCCCCTCGATCAGATGTCGGGTCCCAGGTGCATGGAGTGTGCTGGTGGGAGCACAAAAGGCTCCAGCTCTGGATCTCATCCCAGCATCACACCATGGCCCAAAAATAAATCGACACCTGGTTGGATAGACTGGCGAACGACATGTAGGACTTACTATCACTGCATAGTATGCTGGCATTGAGATGAGATGCAACTACAGGTAGATTCGCTATCATAATTCAATTAACAATTAGAAATAGACTTAAAAGCACGTGTACTTGTGTGCATCAAAGCGTGAACACATTGATCAATTGATGCAGCCGCGTCTTTATCTATATGTATCTAGTGAACTGTAAACATTAATACCCGACTTATTGCAGATTGAATCGTTATCCAGGGCTATATGATGGAGTGAAGGTGAAGCAGCCACATCCACCTTAGTCATTGCGGTGTGCGTGAAATATGCTCCAGCTACCAAGTCCGTTGTTCGTCCAGCAGACCGCCAGACACGCTGTCAAAAGGCGAAAAGAGGCGATCACCACAGGCTGAAACACTTTGCCAGTTCCTCAGGACCAGAAACAAGACTTGCGTGAGTTGTAGCTCCTCAATAGTATCGGGACTAGCGGGGCTGGAACCTTAAAAAAAAGAGGACATGTTCTCGGGTCCGATGTACTTGGTCAATGTAGCTCAATAACAGCTATGGATCTTCTGCCCATTCCATCTCATATTATTATCATTTACAACCAGGAGACGAGAATTGATAATCTCGCAAATTCTCGTACAAGAATTTTCACCTTCATCACGCCTCTCCACTTCCATTACTTTATAAAGGACAAAACATTGATGAGAGATGAAGAAGCGAGCACGGATCAGCACCCGAACTCTGCGTCAGCCTCTAATAGTAGCTGCCGGAACTCTTTCCATGGAGACTCCCACTCTTGGCGGGTCGGCAGCCCTTCTTTCATGGGGCACCCCTGATCCAGTAAAAGGGTCGCCAATGAAGAGAAGAAATGCGCAAATGCGCTCTGTGCGTGGACATTCAGAGAGGAACTGCAATGACAGGCCCAGGCCGACCGAGAGCCGCGCTCAAGCGCTGCGGACCCCGAAACAGTTTCAGTTCTGACAGGTTGGAATACAAGAAGAGTAGCTGGCGAATCCACCCTGTTACAGAGGTCAGGGACTTCATCTCGTTGGCCGACAAAAGATAATTTTGCCTCTCTGTTCATTTTCTCCATAAACCCCTTACATATTCAGGGCTCGCAATAGGGGCATCGCATCGCATCGCAGCTGCATTGCAGCAATGCGTCGTCAGCCTAATACTCAATCGGATTGCCCGCAACGTTGCTTGCCAGCTGGCTCATTATTCCGTCGGCCATTCACTGAACAATAGGACCAGTCTTGAATCGTAGGCGAAATGGGGATATTCACTCTATCGTCCACGAATAGACCTGGTGATATGCTGATCCTCGATCTTCTATACTCTCCCAGTCAAGCCAAGATCGGTTAACGGAATCCCGTCCTCAAGCGCCAGCCTTATGCTTTGATGAGCTCATCATGGCAGCCCATTTAACCCATGGTTCACCTTGGGGACGCACAGTTGTTCGGTCGCCCAAGTAAGAAATTAATGCGACGCTGACTGGTAGGCGACCTTAGCACTATGCAACTCGCAAATTGATGGCTTTTCCCCCTGCGAACACCTCTGCAAAGTACGCTCATGCTCTTCAATGACTCTTGTTGCAGCCGACGACGGACAAGTCATTTTTGGGCGACTGTTATTGTACCGAATTGACCGTCACTTTTGATCCTCATCCTCCATATTCCGCGACGCCCCTCCACCCCTCACCAGCTGCAATGGGTCGGGAGGCACATGACTTGCTTTTGCTTTTCGTGCATGTCCTAAGCCGTGCGCTGCATATTCTCGATCCTCCTTACGCATGCGCCGAGTCCCATTGGCCGGCAAACATTTCCATGTGCATCCGGGAACTTTGAGCAGTGGCGGCCCCGCGAGCTCTTTTTGTAGGTCTTGAAATCCATGCTTTCCGCTCGCCGGAACCCTGCCCCGGTTCCTGTGCGTTACGTGGCAGCGTGGCAAAGTATCAGATGAATATGTCGTGCTTCAAGATGTGTTCGAGGACAACATGTTGATGAGAAATGTAACCCACTCAGAGTCTTGCCAAAGGTCTGTTGTCAACTCGCCAATGGTGATCACTTCCCCTACTTTTGGTGTATGATTAAGTTCTCTTTGTGCTTGTTCTGAAATTGATCTCATTCATCTGATGTCGGAAATGCAAGATCATTGCAACATCCCCACCCGAGTGACATGTCGATGCGCACGACCAAGTAGCCATGGCCCCTACATAACCGATATATACTAAGCAATGCGCGATATCATGGCGACCCTCAAAGTCAATAGCCGATATCTATTCGCCTTGGCGCTCCTCCTCGGTCCAGCGCACAATGTCCTTGGTCTCCTCATTGACGAGCTCGCCAATGTCGCGACTATCTGACAAGATCTGCCTCGCTTCGTCCTCATCAACCCTCATATCCTCCTTGATAAGGCAGACTGCCATTTCTGGAACGAGAACTGCCTGTACGTATCCGGTGTAGCCTCTTGATGAGACTAGGCGATCCTCGATAGCTCGCTTGCGAACCGTGTCTGAGAATCTTTTCATGATATAATCCGTCATGACCCGCAGACCTCTTGGCCCGTAATATCCGGGTATGAGACTCTCTTCCGTCCTCAATAGTGTTCGATTTTCGCCAGCTTCCACCCGCTCGCTGAGTATGGTTGCATAATGTGATGGTTGCTTGCCTTCGAGTATGTTCTTGGTGTGTTGCTCATGTTTTGCCAGTTGTACGTGGAGGTTATCCCAATCAATGGTCGGGTATCCTTTTGTCCTTTGCACAACCTCTGCATCCTTTCGCTTGTGCATCCTACAGAATGCCGTCTGCTTTTTGACATTCATCTTGCCATTTGACGTGTATTGCTTTAGTAGTATCGGGTCTACCAGATCGTCACACATGGGACATCGGGCTTCAAAACCAACTACTTCATCTTCGTCCACAGAGCTGAGTTCCGAATCGGATTCGAGACCAACACTCTCGGGATCCAACAGTCTCTTGACCTGCTGCGTATTTAGAGGCGCACGAGACTCGCCGTCGGACATGTCTTTGAGATCATCGAGGTCGTCAAGGAAATGCATCTTGAACTTGCGTTTAGGCGTAGTTTCCTCTGGCTCCTCATTTTCCTTTGCAGAATCCTTGCCATCTCGACCCTTCTTCTTGCTACTCCGTGACCTTTTGAGCGTCCGTGTTGGTGGAGGCGAGTCATCGTCAGACAGCAAACTCGGCTTGATAAAACCCTTCTTTTCCTTTTCTGGCGAAAACTCGAGTGATTCGAGCCTCTTGAATTTTGACTTGACAGGGCTGGACTCTGGCGAGGAAGCGACTGAATGGTGTTTGAAAGCCTTGTCTGAGCTTTCCGGGTCCTTTTTACTATAATTCCTGTTTGGAACTCTGATGGCTGGCTTTGAAGATTTTCCAAACGTCGTCCTGACCTTGGCCTTTTTAGAGAATCCTCTCGCATCCGTCAAATGGCTTGCCATGTCGTCTCCGCTTCGTTTGATTCCCGTGAGAGGCTGACTCTCGCTTTCTTTTTGGACTGCATTGTTTGTCAAAGGCCGCGACTCTTTACTCTGCGTAGAACCAGTTGAACTCCTGGCCGAGGTTGCTCCTGGCTTGAATTTTGTGGGTACAATATCAGCAGTCCTCTGTCTGTCGTCCTCTGAATCAGAAGAGTCGGGAGGGCGGGTAAAATCCTCGTCCTCGTCTTCCGGCTTGGGTGCCATGGCGGAAGGAGAGCCGTCGACCAAATCAACACCGTCTTGCCTGCGACCTTTGATGTTTTTCAAGAGCCCAGAAGTTCGTTGTGACGCAGAAAGTCCTTGCCTCCGCTGAAGCCACGGACTACTCATATCTCGTAAAAAGTGTGTCGGTGTCCAATTTGTGCAGTTGTAATGGCAGACTCAAGGTAGGTGCAGAATAGAGCACGACCTGCGGCGGTTCCTTCCCTCGCACTCAAAACGATGCCACTTCGTTAGCGCGGATACATTGATCTCTAGACATGAGAAAGTGAACTGTTGAAATTGGCGAAAATGCCTATCAGAGAATTGTTGAACAAAAACGCAGTTAAAGTGATGATATAGTGCAGTTTAGGTATCGTTTAGGAAATGTTGCAGTTTCCTCGGCATGTGATTTGAAATGTCTCGTGCCGCCTGTGGCTTGAAGTGCTGAGAAATAAATGGCAATGAGAACACAATAGCAGACTTGTAATTGACAATAAACAGAAAAGGTATCTTGAAATGACAATGAAACTTTGAGGCGCTCGTTGCCTGCATCCGATTAGCTCATTTTCACAAGAAGCTGGACTGAGAAGACGCGTTCACAGAGGTCTGGCACGCGTCGGCCAACTAAATGACCGCCACCGACACAAGCCACCCATTGTTTGCCGGAGCTACCCCTGCACTCTAGCAATCACCGCCCATAACAAAGAACCATTCCACTCGTTTGCATAACGGCGACATATTCAATTTCTAGATTTCTGTGTCGGGCGCAGACAGATCGAAGAGATAATCCTGGAAAATGGCGCTGAATCGCAAGTATTCCCAGCTTCCTGATCTGGTTCGTGTTTACTTCTCGCTGCCCAAGCTACCCCTGGGCTCTAGTACTGGCAAGACTGACACTCTGTAGGACACTGCGCCGGATATCTACGAGACGCCTGATCTCACAGACGACAACTCTACTGCACCAGTAAGCTATCCCGTGGCATAGAGTGATCAGTTATTGACCGCCTCAAGACCACTCTAGGTCCTTCACAGTCCGACTACGATTTTGACGACGAAGAAGACGATGATCACCCTGGAATCTCTCGCTCAAAGCTCCGGATAGAAGAGGCGCGGAACCGTTTCTTTCCTGCTCAAGTAGATGCTCGCGAGGTCAACTTTTCGGATCGTCTCGATGGCAAGCGGAAATCATACAAGGTCACGAGCCGCAGACAGCGAATCCTCGAAAACGGCACATTGGAACTTGGAGATTTGAGCGGTGACGAGGAGGACGATGCCGAGAACCTGGAGAGAAAGATTGCTCGCCTCAGACGCGAAATCGAAGAGGCCAAGGAAGAATACAAGAAGCAAAAGGATTCTCCAGATGGCGCACCCAACGAGGACTTGGCCGAGTTGAGCACGGCACTAGACGAGATAACCATTCCCACCAGCAGTCTGAGAAAGACCAAGACACCGGCACCAAATGTGGACAGCAAAGAGTCGGCCGAAACTTCAGCTGCCATTGATGGTGCTACATACACGGTGACATATGCGCCCGACTATGAGCAAAGCCACACGCTTGCAAAGACTGCAGATTTCGACCGCCGACTTGCACAGCTCGAGACCGCCATTGGTGTCACTGCAGCTTCAATGCCGGGCTTAGATGGAGATCGACTGCCTGGCGCTGTGGTTCCTACATTGGATCATTTACAAAAACAGCTCACTATTCTATCAGAGGCATCTACATCGTCCATTGACACTATCAGTCGAAGAGTACGAGAGCTCACAAAAGAGGCTGATCAACTTGAAAAGGCAAGAAAGGCTGCCAAGGCTGCCCAGGAATCCCTTGAAGCGTCAGGCGTGCAAACCTCGGAGCCTGCGGATGAGCAAACAGCCAAGATCAATGCACTCTATGGAACTTTGCCAGCAATTGAAAGTCTGGCTCCTCTTTTGCCGCCTCTACTTGATCGCCTGCGCTCTCTCAAGGCTATACATTCAAATGCTGCGACAGCCAGCGAAACTCTGGATCGAATTGAAAAGAACCAGAGCGAAATGGCCGAGGACATAATTCAGTGGAGAGAAGGACTCGACAAGATTGAGAGCGCAATGCAAGCAAGCGACAATTCAATGAATGCCAACATGGAAGTTGTTGATGGTTGGGTCAAGGCGCTGGAGGCAAGGCTGAGCAAGCTTTCTTAAATCATGATCTTCAGCTTGTTGTGCTATTGAATTCCATTTCTCTGATACCCCTGAAATCGAAGAATATTTCCGCTTTGGCTTGAACAGGCGTGGCTAGCCGTACTATTATTTGGGGGCTGAGAACCACGTACGACCTTGGTCAGATTGCCGTATTCCCGGCCAGGACCATTAGAAGTGGTAGAAAAACCCGTGCATATATGAGTGCCGCAATGTCTGGGATTATAACCATCCGATTGGCGCGACAAATGGCTCGGCAAGTAAGCTGTTATCAATTGTACGACTAGTCATCCTCGTAATCCCAGCCGAAGGATCATCTACAGCGGCACATGGGTGCTGAACAAGGGAATAAGAGGAGCGCCAAGAAACTACCACCTGTTTTGACCCAGTGCTTGCAAGGCGCAATACACCGCGCAGAATCCCTCAATTATGCGAGTTCTCGTCAACTCTTTCGTCATGTCTTCCTTCACTGCAATGTTTTGATATTGGGACTTGATTAGAGTATTCGTCGGCCTCACGAGACCAATTCCGTACTTGCGTTTTTTTGAGCCGTGGTCGCAAACTCGTCAAACTCGTCAAACTCATAGTCTGCCATGCTCACATCCTTGGAAATTCCGACATCATGCTTGACGCAAGTATGGATGACAACGCCGCCCGGTGATTATCAACCCGGCCCAGTCCTCGGAAACCCGTATGATACATCATGTTTTCCCGTGGCGCGAGGATCGTCACTGTCGCCGGCGGTCTGTCCGGAGGGCTATCATAGCGCATGTACGCCAAAGAGTCTCACTGTAGAAGGAGAGGTGATCATGGACTGTTGTCCCAAGTACGTACCCGATTCTCGGCCCTGAGTACGAGGGCGCATGGAGTTGGGCGGTTTTACTGATATTTCCATCTCTAGTGGCTACTTTTGCGATGGCGGTTTCTTTTCATGTTCCAGTCATTCCTCGGCCAATTTCACGGTCACCTTGACCGACGTGGACGGACCAGATCAGACCCTGGTACTGAAAACGACGGTGGTGAACGGCATGAATGCGCATTCGATCCGAGTTCGATACGCTACCACAGATTTATACATAACGACTACCATAGCACCTAGCACCACGGGAACAGACGCGGTGCCGAGTTCGGCGACGACATTACCAACAGCAACTTCGACCGGAGACCCGGACACAGAGGCGAGCGGGCTGTCTACTGGTGCGAAAGCGGGTATTGGCATCGGTGCAGCTGCGGGTGGACTCGCCTTGCTAGGCGTTATATTCTTCTTGTTTCGCAGGAGCCGAAAAGAGTCGCCGCGGACAGAGCTCGAGGACAATACTTACCATCCCATGTCGGGGGCTCCGCCCGTGGTTCCCCAGAAAAGCCCAGGGCCGAGTGAAATGGGTTATAGGGAACCGAGCGAGCTGAACGTGCCGCCGAGCGAGTTGAGCGTGCCGTCGAATCAAGTGTACTATGAAATGGAGGGTAATTTACACGAGGCAGGTGGAAGACATGAGATGCGATGACTGTAGTATAGGCATGGTAGAAGTATTACTTGTGCTTCGGCCATGAAGTAGAATGCTCCAGGGCTGTGACAGCACCTGGGAATGGCAACTCATCCAAATCTCTAGCATAATACAAACCATTAACCTAGTTCATGTCGTATGCCTGCAAGCGGCCGGAGTACTCAGATCGAGGCTTTGAGTAGAGCCTGTCAATGAGACCGCCATCATTGATGAAAATAATCATAAAGAGGATAAAAACCAAGAAGTGAATACAACACTGTAGATGCATCAGATGCACCGAACAACTGAAGCAATTCGACTTCGTGAATGCAAACTGACATCTCAGCATGGAGCTGTTGCATCAAGTGCTACCTAGCTGTTCAAGTGGGTCAAAGTACACTCGTACCCACAGTTGTCTGCCACCTGGCACCGCCCTCAAGCTACCATTGGCGGGGCACTTTTTTTCGCACGAAATTCTGGTGAATGCCAAAAATTCCCCGGCTCGAATTTGCTTGGTCTAAACCCACTTGACAATTCGCGATCCCTCATCCTCACCTTGACGAGTCCCTTCGCGCAGATCCAGCCCTCTTCCGCTACTACACACATTCAACCTCTTCGAGATTCGTCTTCGACCAACACATCTCAATCGCCAAGATGGATTCCGCTAAGCAGCCCGTCAAGCTTGTCAAGGTCACCCGTGTCCTTGGCCGAACTGGTACGAAAACCCGCGACGAAGAAATTTGAGGATGGCCGGCGCAAAACGAAGAGAAGGAAAACAAGGAGACAGTCGCTGATGATGAGTGTCTAGGTTCCCGTGGTGGTGTCACCCAGGTCCGCGTCGAGTTCATGGACGACCAGACCCGTAGCATTATCCGAAACGTCAAGGGACCCGGTACGAATGCCCGAATTTTTCCTCCGAGCTGCCCGAGCCTACATTTTTCAACCACGACCTGAGAATGGTGCTCGGGAAGCAAGGAAACGACACGAGAGAAGTCATGCTAACTTTGCGCAGTCCGTGAGGACGACATCCTGTGCCTGCTCGAGTCCGAGCGTGAGGCCAGAAGACTCCGATAAACGTGGAAACGTGGTGTTGGAGGAGACGTATGACGACGGCGACGAGCGGCGTTGGAGACATGGCACGATAAGGCATAACATTTGGTCAAACACGGGCTTCGGAAAATACTGCCACAACATCATGGCAAAAGGGCCATCGTGCTGCGCATTCGGATTTCTCTTTTGTTAGAGGAGTCATTGGGCCCTTTGGGAAATTCTGCTATTTTAATGTCAGAAAGTTTCATACCCCAGCGAGCCCGTTCTCGTGCTTGGTGATGATTCGAGTGTACATGGCAATCTCCACGATCAGAACGTCCAATCCATTACCAATCGTTGAACAATCACCAACCGCGACTTTCTTGGGCGTGTCTTGCTATGGGTCTCATAATGTTTTCGGCACCCACCCAGCTGTACGGGTAGGTCACCTGACTTGATCTAGCTATATCTTGGAGACTTCCGGCAGCAATTTTTTTCAACCTTCTTTCCAACATCACAAAACATTCAATCATACTATTGGTAAGTCTCAACATCTCTACTTCTCCCTTTCACACATCCTGTTGCTGTGATGTAATTAAAAGCATGTATTACCTGACATCAATGATGTATCAAATTATCACCAAGATCTCTGACGCAACACCTCTTCACTCGATTTCTCTGCACTTCTTTCATGAAGCAATGAGCTAACATTCGATTGATAGATTTTTCTCATTGCTCTTGCCATGGTTGCCAAACCTCCACCAGGACACTTTAATGTCCTCTACTTTGCCATTGCTCGCTCTTTTACGGCCAAGGAATTCGAATCTTACCCAGCGCCATTGTCCATCAGTAAACTCTTTGACACTTTGGAAACGCGACATGCTGGCATCAAGGCCAAGATTTTGGACTCTTCACTTGTGACCATCAACTTGAATTATGTCGATATGCCCGACAACTCCGATAACCCCAATCAACTTGTGATCAAAGAAGGCGACGAAGTTGCAATCATCCCGCCAGTCAGCTCTGGTTAGAGTGTGCCGGTAATCCAGTTCCGCGTCGTAGATACAATGTGCGTATGCTTGATTTCGACAGGTCTTCACTCATCGGCCATTCTCTTTTCCATCTGGAACATTATTCGTATCGCCGCCCAGCGCCATTTCAAGGCTCTTGACCAGTTGAGCCAAATCGAGGAACGGGTCTGTTAAACAATAGGGCACCATCCTCGTTTCCAAGGACTGTACTGGGCAAGGATTTGCAAATCATGCCTGGCTTGATGCCATTTGGAAGTATAGCCATGGTTGTGTATGCTTGCTTCTCGAACCGAATCGAGCATCGTTCGTTTCACCCAATCAAATCCGCCGTACGTTAGCATTCAAGTATGGTTGGATCAGGCGTTTCCATTACCATCCGATTTAGTGACGAAATGCATCAGGCGTTCAAGCACCTTCAAGGGGCATATATTCATGAACTGGGCCCTTAGCGAGCGATATAGAGCATCGAGATCCATCATTCGGGCTCAATCCATTTCGACTGTTTAAAGATGTGTGGCATTGACGCATGCGACGTGGTGCACGGTGTTCTGATCTTGGACCTTTGGTGGGGAGCCAACAATCTTAGTAAAATCCTACGGAGCCTTCGCTTGAACACGATGATCCTGCCGATGTTCTCTGCAATAATGCCTATCATTATGTTGACCCTACTTGTGCCTGTAATCTCTACTTCCCATCCTACTAGAAACAATTCGTCCCAAAATCATGGGTGCCGTGTCGGCTGTATAATGCAAAGCTGTCTGCAGATATTCCTTCAAGGATACCCTAATACCACCTTGGGCCCTGTCGCTTCCTGTAACGATGGGTACTGTGCAAATTCTTTATACACCCATATACAGCCAGGAAATGATTTTGGAATAGTACCAGGTACTTGGCCAACAACAAAGTACAAGTCGTACTGTATGAATTATACGTCATGAGCAGCGGAGACGTCTGATCCATCTTGTTTTCGAAATCTTCAGTGCGAGCGCACCGCATCTAGGAGTGGTTCTTTGCGTGCCTAGACTCAAAGTTTTTGACAACACCCATCGCTTGTCTACACTTCCCACATCCTGACAGGTTTCTCTTTCTGCGGCGAGGCAGTGTTGGGAATGGTTGGGCTGAGAAGTGTAGTCCAACAGGAATTCTGAACCTTACACGTATAGGAACGGGGAAATATTGTTTGGGGGATCTACGTTCCATTATCTGCTGTCCGAGCCAGATGCACCCAGATCTGCTATCAGGACTGGATGTTCTATCATTGTCTGCTGCGATGCTTGTTTTTGCTGGTCATAGGCAGACCGCTTGTCTGGTTGATCGCTGACTGAAGTGGGTGGATCGCAGCTCGTTAGAGGACTTTCATCTGATATCGCAATGGGCGTGGTTGTAGAATGCATTGTAGTGTCAGCAAGATCTGTTGTTGTTGAATGGGTCGGCTCCGAATTGCTTGATGCGGACTGCACCACTAGACCACTTCTTGCGCTCTCACTAGACTGTTGTTCAGCCGAGTGAAGATGGTCTTGCTCAGCTCGGGGCCCAGTGCGGATAACATCCTTCCATTTGACCGCATCGTATGAAAAGATAGCAGCTGCTCGCTCTGACCGTAACGAGCTGTGAGGTTGGGTCGAGTGTCGGGCTTTTGACCTCAGAAATATCGATCGAAACGTTTCACGCTTCCGAACCTTTTTACATGAGCACCCAAAGCATTGCCGGGCTTCGTCCCAGTGTGTCTTGCACATTCGATCCCAGCAGCCACCCTGCTGTTGATCACGATCTTCATGAAGAATAGCATGAAGTTCCTTTCCCGATGCTACGAAAAGGTGTTGGCCTCTTGGTACGTCGGCCTCGAAAAAGCATCCGTTACAAGCGTTATCAGCCTTGGCAGCCTGTATTAGCTTCCCAAAGCCATGGCCGAAAAGCGTGAGTGCTCCCAGAGCTTCCACTAATCTCGCCCCTCTGTGATAATGGTGTGATTCCTGAATATGTAAAGCTCCATCGCATTGGTAGATATCCAAAAAGTCGTACCCCTGGAGTTTCTTCCCTTTGGGATTGGGCAAGGAGAGACCATCATTTGCAATCCTTTGCGCCTCATGCTCAAAGATCAATTCGAACTTGGTGCACATATCTACTACCACCTGTTCAAAGCAGATTGGCACTTCCTTAGTCTTCTGTGCAACCTCAACCTCTTCAACTGGTGTTGAGTCTTCATTCTTAGAAGTCTTTTTTGTTGTCTCCTCCCAATGCTCAACAAGGGCTCCCCCAATCGGTAGGTCTCTGTTTTGCCTATTTGCCAACACAAACATCGAAGCCATATGGCCAGTATAAGCCACATCTTCTGATGGTTCTTTGAGTTGGCGACTGTCGAATTGAAACAACCCGATCTTGCTATAGGCATCAGCATCGTGTTTCAGCTGAGCTCTGACCAAATGAAGTAGAGCGCTTGTGCCATCGACAATCCACCCTATGTTGTCCCCTGTATCATACAGAAGGACTCTCCTCCGACCGAGAGTTTGCAGACGCTTCTCGTAGACAGTACCCCATGGAATGTGCGTGGGTTTCTCCTTCCTTCCGACTGCACAGCTGAAATTCAGGGAGATTGGGGTTTGTGGTGGGGCGAAGCCAAATGCAATGCGGTCCATCACGACGGGTTTCGTGTTAATCCTCTTGATACTTCGACCCGAGTCTTTAATATCAAGGCTCGATTTGCCTGTCCCTTTCAAAAAGTTTAGCAGGTACTCAGATCTTTACGATATCTATAACTTACCAGTGTAATTTGCCGCATCATCGCACCATCCTAGAATGTGGCGACAGGTCATGATATCAACTTTTGAGATGACATCCAGCCCTTCAGGAAGCTCCAGCATGGCTTCCGCATCTGTGTAAGAAATGTATTCTCCATCCATTCGAGAAATGTGATGCCAGATCACGCATTGTCCTTTCTTACGCACTGCCACAGCGAGGGCAGAATATCCTTTGATGAAGAACTTCTCTCCAAAAAAGGTGATATGACTGGCTCGCATTATCTTCGCCATGATCCCTGGTGGCATTTCAATGCCAAGCTCCGGCTCTTCCCTTTTCAGGACTGGAAAACCTTGAACGAGAACCGGATTGCGAAATAGAGACATCCAGCAGTCTCCAGATACTCCCGAAACCGGCGGTATATTTCCTATTTGTTGAGGATTGATCGCAAATCCCACGCATTTGTCTGCGCGAAGAGCCGTTTGTTTGTCCTTTTGCAATCTATCCACCATTCCAGAGTGATGAATGCTTGGACGAAAAACGGCAATGCCAACGTCTTGGGAAGAAGATCGTAGTGCTGTTGAAATCCACCCCAACTGTTCACCAACTTCCACTATAGAGAATTTGGTGCCCTTTACTAGAATTGTAAAGACATTTTGACAGTGCTGTACAGCAAAATTTGTACCATCGAGGAGGGAGACTAGCAAGGGTAAGCCTTGGGCTATCGCAGACATCAGTCGTAATCCTCACGGACTCACAAGTATGGACTGAGTTTGCATCGTGGTTGATAGCATATTGCAGAATCTCGATGAGACTTTGGCCTGTCTGAGGCCATGTTTGCATCATGTAATCGAGACTTGTTGATACTTGCTTACAATTGCGACTTTCCGTCAGGGTAATCGCCCTGGCAAGCACTTCCCGTAGGGTTTCACTATAGCCTTCATTGCTATGAAAGTCCCAAGGACTCCAGGTGATGTTGAATTGTGCCACATACGGCTCCGGAGTGGTTCTTGAACTTATATGTCTTCCTTGAGTTAAAGATTCAAGAATCACCTTTTGAAACTCGCAGTAAGCCTCCGTGTCGTCTGCAACGGTAAGTTTCAAAGACTGCCGCAAAGTTGCGCGTAGCCAGTCTCGCCCGTAACTTGTGCTCCAAATTCTGGTGTATTCATCCAGCACGATGGTCCCGGATGCCTCGATCTGAGCATCCGGGGCACTTGGATCAGTATCAGAGACCACACTTGACGGACTGGAACAGCTTTTCATGACAAACTCATCGACTTCCCGAGAACTGTCCCACAAAGGATTATCATAATCTTCTTGAGGTTCATCTGTCATTTTGATGTGCATGGGACTGGGTGATGTTCGCTCGCGCCAGATGGCCATCTTTTCATCTAGTGGTATCGAGTTCGCCGTTCCCTTCGTTTGAGAACGCAAACGCTCCTCGAACTCCTCCACTATTCGTCTGTTTTCTTTGTTTAGCGGACTTGTATCAAGGGTCAAAAAGCGAAACAAAGACTAACTTCCTGTGTTTGTGGACAAAATACATGACCTTGAGATTTCGCGGATCAGATATATCCTGTCCGATCTTCATAGCAGCAGCTTCAAGCAGTCTGGGCAGAAGCTTCGCTACATCGGCAGAGGATTCATCACTCAACCCATGGCCAAACATCTTCAGCAGATCGTCCGTAATTTCGGAGATATATTGATGATTGTCATCAAGACTGGCTGTTTTAGAGTAGGTATCTTCCACATCGTCATCGATCATCAAATTCTTCCCACTTGGTGCTTCGAGACTCGAGTGCGGAAGTGCCTTGGAGGCATAGCCAGAGTCTGTAAACCTGTCAGGGTGTCCTTCCGTAACAGCATCATTCTGTATATCAAATGGCGGGGCATTTCTGTGAAGTACTGAGACTTCACCATCATCGTCGGTATCAGAGCCACTCAAGAGATTGGAAGAGGCTAAATATCTTTCTAATAGGTCTGTGACGAGACCAGGACCTTGGTGCACAGAGCCGGAGGCGCGAGGCTCGAGAGAACGTCTCACTACACCCTGATCTGACGGTTCTCGTCGCTTCAATATGGTGTTGAACAATTTCCATCTAGATGTGCGCTGCGGGCTCATGGACGGAGCCATTGATATGTCTACAATCCCTTGGGCGAACTCGCCTTGACGCCATCTGTCGAAGTAAGACTGAGCTATGTCCATGCTAGGAGGACACATTCGAGTCAGCTGTTTGAGTAATTCCATCGTCGTATCGACATTCTGTGGTTGAACGGCACGAGAATGAAAGAGCCAGTTCACCACGTAATCATCTGCGCGTCTTTGACTCATGGTACCTGGGTTCGTCTCTTTCAAGTAGACTAGCCGGCCAGCCAACAACATAAGATGCGGATCAAAAGTCGACGGTAAAGCTTCTTGAAAAATACGTTTGACCTCAAAGTCCTTTTCGATGAATTCTTTGACTGTTGGATGAACATACTGGACCGTAACTCGTCTATGTCTCTTGGCATCGTAGAGCCTGCCTTGTGGTGTCGATGATCCGCCTTTGACTTCCAGAAGCCCTTTGGATCTGCTATTGATGCGTCGACGCATCCTCTCCATTTTAAACTGGGCGTTTTGATCCGTGATTGGTGTGTGCGACATTTCCAGTGCGGCCCTTGGATCTTCTTCGTCTACATAACATGCCAGAAGTAGATTCATCGGCTCCAGACTTGCACCAACCAGTGCAAAGAGCTCTGCTGTATGACTGAGATGCTTAGGGTGGATACTTTGGAACATTTTTCGGTAAAGATCGACCAGATCCGGTGGGAGCTCTTCCAGCCTCCGCTGGAAATCCGCAATACGATCGCCATTTCCCATGCCTAACAGCAGCGCGGACACAACCAGTGAGACCCAAAGGAAGACACCAGATGATTTTGAGACAATATCTTCGACTAGTTGGTCGGCAAAGGCCTTCTCTCGTAACCGTAGTTGGGCGAACCCAGTATCACTCTCAAATCTTGCAGTAATGAAGTTTTTTATGTCATCACGAGTGAGATGCTCGACCATGAGAGAAGGGTTTTGAGCAAACGCGTCTCGGAATTCATTCCACGTTCGACTTGCAACACACAACTTCTGATGCGGTAGCTTCTGAATCTCCTCGAACATCGATATCAAAACGTTGAGATCTCCGCCGAACTCGTCCAGCCCATCAACGAAGAGGGCCACTGTCGCGTTGACACGCCCAAGATTCTCGATGCACTGGAGGAGCAGACTCCTGAGTTCAGTGTCCGTCCACTCAGGATTCAGTCCGAATAAACACAGATTCTCCCATCTACTGGGCGAAGCCAAAGCCAGAAGGTCAGGACATTGCTCGAGAATCTGTCGCAGGAGTGTGAACAGGAGGCCTCTGTGAGTGGTCTGTATTTCGCGGCCAGAGTTCCAAAAATAAAAAGATGCGATGATGAGATTCCTGTTTGCTGCCCATCGTTCCAGATACTCGTGGGAACGGCATCTGGGGAATTGTTGACCAGTCAGAGGATATGGATGACTGATATATTTCATCAGGGTGCTTTTGCCGGATCCAGCTTTGCCGGTGATCCAATAAAGCTTGTCATCAGACTCCAGCCACTCCCGGAAGCCAACCCACTTGTCGCTACTTCTTTCAAAGATCCATTGGAATGTAACTTCATGAGCGTCTGCAATTCGGTCTTCTCGATCCTGCATTCCAGGATACTCGAGACTCTTGAGAAGAAGATCGATGGACTTCTTGTATACCTCCTGAGTAGTCTCGATCTTGAGAGCATGGGTGTCGTCGCCGAGACTGGATTTCTGATGGCGAATTGTCTCAATCAGATCCCTCTCAAGAAATTGCCTGTGCTGCTCTTGTGATGAAGCATCTAATCCGGAGGTGACGTAGTCCAAGACTGATGCTCCGATTGGACCATCTCCAACCTTGCCAAGTCTCTCGAGTATTTCTCCTTGCGTGGACAAAGATTGACCTGCAAATTGACTGTACGACAATATTTAGTGCCTAGAACATAGAGAACAGATGAGGCTACATACCGCACTGAGACGAGTAGACATAATGTGAGTTGCGATCTGAATTCGTTCAATCTTGCCTGTAGAGCAAGTATCTCTTTATCTTTCCAGGTGTGTTTCAATGCAACCCAGAGCGCTTTGCGCCTCGTCCTAGCTTTTCCAACTCCGAGGCTACGCAGAGTGTCGACCACTTCTTTTGCGAGCTCAGAACAGTCCTTGGCAAGGCTCTTTATACCGTTGGCCTCACTGTCAACACTTGCGGTACTGTCTTTCTGGAGTGAGTCCAATGTAGATGACAAGCTCTTGTAGACGTCTTCTAGCTCATTGAGATTATCATCATTACGCTGGGATGCTTGGTAAACTTTCGAGGCCGTTGATGCTACCTTCGTTCCGAAGTCGATGACTTGCAAGATGGAAGAAGCCAGAGCCAAGGTGGCCACCGCTTCTGCCATCTTTACTTGTTGCGATGTCGGTATTCTTTGAAGAGGTTGAGGAGAGCATGGAATAAATTAAGGTGATGGCCCTTATCCCCATGATTTCGACAGCCTGGTCACGCAGGCTCGCCAGGCCTACCCCGCGCAGCATGTAGCATAGCCTTTCAGCACAGCCTTGGGCGTTTTTCTAGATGCGACCGCATGGCCGGGGCACTACATCTGATGTCCAATCAGGGACGCAGCCTTTAGGCGAAAAGCAATTTTTGGCGGCAAAATCTGAGATTGCAATTCTAGATGTTCCCCACGATGAACTGTCAAATCGACTCAAGACCAGTTGTGCACATTCTGCCTTTGCAATAAGCATCATTGCTGTGTAAGACATCATGAAAATCTCGTCACTCTGAGAATTGCTGCTGGCGAAAACCAGGCGCCACGCAATATTGGTGAGCTCGTATCCCAGAAGTACTACTGGCCAAGTGGGTTCTGCTGTCTTTGGGGAGAAAAAAGATTGAAAGAATCTGGAGGCTCCTCTACTTTACAAGGCCACAATTTCAAGTGTTTGTCCATGCACCATAGCCAGGCTCTACTCTAACTTCGTAGTATATATCGGCATGGGATTATCTCTGAGCTTGAGGGCATGGCTAGAGATGTTATGGTACGATGCTAGTGGTAGGAACCAATCATAGCTCTGGAATATCCCAGTATAATCCTTATGTCTCCTGCAGGGTCTTCTCCACCCGTGCCGCCATCTCGACGGAGGCGAACGCCAACTATCGGATAGCGGCCGAATCTAGTCAGGTTTCCTGATAAGCCTGCGGGCAAGATAGACATGGCCTTCTGCCGTGCACCTCTTCATCTTCTCCATTCATACTCGAATCCAATGCACATCATCCTCAACATGGCACCTTCGCTTGTAGAACCCGTCGAGGACGTATCTTCCACTTCCAAGGCCAAGCATGGCTCTGGCGATCCCTCTCTGGCCTTTGTCCGAGACACCGAGACGGTGCCGCCGACATTTGAGGATAAAATGGAGGAGCGCAAGTTCTTGAAGCACAGACTGGCACTCGCTTTTAGAATATTTGCCCGTTTGGGATTTTCGGAGGGCGTTGCCGGACATATTACCGTGAGGGATCCCGTCGAACCTACCAGCTTCTGGGTCAATCCATTCGGCATGCACTTTTCGCTCATTACCGACGACGATTTGATCCGCGTGAATCACGAGGGAAAGGTCGTTGAGAGTGGCGGCAACGACCGACTGAATTATGGTGAGACCTGAAAGCCAATCTAACTCTTTTTTTGTTATTAACTCTATACAATAGCGGCGTACGCTATTCATGCTGAGATACACAAAGCACGACCCGATGTGCTTTGTGCCGCACACAGTCACAGTGTCTATGGGCGCGCCATGTGTGCTACGGGCAGAACACTAGACATGCTCACGCAGGATTTCTGCACTTTTTACGATGATCACGCTCTTTACCCGTAAGTTTGCCTCTCGAACGGTTGACAAGAGAAAATCTGAACACATTCTGATCCTCAAACAGAAACTTTGCTGGTGTTGTCCTTGCATCCCAAGAAGGAAAGGATATCGCGGCGTGTCTCGGCAACAAAAAGGCGGCGCTATTGGGCAACCACGGATTGCTGACGGCCGGTCCTACTATCGAGGCGACCGTGTCATGGTTCGCTCTCCTGGAAAGGTGTTGCCAGGTTCAGCTAGCAGCAGATGCATCCTCAGCGGGAACAGGCAAACCGCTGGTGGTTATCGGACACGACGAAGCCCAGAACACCTGGGAAGCCATTGGTGGTGGTGATCAGGGCTATTTCCAGGGACTGCCTCTTTTCCAGGTGGCGGAGCGTGAGTTTGGCGAGAAGACATATCTTGGTAGAGGCTTGCGCCCTGTGTAAGCGAGGATTAGTAGCCTCCGCAAATGTGATCATCCCGATATTGAGACTCTAGATATGAGGTAGATGGACCAAAAAATCACGTATCACCAAGAATATCTATAGAATCTCCCAAACGGTTGCCATTCGTCATGATCAAGTTCAATTTTGTACGGGAACAGAGGAGGGGATTGACTCTCAGAGTTTGAAAACATCCCGGTGCCTATCACCGAGACCCCGCATCGGCGGCCTAGCACTGAAGCACGCCGGAGGGCGCCGATCGCATCTGAACCTTCGCTTGCGACACCGCGAACATGGTAGTATCCTATATTGACGGCCAGATGATATCAGACTTGTTGGGCCGTAGAATGAATATGCTCCGATAGATGAGCTGTCTCAACTATTTTCATGTTCAGATGGACAAGAGCGACGGCTTTACTGGCAGTTGGCCGGTGGTCCACTGGCTTATCGGCGGGGCGGGACTGGCCCGGCGGAGAAGTGCGATAGTCGCCCGATATACTCGAGTCGCACTTGATCAGTTCCAATTGAGCGTGCATGTCTATTAACAATTAGCCGATACGGAGTGCCCCTCTGTGATTTCCTTGTCCGCGTCGTCAAACGAATCACTTTCCTCTGATTTACCTACTTATTTCTCTGGCATCGTGAGCTAATCCAGCGAACCCTTCGTGACCAGTCACTTTTCGAAGTAGACTCCCAGGATCATGGCGATCGAAGCACCAGTAAAGCTCAGCTCTCAGCTGCCGGCACAATACTCACATCTTAAGACTAATGGCACAAGAATGATGACGACGTTGCACGAGTCGTGCGCTTGGGGAAGCACTCCAGACGGCGGCATGAGTGAGGAATCTAGTTATGATTTGCAAGCGAATACAGATCACTAATGCTTGTATAGATCGACTCACACTCAACGACGATGACAAGGCCGTCAGACTATGGTTCATTGAAGAAACAAAGAAATGCGGGTGTGAGGTTCGGGTCGATGAGATGGGAAATATCTTTGCCATTCGTCCAGGTACTAATAACACCCTCCCGCCAATTGGTATCGGATCTCACCTGGACACCCAACCGACGGGTGGAAAATACGACGGCATTCTCGGTGTCCTGTCTGGACTTGAAGTACTGCGAACGATTCACGACAACAACATCACAACATACGCACCGCTGGCTATCATCGACTGGACCAACGAGGAAGGCGCTCGGTTCCCGCCGGCAATGCTGGCGTCGGGCGTATGGGGAGGTGCCTTTACCACTGAATATGGTCATGGCCGCCCCGATCTCGCCGGCACCACCACTCTCAAGCAAGAATTAGAGCGCATCGGTTTCCTGGGAACGGTTCCTTGCTCCTACGATGCCAATCCGCTCTCTGCGCACTTTGAGATGCACATCGAGCAAGGACCCATTCTAGACGCAGCCGAATCATCCACTGCTGTCGTCCAAGGCGTCCAGTCCATCCGCTGGTATCACGTCGACGTTGTTGGTCGTGAAGCGCACACTGGTACAACCCCCATGGACCGTCGCAGTGATGCTCTTTTGGGTGCGGCAAAAATGATTGTCGAGACCAATCGTCATGTCACGGAAGGCGAGCTCGCTGCTCGGGGTGCCCGGGCTACCATTGCTGTCATCAATTCAGGCCCTCAAAGCATCAATACCATTGCCGGAAAGGTCCGCATGGGTCTTGACATTCGAGCGCCCGATGATGCCGATGTTGAGATGGTAGAAAAATTGTGCAGGCAATCTTTTGACAAGATTTGCCAAGAGCACGGTCTGTCTGTCGAGATTGACCATTTCTGGACCTCGCCAGCCATCCACTTTGACCCAACCATGATCCAGTGTGTTCGTGAATCTGCCAATGCAATCGGCTGTAAAATGGAGCTCGTTAGCGGTGCTGGTCATGATAGTGTATATACAAGCCGAAAGGTACCGACAGCCATGGTATTTGCGCGATGCCGCGATGGTGTAAGCCACAACCCGGCCGAGTACACGAGGCCAGAGGAGTAAGTCTAGTCGTCCGCGGTCTAAATTCTCCCTCTTTTCTTTGAATATCACTAACTCGACACTCGTCACAGTTGCGCAGCATCTGCAGAAGTGCTTCTGGGGGCATATTTGAGGTACGACGATTATTTGAGAAGGACGAACGAGTCAAAGACCGTGTAAATGGAGGCATTAACCTCGGCTATAATGGCAATATAAATAAGTTACGGGTCCGAAATAAATTCTTCCTCTCAAGAAGGACAAATCAGCCAAAGTCCCAAAACGCTCGCTCAATAATAAAATACATGCTTCTGCAACGTGGTTGAAATCCACCGCAGGGGTATACAACCAAAGAATATCAATAATCCAAAATCAGCCAGAACGCCCTCTTCGTCGCCCGTCGCTCAATCATCTATCAACCTAAATGAGAAAATCCCCAATAAACATGACTTAGGGATATGCTTTCTGTTTGCCGCGATGTGCTGGAGATCTTCTCAAAGGCGAGTGATTGCAACACGATTGCTCCTGACTGGATGTTCCTGGCATGTGTGTACCGGTTTCTTCGAAACTTCCCAGCGGGCTCTGCAATTCTGCTGCGAGAATCTCGCCTTCCAGCTCGCACTTTTCCCCAAGCCACTCACTCAAGTTTGGATTGTCACTATCGCGAGTTGGTTAGTACAAGAATGTCAAGAGGAAGCGTGCTCCACCTACTTTGTACGTTGACTGCTGACTGATCTGAAATCCTGTTCCCCTTCTGAATCGCTCGACCGCGACACGTGCGATCCAGCATGTGATCCAGCGTGCGACCCAGACATGTGCGAACGAGATGTATGTGATCGGGCCTTGTGTGATTGGGGCATGTGGCACGTCTCTCCCCTACTGCCCTTGCTTCGTGAACTGTCCCTCCTCACGACGGTGGGCCTGTTCATCTGCGACTCGTCGAACCGGTCATCTCGCTCCGCTGGTCTGCTATGGTCAGCTCAAGCTACAGTGTTTCAACTTTGCAAGACTCGCTCACTTTTGAAAGTTGACATAGACGCAACAGAAGAGTGTCTTGACCATTTTGCCTTGCACAGGATGAATTGGCGACTCTGGAGCAGAAGGAAGATCTGATTTCGAATGTGGTGACGAGGCCAAGCCACTGTCCGTTCGGAGGTCGTCAATATATAGATGAATAAATTCTATACCCATTTATCACGATCGAAACGTTGTTGTTTGTAGAATAGAAAGACCAGGATCCTTTATTGGCCGGAGTTTGACCTTGACATGCGAATCACTTCAGTTGCACCAACTTGCAGATCAAAAGAACAAGGAGTTGATGAAGAGCAGATGGAGTACTGATATCTAATGACTCGGGCTGTTCCTTCTGAAGATCCAGGAAAATGGCTCTTCATCCCATTCGCTGGAGTTTGGTCTATCAGGGGCATTCTCACGATACAGACCTACCCCATAGGGCAGAGCCGGCCAAGTCTGATTGGCTAGATTTTGAGCTTGATGGTCCATGCACCCTATAGGGCAGACCAAGACATGACTGATTGGCCAGATTTTGAGCCTTTGATGGTGTATTCTACAAGATGCGTTCTTCAAGATAGGCCTAAACGTACCATGCCTACATGATTGGCCAGATTTTGGGTTTTCACTGAGCATTGAAGAAGACACAGAGGGGCGACGATGAGCACTAGCATCGGCAGACTTGGATCTTTGAAGCGGCCCGGTCCCGTAGCCTTTAGTAGGGCGCTATGGCTTGATTTCCCCCACCCACAACGAATCCTTTCCTCGGCCAAGTGACTTTGCCGTTTTGCTTACGGGACGGCTGCCGCGAGAAACAGTCTTTGACAGCAGCGACAGCCTGATGTTCCGTGGCGACTCCCAGTGACCGAAAAAGAGCCCAGAAACTCACAGAAGCTGTTGTAGATCTCGGCTTGCTGTCAGACCGATTGGCCAGATTTTGCACTGTTCAGATTGCTGGATTACGACTGATTTGATCAGTTGGTTGAGTGTCGGCTGAAGACGCGACCCGATTATGCAGCTTTACTGTTGGTGATTGTCGCTTGAGTAAATGCAGCCCTGCCCCATCAGGCCCGGGTAACCCAATCAAACCCCAGTCATGACCATGATTGTCTCCAACGCTTCGTCTAGAAATAGGATAGGCTGCTTTTTGCGCGCGGGCGGCGCAAGTAATCTCTACCCCATGCCTGCATGGCAAACAGCCAGACACCCCAACTCTGGATAAACTTGAAGGACTCGAGGCTCCATGTCTCATTTCTTTCCATTGTCTCTCAAAATCCGACCTATCGCGGAGCCCTCACTCACATCATAACATCACCAATGATGGAGCCAACCCACTCCTTGAGGCCAGCAGTCTGGAACGCTGCCGAGGAAAAGGATCTCACAGCTTGGAATAAACATCGCGATACCCTGCAATATCTTTACGTTGATGAAGGATGCAGTCTAAAGGCGATCAAGCAAAAGATGGAGACGGAGCATGGCTTCCCGTCATTCCGGTGTGTATTGCTGACACGGACATCTCACGCCGTTCTAGACTAAAGCCAGAATAAAGCCTCAAAGACTACGAAACCGTTTTTCGTGATCATTTCCATTTTCGCAAAAATCTCGAGCAAAAAGACTGGGAGTCCATAGCTTACCAGATTGAAGAAAGGAAACGAAAGGGAAAAGCTAGCGTGGTGTACATGGGCAATAGGTTATTGACAACCAAACGAGTCCAAAGAGGAACGCGCAAGTACAGTTTGAATCCCAGTAACAAGTTCAAGACGAGTAGGTCTTACCTTATGATCTTTCAATTAGGTAGTCGCTAATTTCGACGCAGACCGATCTCACCTCTTGAACTCGAGAATCAGGATCAAAACGCCACCTCCCAAGTCGCTAGAGGTTGACCACGGGTCAACTGAACTTTACAATACAGACGTCGTATCGATCGATATCAAGTCTTCAACACCCTTTCTGGAACCGTATCCAGCCAATCCAGCAAACTATCATGGGTCAGCCGATGAGGGACGACAGTCGGCACCTCTCATTTCAGCGCCTAGCATTGCATACCCAGAGGTCATTCCGGAGCCGACAGCACATTCTCGTGAGTACCAAATTCCTTTCTCGTGAGTTTCGCTAATTGTGGGCAGAAAATCAAATTGGCTACGACGCAGGGCAAGAACATGGGCTTCAGTCAGATCCACGCGTCATCCTACCTGGGATAGGCACCATGCTTGCCAGACCGATTGTAAATGGCCGGAGTTCCTCGACATCTGGACAAGCAGAAAATCCTACTGAACATAATGAAGAACATATCGTTGAGGATACAGCACTAGTCACCACTGGCTCAACAGCGGTTCAAGCTTTACCATCGAACACGGCGACTGACACAAATTGGCAAACAAGTTCGGCAGTAGTCAGGACTCGCCAAGGCAACGGGTTCGAACATGTTCCGCGTGACCGGTCCTCGACGTCCGTTGGGTATCTCGGCAGCATGTCGCCAACTCAGCCGCTCGAGAAGCTACTCATCACAAGCCGTTCCTTTTTAGCATGCAAATTCGAGACGGGCACTTTGATTGCAAAGCATAACAGAAATCCTGCACTGCTCCAGAAGCAATTTTGCAGAATCGAGAAGTGGTATAACGACTTCAACCCCGGGTTCGATCTTCTCGTCAACGAAAAAGTACCCGCAGCCTTTCGCATATTCCAGAAATGTTTTGAAGCTACGCACAAGGTCATCCGGCCCGAGTATCCATTCATGATGGTGTACGTGGGCCATCAAGCCATTCGCTGTGCCTTTTACGACAAGCTGGGGCGGACCATGACAAAGTTCCTCCTCCGACATGTTGCCGAGCTTTGTGGAGTATTCCTCGGCGAGCAGCATCCCTTGTCCATCATCACGGATGGCCTGGCGCGCATGGACATATTCGAATTCGCTCTCTGCATCGGGCCCTTTATGGAATACTATTGCGATGCTCTCGAGTCTTATCTGGGCAAGTCCGATGTGGGCCTCGGAGAGCTGTCGGGCGCCCGCGGCTTGACCATAAGCCTCATGGAAGGCACCGGCATGTTGGGCTTGTACGAGGCCAAGCCCCGGCTCGAGAAGGTGACGCGCAGAGCGCGCGAGCGCGGTCTCTGTACCTTGCATCTCGAAATTGAGATGGCCGCCATGCTTGTGAGGAACAAGTTCTTGGACGAGTCCTTGGCCTTGATTTTGCAGGTTCGCCAGTCCAAGGAATGTCAAGCCAACCGCTACGAATATCTCTACTCTGACATCATCTTGATGCACGTACTTCGCGCATTAAAGGACCACGATCGTCACATTCAACATCTCTACGACATGGCAGCCTCTTTGATTATTGTTCCTGTAGATGATGACTCGGTCGAGGTGGTTCACTCGTCAAGAGTGTACGAGGAAATCCGGCACAGTACTCTGCTTTTGGTATATGGCTGGCTTGAGAAAGCTTTGCGCAAGCTGGGACGAGAAGAGGAAGCAGATGGCATTCAGGCACGATGTGAAATGACTGTAGATGATCCAATGTACGCTGTAAGTACTTCGAAATTGTAGATACCATAGACTAGCGCGATTTGAATTAGAATGAAAGGAATGAGACCTCCATCAAGACCGAGTAGATCGCCGCATTTATAGTGGAAGAGCCGTTAGTGTATTCGCGAGTTGCCTGGCATCAGCGCTATTGACATGCGACACGACGAGATCATTTACATGATCCGATCTCGGATACAGAAGACGTACCTTTTGTCGCAAAATGTCACCCAGGCCGCATTTCAATCACAAGCCACACTGAACCATTGAACAAAAGCGCCCCATTTAACCAGGAGACGTTCCACTACGTCACCCTCGTGAATGCACGTTCCTCAGTCAGCAACATCTAAGCGAATGCAAAGCTTATCTCTATTGCTTTCCAACCAGCTCTAGTCCCCGCCAAAAAACGGCGCTCCAACGGGGGCCAAGGGGGAGACACTTCTGAACATGGACAAGGGTACAAAGCCTATGCACTGGATCTCGAACTCTAATCATTAGTGAGCCATTACTAGCCATTACCTCAGCCGCTGAGCGACTTTACAAAGCTCTTATGATTCGTGCAATTGTGGGGGCTGGTGATTTTATAATTCCCCACCTACATTCGAAGGACTCTTCCATTGCGACATACATTGCTTGCTGGATTGGTTGGTCATGATGATAAATGCAGGTGTGCAGGTGTGTTACCGTGTGTATGTCGGGGGATCAGAGTGGTGAGGGAAACAAGATATAAGGTTATGCGCCTTCAGCCACGTTGGAGTAAAATATCAATAAAGCAGCATCCCAAGGTTTTAATCACAAACAACAAAAGCTCTGGTCTCTCGCACTTTTCCCTCACCATCTTTTATACCAATCATTATAATACTCAAAATGGCGCCCAAGGTTGCAATTGTCTATGTAAGTCTTTTGAATCAAAGTCATCAAGTCCGATGGATACGTTGTCAGTCGTCAAAAGTGTGAAGTCACTGCACATGACATGTCCCCTCCTCACGGCGTGAGGGTGCAATACACATCGCCCTGTCACTCTTTTGACCCATTTCACGCTTTCATCAGTTCATATAGAATTTCAAGTCATGTCTAATCATCCATAGTACTCCATGTATGGCCACATCCGCCAGCTGGCGGAGGCCGAGAAGAAGGGTATTGAAAAGGCCGGTGGAAAGGCCGACCTTTACCAGATTGCCGAGACTCTCCCCAAGGAGGCTCTCACGGCCATGGGCGCCCCCGGCCAGCCCGAGGACGTTCCCCTGCTCGAGGGCTCTGCCGGCCCCAAGAAGCTCGAGGAGTACGACGCCGTCCTCATGGGCATCCCCACCCGCTACGGCAACTTCCCCGCCCAGTGGAAGGCGTTCTGGGACCGCACCGGCGGCCAGTGGGCCAACGGCCTCTACCACGGCAAGCTCGCCGGTCTGTTCGTGTCCACGGGCACCCTGGGCGGCGGACAGGAGTCGACGGCCATTGCCGCCATGAGCACCCTCGCCCACCACGGCTTCATCTACATCCCCCTCGGCTACGCCAAGGCCCCCAGCCAGCTCATGAACATTAGCGAGGTCCACGGCGGCAGCCCCTGGGGCGCCGGCACCTTTTCGGGCGCCGACGGCTCCCGACAGCCTTCTCCCCTCGAGCTCGAGATTGCCGAGGCCCAGGGTGCCTATTTCTGGTCCGTTGCTGCCAAGCACTTTGGTTGACTGCATGGCGGCGCATCCGAAGCTGCTCCCGCTAGTACTACTGCTGCCGCTGCTCCTGCCGCTACAACCAAGCCAGAGGCTACGGACAAGGCTTCAGTACCTGCCAATGGAGGATCCAACGGAACTGGAACCAAAAAGTCGGAAAAGAAGACTGGCGGACCTTGCGGACTTCCGACGAAATGTACGATTCTATAAACGTTACATAGCATTTGCAGAGAAAAACAAATACAATAAGCGATGATACCAAGACAAGTTTCTGATGTACGAATCGGGACGTGTGAAGGTTGTCACATTGTGCCTGCCTTGATGAGGGGCATGTTATTCATGAGGCTGGGGAGACCAGCCGGTGATCCCCGGAGGTCTGACCGATTGCTCGCAGCAGTGGATGTCTCATGCTTCCCCTCCTTTTTACTTGTGCCACCAAAGATGCTTTTTTACTGCCTGACCTCCAAATTTGGACAAGTCGCGTATCGCCGAATCCAATACTGATGGACTACCTGAGCAGAAAGTGAGTAATTGACGCTTTCATACTCGGTTGCATTCGACGACTGTCTTAGAGGCCGCTGTTTCAGGGGACTTATGTAATGCGAGCCCAAGCCCAGCCTTACGTAGAACAACCGTCTAAAGTATTCACCAATCCGAGAGTTGTGATGAGCAGGAGTCTCAGCGCAGTGTAATAGCAATACACACTCTATGAATGTCCTCATTCGGCGTTTCGCGGTCTGTCGATCGACCGTTGTCTAGCCTTACATTCTCAGTCTGGACGACAACACGTGTCATATGAGCCATCTGAGCTTCATTATCCGTATCCGCCCCTGGGCAGAGTTCAGAGCTGTGTAGGGTTGCTTTTACAATTGGCCTCAGCCGCAGTGCTAGTCCACACCCCATTTCTGGCCACGACAATCCATAGGCTGTTGAATATCCGCAGCGGTATGACCCCAACTATACGATTGGCCCGTGAATTTGGCCAAATACCAGACGGGCAATGCACCATTTAGAGTACGAAGTACATAAATCCAGCATTTCGTCCCCGCGGTCGGGATCAATTCCCCTCAACAAGAAACTGTCCTTGCAACGGGTGGTGTCTAACACCACCAACACCCCACTCATCGCATCTTGGGAACACCCTCGATTGCCTCAAAACCTTCCCTCGTCGCGAGACTTCATCTTCGTTTTCACTCCTGGAGTAGCGCGGGTCTCTAGGCCCGCGAACCCCCCATTCAACACAACCATCATGATTATCACATAACGCAGGGCGAGTCCAGCCCGATAGGGCACGAGAATGCGCTCGACAGAATCGAGAATGAATTGCACAGAATTGCGTCTGGCGAGGACGGTATAGATGGACCGGTTTGGGGGGAAACGTCGTGCATGGCTATATTTGCCCAAGAGGAAGCAGACTGGCGGTTTAGATTTCATGCTGGCCATAAACGGCCTGTGTGCATAGATCCAGCCGATCTGATTACTTTTGCGCATTATACGTCCATTGAGCCTTCGAGTCCCCGTAATCTGCTTGAGTCTATATCATCCTTGCCCTTACGCTTTGATACCACCACCTTCCCATCGCCATCGAACCCCCTCCCTTCTGATATCACGCCTCCGCAGTCCTTCATAGTGCCTGTATCCCCAAGTCGAGCCTCTCCTGAAACCTCCAGGAGGAGCCAAAGTCCTGAGATCATATTCGACATTGTCCTAACTGCTTCAAGTCGACGCTGCTCGACTTTGACTCAAGTCTCGCCCAACAGTAGTACAAGCTTCGCTTCACCCACTGCCATACCTAGATCGCCTAGGTATATACCCAGCTTGTCACCTCGAATTCCTCAGACATGTCCATTCAAGAACTGTAAATGGTCTCCGGTCAGCGGATCGGCATCATCCCGATCGTCAGTAACGTGAGTGACCGATTCTGTCCCATTTCATGAATACTCTTCTGACTCATTTCGATTATAGCCGGCATATAAGTCAACACCACAAACATCGCTGTGAGCGTGGTTGTGAGAATGTCGGGTTTCAAACTCTGCGTGATCGAGACCGCCACCACAACTCTGGAATCCACAGGCAATCCAACCAGGCAGATCATATGTACCGCTGTGGAGGGTGCGGCCACCTGGAACATCGTCGGGATAACCATCTGCGTCATCTCGGGACGTGCTCTTCGGTGCCATACGAGTCGAGCTACGTCTGCGGACTGTGTCGCCTTGATAGCGGCACCAATAAAGCCGAACACCACACACACGTCCAGATCTGCATGAAGCAGCGAGGTCGCAAGAAAACAACTCTAGCATCGTGCCCAATGGACACAGACACATAGGAATCGTGATTTCGTCTCCGACATCTCTCAACCTCCGCTGCATTCCGCCTCTATCTCTTCCTAACATTTCCCTAGGGAACGTTGATTTGTGGCTCAGTTTGTGGTCAATGCAGATGACACCAGCGTCTCCATACAATGGCTGACCAAGTGCCCTGCAGGGACTCGCTAGCTCTGCCCGCTAGTTCTGCCCGCAAAACAGCCGTGGTATTGTTTTGTTCGATTTATTTTCCTTGTTGTAAGGTGCTTTCATTGTGTTTGACCTGATCGGCCGTGACTGCGCTCGGTTTGGATAGTCATTGCCATTTCTGGGCAAGTGGAGGATGCTATAGTAACGGCACTGATCGTTGGTTTCCTTATGTGATATGCCCACATCTCAGTTTTGAAAGACAGAGAGGCATGGTTTCTTGGAGTTTTTCATTTGGAGCATGGCCTCCCTTTCCTACAGCGCCTGAAAATGGTAGTGTTACGCCCGTGGCGACGCAAAATTATGATGAAGTTTGTTCTTAGTTCAAAAAGCTTTAACGTGCACACAAAGGGAATAGAAAGCCCTACCCATTGAACCAACAGCCTTCTTGAGGATGTACACGTATAGCCACATACTCCGGCCACATGTGTTGTATCGTCAAGGTCATTTACGTCGCGGTAACATGGTGCATTTGTCACCGCTGTCAAAGCCAAGCAAGGTCCCAAACATATTGGTATATGACACGCTGCACAAGACGTCGTAACCAGGTCTCATAAGACGTCTGGAGTCAGGAGATCTCTGCTGGAGCATGAGTTTCTCTTAGAATTACCCTTGTTTTCGTTTGGCAATAGGCAACTCGATCTACGATCGTTCAATCTTGCATTTGAAGCTCTTTGCACTATGGCAAGAGGGTCTATGTCTGGATTGAAACTTTATTATGCTAATCTGGATCCACCGGGAGCAGACAAGAGTTGCCGGATAGGGACAATGAAACGATTTTTGCCAGATGATGAGGATGTTCAGTGCTATGCCATACTTTGACTTGTCGTAGCAGTCAATTGATGTAGAGATTCGACTGTGAGCAGGCGTCTTCGATGTAGGTATATCATCAGCTGAATGTGGTGATGGGGGAAAATATTCATACACAAAAAAGATCACCCCCTGCAAGTACCGCTTCCTTTCTTCGAACCGTGTCTTCTAAAGCAACGCTTATATTGTCAAGTCCCCTACAGACACGCGCGTGATGGTACTCAAGACGCTCTGTTGCCTTGACACCCTTGCTCTTCATCAACCGTTCTTGCAGCTTGCGCGCCGAGGATCTCTTCTCCGCTTGCTTTTCACTCAGCCATTTCTCTTTTCGAGCTAGATGATCAATTTCTTCTCGCCTTTCTTGCACATGGTAGTGCTGGTGCAGGGCACCCATTAATGTACGGACATCGTCCAGCTGGTCAACGAGCGATTGCTCATGTTCAGCTAATATTTTAGTTGCGACCGTGCGCTGGAAGGATTGGTCTTCATAGTGAGCCCATATCGACATTTCGACTTCAAAGATATTGCACTCCCTAATCTTCCACGTCATATTCATAATAGTATGCCCGTTGAGCTTGAGGTACTCGTCGATCTCTGTGCGGCTGCTGAAGCTCGGGTTGGCGGTCTTGGGTAGAACCGCAAGCTCTTCGGATTCTGTGGCTTCATAATCTTTGAGCTGGTCTTTCTTTCTAGCCTTTCTCCATCGATGGCGCTTGCGCTTCGGCATGGATACCGGACCAGATACTGGCGATTCGGGGTCATTAGGTATCGCTGGCGGTGTGACAGTGCCGGCCGCGGGTGGACCTTGCTTTCTTGGTGTTTGAAAGAGGCGCCGTACCTCAGAAGTTTCCCAGAAGATCTTGGACCTAGCCGGTGGCTGCTTGGAAGAGAGCGACGGGAATTCAGTGACGTTATGTAACCCTTTGAAGGACTCAGGCCGCCGGGTACCTTGTTGGGCTTGACTCTGTGCTGTGTGTTGCTGGGCTGTTGAGGGAAATGGTGATGATGTGTCGCAGGGGTACACGATGAACCTCTTTCCGTCTTGCCAGATGTCGCATACGTTCTCTCGCCGAATGAGACGTTTCATGTGTCTTTTACGCGCATCTCTGCACTTTCCTGAAAGCTCTGCCAGGCTGTACATTTTGGCCACCAGCCTCATCTCGGGGGCCCTCAGGTCGTTGACCGCATATGTTCTCTCTCCTGGCGACTCATGCTCCTCAAGAAGCGCACCAAGCTGAAAGCAACTGCCGATGATAGCTCCCGAATAGGCTTCGTTGGGAAGCTGAATTGAACTTTTGTCCTGTCTCACCAGGGCGCAGTCATGTGCACACTCATTCGTTGACCTATCGGATTGTTCTGGAGGCCAAGTAGAGTTCTCCTCCACGTCTGGTTTGCTGAAACGGGATAGGTGTTAGTGGAAAAGAGTCATATGAAGCTATCAAGCCACTTACTGCTCCTTGAAGTCATCGATTAAATCAGCGACGCCCCCCTGCATAGCCAAAGTTATCCAAGTGTTTTGAAGCTTTTCCTTCTTTAATTTTCTTCCTTCGAACTCTTTAGACCTCTTTGGAAAACGGAAGGCGCTTGTTGAAAGCCTCCGGAAAACCTTGAGAGACAGGAGGCCTGCGTCCCCAATCTTTACCCCCAACACCGGTGCGTTTCCATCCTGCGATGGTTTGACGACCAAACGCGTCGTTGATTGCGGTGTCATCGTTTTCATCTCTAGCAATATCGAGCTGTTGATCAGAGATCACAGTCGTCTGCAAAAGCTGCTTCTTGCTTCGCTCATGCAGAATGCGCTTCTTGTGTTTTCTTTTCCAAGCCTTGGATGAAGGCTTTTGTAATGATGGTTGGAAGTCACGACGCTCGGCAAAGTCTTTTCCCTGTTTATTGTACAGGGCCTTGGGTGACCTGGGCTTGATGTTAGATTTGGTAGTTTCAATGTCTTCGTGTCATTGACGTGAACTGGATTTTGTCATTGAGGGGAAAGGTCACGATGAAAAAGAAGACATTGGGAATTGAACGGACTTTGTATTACGGTGCTCTGGAACAGGGCATGCTCATCCTATTGTCTCTCTTTATCGGTCGTGTCGTCGTTCTACTGGGCTGTACAGTGGCCTGTGCCGTCTTCACGGAGTCTTGAGTGTCATAGCCTTATGACCCAGTGAGAAACATAGCATGGGATTCAGTGTGAGCAATGGAAGGCATCAAACGCTAGGAAATAATGAAATAATCAAATGAGTACACAAAATGTACACATAATATATCCATGTGCTATGTGATGATTCCAAAAGGTGAACTTTTGCCATTCGGGCAGCAACCATTGCTGCAGACACTGTTGCTGACACTGCCCCATCGCCCTGCGACTGAGGACATTTACCAGATCCAATCATTGCTGAGGACATTTACGACAGCCAATCAACTCGACACAGCGAGCTTGGCGCGCTATGCATGAGCCACGCACCTGGACCGCGACAAACCAATCTGAATGGTTGCAGCCGGCCGCGCTTTATTGCTCACTAGATCCCTACCGCCTCAATTTCTCAAGAACAAGGCAAACCAAGTTCGAAAGCAGAACGTACTTCAGAACTCACCCTCTCCTTTATGCTAATACGTCAAAATCTCCCAAGTCAGGTATTGACTACGACAACAGTAACACTATAACCCTATGTACCTAGGTAGCGACAGAGCACCAGGCAAAGCCCTAAAGCAATAGCCATCAAGGGATGGCAGTTTGGAATCCTTCTGATCTTCGGCTACAAGGCTAACTTCTTCATCATCGATATCAACCGCGCCGCTAGAGATCTGATGAGAAACATTGAAGGTTATTATAGCGCATAGCTTTCGCCGACAAAAGAATCAAACCACTTCCATGGCACTACCGCCATCGACCAACTCGCTCTCTCTCGTACTGATGCTCCGAATAGTCGTTCCATGAACTGCCCGAATGAGCAGCCACGCCTGAAATCTTTCGCCCGGTGAACTTGACATGCCGACCTACGCAAGGAAGAGCGGCGACTGCAGTAAAGCTGGCCAAATTCCCGCCCTTGAATGTGATGGTTCCCGGCTCGTCTTGGAAATAAATCATGCCCTCTCCAGTCTCACGACATCTTGACCTCAACATGTACGTCAGGCATTGGGCTGATGTTGTCTTAACCTTCTTTGACGGTTGGCCGCGGCCCTTGGGGGCGACAGCTCCTCTCTTAGTGCCCATGGTTGGCTTCTCATTATACCCAAGCTCGTCGTCGTCATCATCCTGCTCGTCGTCATTCTCGTCGTCATCGTTGTCATTGTCGTTCTCTTCGTCGTTCTCTTCGTCGTCCCAATAGTATTCTTTCTCAGCTTCGCGGTCGAGTTTTGCGCAATAATCGAGTATGGCGTTTTCTTTCAAACTGATGACCATCACCCCCTCGAGTACCCCGAATTCAAAATCCGCTTCAAAGACGTCGGGGTCTTCAGTCGGGCGAATATCGAGGTTTAGGTCGTCTGCCTGATCAGGCCATTCCTTCTCGATTTCCTCGCAATCTATAATGTAGCTGCCAACGGGAGAGGCTTTCTGATTCTTCTTGAGCGATCTCAAATAATCTGAGTGCATCTCCGAGCGCTCGGTGTCACGCTCCTCTTTGGCGTCTTGCAGGTTCTTCGCCTCTGTGGCCGCGTGCCCACTAGCTGCCTTGGACACGGCCCTTTGATCCCAACCCAGGAAGATGGTTTGGGTCTTCGGGCCCGAGCCAGTCGCTTGGTGTAGACCCGAGATCTTGCTGGCGGCCTCGCGTAGTTCACCGGCGCGATAGGAGCTGAATCGGGGAAGTGGGATACCCACTATTGTGCTTGCTTTTGTGGGATCCGGTTCTCCATTAGACAAGAAGAACTTTTCCATGACCCAGTTCGGATGGTCTGAGAGCTCTTCAGGTGTGAGTTTGTCAAGCCACTCCGCATGCATTTGTTTTTGCAACGTGGTGATGTGCTCCGGGACTTTGTCGCATTTCCCGGCTTGAAGAACTTTCTTCATCAAAAGAGTTCCGTTGCCAGAAAACTCCTCTTCCTCGTATTGGACACCATAATGTTTCAATTGACCACGAACGAAATAATAACTGGTTCCTTGACCGGGACGAAGCTTTGGCAAGAACATGCTTCGAAGATGTGAGCCTTCGACACGTTCTACGCGACCAGGCAGGGCATAAAACCTGCCATATGCACATTCGAAGCCATCTCTGGCCACTTCGTCGTAGGGCATGGCGATTGTGGTTGGGAGTGATCTTCAGGAAGGGCACTGAATCAGTACTCGATAATGTTGAAAGTGAAGGAGATGGCAGCTGATGACAAGTAGAACCACCTCCGTGGAGAGCACAAAGAAGAGGAACCCCACGGTTGTCCGTAATGGAATGTTTGGGGATGGGGAAATCCCAAACTCAATCAGACAATGAGGATTCCTTTGCTTCAGAGTAGCCTCAAAGAATCTCTTTCTGGCTAGCAAATGGAGTGATGGCGTCAACGTAGTTGATATTACAAGTCAATATTTAGGTAGAGTAATGTGATGGATGGAAGTTGACACGTAGAATTGCCCCTCGGCATCATGGTCGTGTTATTCATTCACAAGTAAAGAAGTACTGCAGGCAACTTCGACCAACCTACCTAGGTTACCTAAATTAGGTGTATCTAGGTACTCTGCACCAACTTACCTACCTACATATGTACTTAACCTAGATAGCTACCAGCTCGCCCCAGCAACCACCACGTAGAAACCATACAATCATACGGCCAGAAGTTGACCTGAATCTTCCAAGTTTTGTCTCGGCATAGTACTACCACAATAATGCGAGTTGTTTCCTAACACTCGACTGACAGCGGCTCTTTTGCATTAGTTATGGGGGTAAAACTTTTACTTGCGCAAACTCATTTCGACTGTGATAACCATGCTACTCTATGACCTCCAATTTGGTTTTTTGTGATTACTTTGCTCTCCCAACCTGTTGCAAAGTCTATTCTCGGACAAAGCTATCAGTCTTGAGGAATATATTCGACACTGCATTGGAATCTTTCGAGACGAAGAATGGTATACAGTACCGCACGACTGGCTTTATCGAACGATATATCCCAACTCGCACACAGAGATCCTGAAGTCGACCATAATTCGAAAAAGCACCGTAAAACGGGCAGCCTTGGGAATTAACACTGCTTTAGTTCTCATCTTGGTGGAGAAGTAGACCGGGGATCTGGACAGCCGGACACTGGGGACAATTCATGCACAGCTCTCTCGGGAAGGCTTGAAGGCGTTTCTAGACACAAGCGAGGCAAAGTACTGTCTTGTACTTTGGTCTGGTATGGAAGATGGGTACAGTATTACCGGAAGGACGATAGTACTGCTCATGTGGTGACCTACATGTGCTACAACGGCTCGATTGACTTGTTACTCAAAGTGCAGTTTATTCATAAACACCACTAAAGTTTCCGTCGGGTCGTTCTTTTAATTGTTAAAAAACCAACAAAGACCAGTGATTCACTTGAATTATTGCAAACCGAAAGGACATTTTCCTACGAGCGGGTAAAATCGTCGTCACGCGTCGCGATTATGGCTTAGAGAGATTTTCAAGGCAGGCACTGGACGAGCGATCTTGGGATGGGTGAGATAGCAGCGGAAGGTAGTGCTAAAGGAGCCATTTAAGCGAGATGCAGTGGGATGAAGCACCGTTATGGGGCACTATTAGAGCTGAAAATACTCTCTTCCACTGGGGTGGGGAGCTCTCAAATTCGACCGAACGACCCTGTTTTGTACGCTTGGGGAGGCCTTGTATAGTCGTTTTCAGTCCACGCTTGTCACGCCTGAGAACGGGAATGGCGATTACAAAAACTTGAAGGGCAGTATTACTGTGTGTATTTTGGTAGCGAAGTTCGGAATAGAAGAACGTATCTACTTTAAGCGCATGAGTCTCGCGGGTTGCCGACGTAAGCAACTAACTTAGGCTACGGCTTCTAATAATCATACGCAGGTTGAACCCGGAACAAGGCCAAACTCTTTTGCATACCTACGCAGTGAATCACAAAAGCTCAAAGCCCGTACCGGCAATCTCACCCAACAAACCCTTCTCATTGAGAGTCTTTGCCCTTTCTTCATCCCAGAATACAAAGCCGGACCATCTCCACCTCTCAAAGATCTGCTGGGTAGCTTGATAGGTATCAGCCGCGGTACCGTCGGGCGGTGGTGGAAGCAAGTCTCTCCCCCATCGGTCCCCGTCGTGTCCGACTTTGACTTGCATCCATCCCCACGGCGGGGAGATTGGGGCGTTCGAAGCGAGGTTGCACGGGACCGACGGCGGCGGAGGACTTCGGGTCAGGTATTCGGATCGGACTTGATGGCTGTAGTGGAGAAACTTGTACGGCGCGTATGCCATCTCACCGCTGGTGACATCACGCCAACGCAGTATTCTGGCCATGAGCTCCGGGTCGTGCGCGGTGGACTCGACAATCTTGCACCGCAGCGACAGCAGCTTCGGGTAGTAGTCCTTGAAGTACCGCGCTCTCGGAGCGGAGATTTCCTGCACAGCACCTCCAACGGGCGCGGCATCGCGCAACGCCCGCCGCGTAGCTGTCCACCACGCTGGGGTCGGGGGCACCCCTTCCTCCGTCTTCTCGCAATTGACTAAGGCGCTGCAGAGGGCATAGGCAAAAGTGTCGGCCTGCGAGATCTGTTCCATCTCCCAGGCCTCGAAGAGTCCCAGGACGCGGGTGACGAGGAAGCCTTGGTCGAATGGCGGCAGGCCCGGCGCGCAGTACAGGTTCAATATGACTTGACAACGTACGAAAGCCTGCGCTAGCTGATGGCGCTCTGCGATGCTTAGGCTTCTGCTGCCGGCCGCGGAGCCTAACACTTGCTCAAAGTACGCAAACCTGACGCGCGCGTAGAGGTCGACGAAATACTGGACCGTCCGGTTTATTTGCACCAAATGTTCTGCTTCCGACTCTGTGATGCCCCTCAGCCACTCCCGTCTGTCTGCCAAGAGGCGCTCTCTCCAGTCCGCCATAGTCTCTTCCAACCTTGCGCAGTAGAGTTTACTGTTCCCCGAGGAGAATGGCTGCCTCTCTGTGTGTACTAGGACGAGCGCATCCCTCGAAGCGGGGCCGAGATCGTTGTGAGAGATACCTGCAAGAATGGGACCCTTGGCCAATAAGAAGGCCCGATATACGAAGGGCGAGGCATGAATAAAGGCGTTGAGATCCTCGACCGATGTGATTGCTGCCAGCAGGAGTATGAGGGCATTAGTGTGCAGGGACTCGAGCTTGCACGACGCCATTGGGTGCTCTGATTATGGTGTACCTAAAACCGAGCAAAATGAGAAATTTCTGCTCGGGAGTTGTTTTGTGGTGAGTAGCTTAGGACGTCAAGTAGTGAGACGAGCAGGAGCTGCTCATTTATATATACGACTGGGTAAGGAACTCGCCCCACTCTTTCGGGACCAATTTATTTCTAGCACGAGCATCACTTCTACCGATATTGACATACGACAGGGAGGGGAAAATGAGATTAAATCTTGAATGAAGGATTCAGGTGAATTTCTTTTATGGCGGTTCGTATTGAGACGAATATTCCCGTGGCAGAAGAGTTTCAAGCATGGGGTTTCTGTTGCTCCGCGTGCTCAGGATTGAATTTAATTTTCAATTTAATTTTTGGTCCTGTTTCCGACTCTGAACTTGGAGTCCGGGAAGGGAGCATAAGTTTGCATATCGTATTAGAGTGAAAACTAATTAGGATTGCAGAATCTGTGCAGGGCTTTCTCTCTCCAATACAATTGGAAACACTATCTGTCGATGGGCAAACCTGCATTGGTATTCCTCCCCATCTAGTTACACTTGCCAAAACCTCGTTGACTAAGCAGAGTTAGTATTCTCAAATCATTGATTTCTCTTCCCATTCAATAGTAAGGATTCACTCACCATCCTGTGCCACAGTGGTCAGAGGTCTTTCCACAAAATCCGCTCGAGCTACAGCACTGTCCGTCAAAGCTGCCGCCCGCACAAGTCAGGCCAGCCTTTGCTCCACAAGAGCCGTCGTTTGTGGGGATGTTTGCCGTCAAACAGGCGCTCGAAGAACCCTTTTGGCTGTTGGAAATGTCAGCAACTGATCCCTGAGGCGTTGGATGTGCCATATGAGAAAGAAAAAGGTAAGAAGCGAATATAGAACGCGCAAGACTCACCATCCTTGGCCGCAGTGGACGCCAGTACTACCACAATTACCAGTAAGCGAGCAGCAGTTTCCGAAGCCAGAGCCCACGCATGTCTTCCCATTCTTGCTACCACATGAGCCATCTGTCGAGATACTACCGGATCCATTGTTGCAGATACCAAAGCTTGCGTTGCAGCCGGCTCCGCAGTGATCGGTATCTTTACCACAGAATCCTGTCGACGAGCAGCAGTCTCCAAAAGTCGAGCCCTTGCAGGTCTTGCCATTCTTGCCACATGAACCGTCTGTTGATATGTTGCTTGCACTGGTGTCACACGTTCCAAAGGCCGACTGGCAACCGGCTTGGCAATGAGTGTCACTGGAGCCGCAATATCCGCTCGACGAACAACAATCTCCGAACGTCGAACCCTTGCAGGTCTTGCCGTTCTTTCCACACGATCCATCGGTAGAAATGTCGCTGCTGCCGCCATCGCACAGACCGAAGGATGCCTGACAGCCGGCGCTGCAGTGGTCGCTGCTCGTACCGCAAAAGCCGCTGGATGAGCAGCAGTCACCATACGTCGACCCCGTACAGATCTTCCCGTTTTTACCGCAGGACCCATCTGTAGAAATGTTGGTAGGAGCCGAACAGTCACCAAAGGTAGACTGACAACCAACGCCGCAGAAGCCGTCGTCAGTTCCGCAGTAGCCGCTGGAGGAACAGCAGTCACCAAAACTCGAGCCTTTGCAGACCTTGCCATTCGCGCCGCATGAGCCGTCTGTCGTGACATTTGCTGTGGCTGAACATGCGCCAAAGCCAGACTGACATCCGGCACCGCAGAAGCCATCCGTACCTCCGCAATAGCCATTGGAAGAACAACAGTCGCCGAAAGAAGACCCTTGGCACGTCTTGCCGTTGGTTCCGCAGCTGCCATCGGTAGAAACGTCACCGGATGTCCCATTGCTTGTACAATTACCAAAGGTGTTCTGGCAGCCGGCGCCACAATGTGCGTCCGAGGAACCACACCAGCCCGTGGAGGAACAGCAATCTCCAAATGTTGACCCTTCACAGGTCTTGCCGTTGCTGCCACATTGTCCGTCGGTACTGATGGAGTCGTCTACACCTCCGCAAGTACCAAACAACGTCTGACAGCCGGTACCACAATGGCCGGTCGTGTCGCCGCAGAAACCGCTAGACGAACAGCAGGCACCATACGACGCACCCGTGCAATTGTACTGATTTGTGCCGCCGCAAGAGCCGTCTGGTGATGGACTACCAGGTCCAGGCTTGGGGGCCGCGGGTGCATTACAGTTGCCCGCTAGAGGTTGACTTTTGGCCGGGGCGGACGCCGATTGATTAGCTTCTAGATCACCATTCTGATAATATGGAGGTGGCATGTACTTACCATCCTTCGCCGCAGAAGGCGTTGGACCGACCACAGACGCCGTCTTTGGAACAGCAAGCACCCCAGGTGGGAGTACACACCCAGCCGGTCGTTCCGCCACAGGTGCCATCTTCCGTCTCTACGCCTGTCGACCATGCAGGCAGTGAAGATGTGGTTGTCGACTGAGAAGCCGCCAGTGCTGGCAAGAGCCAGAAGAACGCAAATGTCTTCATGTTTGGGGTGATTATGAATGAGCGACTTTCTGGCAGGCTGGTAATCCGTCTTTGGGAGTTGTGCTTTATAATATAGCGCCGTTACTTGTTTCTCCTGATACGATGCCACTAAGTGTCCTTCTGATATCGTGTGTCTGCCAGGTAATTCCTCCTCGAATAGCACCACTAGTCATTTCTGTGTCCTTTTCTACGGCACCGGGACATGCGTCACTTTCGGTTAGAAGAAAGGATCGCGGGAAAGATGGACCTGGCAACTGCATCCTGCCGAGAGCTATAGTCTCGGCCGCGTTCGGCGAAAGTATGATGTTGCCGAGACCTAGAGATATCAAATTATTCTTACCCCTGTTGCTTGGCAAATTTAACTCGATACGAGGTTGTACGTACCCTAGACACAATCATCACATAATGTTCTATATATAATTGAATGCACAAGTCGTATAGCAGTGGACTGAATGCGGGTATGTTCGAGAATCCAGCCTCAAGCGACACTCCGCAAAAGATGGCATTTTCAAACTATTGAAGTCTCGTTACCACGAGCCAACATATCCCACGCGTACGAGCCAAAATTGCCTACTAGTTACGTATAAAGAATTACCCAAAACACTGCAAAAGACTCCTGATCTTGGGCCTTTCGAACACTGTGTATCGCGACAAACCCAGCCTTTATGTATGGCTCTACGTGGTTGAGCAAAGCTTTCCGACATGAAGAAGGAATATACTAATGCAGTTGTGTGTGTTCCTAATGACACAGTGCAAAATGATTGACTCAACACATTCATTCCTTCTATCTGGTCAACTTCTCGGATCATTATGTTCAACACGGTATTCTAGCGTGCGCACCAGGCTGGGATGCTTGCACTATTGTGTAGACACCTCGCAACCACTGGACTGATACTATTAGTAGCTAAACTTGAGCATCGCGGCGGGTCATCTCCGCTACAGAAAATCTGAACTGCCTGGGTAGGATTGGCTTGGCCCGACGAAATGCGGGCCGTCGCGCGTATGTACCTTGCACTCACGTATGTACCTTGCATAGTCCATTAAGCTAAAATTCAAGCTTATTATCTCGCCTTGAATGGGGCTTAAGAAATTAGCGATTTACAAGGCTAGGCGAACCGAGAATCCTTTTGCCAAGCATCACGGCCTATAAGTCAAGGTTATTGGTTGAGAATACCCAAACCCGCATCGTCGAGACGACTATTGAAGCTATGAAGACGAAGGATTAGACGACTACGGGCCCCAAAACTTACTCGCAAGTCCGGCAACAAGATGCCTAAAGCCTCGGCGATAATTTTGGTCGTTTTGCATGCTGACAAAGATTAGAGCATCTACGACGGTCGCTTTGAATGCCTTTGCTGGCAATCGTGCGAGTGCTGGTTTTTTGATTGTGCCTGGAGCACAGGAAACCAATCTTATAAGAATGGCGCCTCCCATGATCACCTTTGAGATCGTATTCTTGTCCACAAGCAAGTATCAGCAGCCATGCGGTCGCAAGCAAGAAGCGCCGCCATAGGGGCCTTCATGGGCCTCTTCATCCTTTGTCTTCCTTTTCTCTTCTCTGACAGCCAGCTTGGAAGTCGACAGAGACTAAACCCGCGTGATATCTACAAACGCGACCTATTTCAAGAAGGTACAGCCCAATTGAGCTCTCCGGCCACGTATGCTGACTCGGAAATCACTGACCTGGACCGCAAATGGTGTAGAACAATTCGACATTTCGGCCATTGACATGACCAATGCTACTGGTGGACATGGCTTCACACAGTCAACGACGCCTTGGTCCGTTTTTGCTACTTCACACTCGCCTTCTAGTCTGCATTCACTAGAAAGACGTGGTGATGGACCCCTCTATTGTACCGATACCCCCTGTATCGATGGCAGGTAAGTCGCGTCCCAGCCCAACAGCGCCAGACATTGGTGATGTTGACAGACGAACAGCTGCTGCGGACCAGCTGGGATTTGCGGATATGGCCCAGATTTCTGTGGCGATGGTTGTACCTCTCAGTGCAATGCCACAGCCATGTGCGGACAGTACAGCGAAGATGCCGACATGCCATGCGGTATGAAGCTCTGTTGCTCAGCGACAGGATGGTGTGGAGTCAGTACATCTTTTCTTTGGCTATCCTCTCGACTCTCTTCCTGCAACTCGAAGCTGACCTTTTGCCTTTCAGACTACCGAGGACTATTGCGGTAACGCTGATCCTCTCCATGGTACCTTGCCTTGCCAGGCTGGCTACGGCTCTTGTGCCATCACCGGCCCCCCTTCATGTGCCTCGGGCAGCGGATCCAGCGCAAAACGCAAGATTGGTTACTATCAGTCATGGAACGTTCGTGATCGAAAGTGCAACAAGGTGTCTCCTGATCAACTCAATACGGATGGCTATACTCACTTGTTCTTCTCGTTTGCCTCCATGGACCCCGTGACCTTTCGCATCGCTCCTGCGCATCCCGGCGATGTCCAACTCATGAAGGACTTTACGGCACTCTCCAAGGAGGGTAAGCTGCAAACTTGGATCGCTGTAGGCGGTTTTGACTTTAGCAACCCAGAATCTACTACTCACACTACTTGGTTTGTCATGGCCCACAGTTCTTCATGAAGCCACAAGTATTAATACCATCCAGGAGCGACATGGTCTCGACAAAAACGAACAGAGCAGCGTTCATCAACTCAACCAAGGAGTACATGGATACGTATGGATTTCAAGGCGTCGATCTCGACTGGGAATACCCAGGTGCTCCGGAAAGAGGCGGGAAGAAGCTCGCTGACACTAGGAACCTATCTCTGTTGGTTAAAGAGATGCGCACAGCATTCGGCACTGCTTACGGTATCAGTGTGACCCTTGCCCCGGACTACTGGTACTTGAGATGGTTCGACGCCAAGGCGATGGAGGCCAATGTCGATTTCTTTGGATTTATGGCTTATGGTAGGATCTTGTCGTACAATTCTCTCCGTCTAGTATCTGCTACTGACACATAAACACATGACAGACCTTCACGGCTCGTGGGATGCGGACGTCAAGACTCTCGGCAGCTTGGTGCGCGGCCAAGCCGACATCCGGGAGATTTCTAAGAACACATTGCCTTTGTGGTTTGATGGACTCAACCCGGCAAAGCTCAACTTTGGGCTTGCCATGTACGGCAGAGGTTATACACTTTCCGATCCCGCTTGTAATCAGCTACTGTGTCCATTCAGCGGTCCTAGCAAGCCAGCACAGTGTACAGCCTTCAACGGAGTCATGTCTCTCGTGGAGATCAAGGCACTTATTAAGGAGCGTGGCATCGAGCCCCAATACATTGAGGAAGCCATGATGAAGCAGATTACGTGGGACGACCAGTGGGTCGGCTATGACGACGAGGATACCTTTGCGGCCAAGATGGACTTCGCCGACAGCCTGTGCTTTGGTGGTACCATGGTCTGGAGTATTGACTTTCAGGAGATCGGTTCGGGCGGGTAAGCCATCACTTGAACGCATAGTACTGATCGCATTGCTCCAGTCTACTAATAATTTGGTGATATAGCCCCGAAGACGAAGATGGCGACCAGGGAGAGATTGTCTACATTGGTACCGAAGTGTTCCAGCAACCCACAGCGCAATGCTCAGCTCCCTGCGTCATGGTTCTTCCTCCTAGCAAGTTACCCTCCACCACGACCATCTCACTGCCAAAGTACACCACTTCAGTTGAAGTCGGATCGTCGACCATGGTGAACGGCGTCACGAGTTTCGTTGTGACGACCACGACTGTGACACTTACCTTGACACCGATCGTCACGGATGAGTTTCCCATGTACAATGTCCCGGTGTCGTCGGGCCAATCGAGCGGTGGCTCTATTGTCGCCGTCCCCAGCGTCTCGGTACCACCTACATCTATTGTCCTGACCAATGGAGACGGTCAAACAAGCACTCGAGTTCTGACCTTGCCTCCTTGGCCGGCTGTCACTCGTGGACCGATTGAAACAGGCAGTGGCGGCACCAGCGGTGGCAGCAGCGACGATGGTTCTCCTGTCACATTCACCATACCCCCTGAGTCGCCATACACCAAGCCAGCGATCTATGCCAACTGTGCTCATAGCACAGTTTATGTCGCGGAAGTGGGTGCAGTAATCACTTTGCAGGATTGTCAAGGAGTGACAACAATGGACTGGAACTGCCCGGTTACTAAAACGGTTGAGATAGAGGCCGCGACGACTGTCAATTTCGAACTCGGCTGCACAGCTTGGAAAGGTACTGGTTACAGTGCTGTTCCGACAGGGACCGCAGGAGGGGATACAGGAACAACCTCCACCATTTCGGGCTTGCCTCTATATGCGACCTGGCCCGCCGGCGAGCTTATCTGGGTTGAGGACGAACCCGAGGACAACAATGACGACAAGACGACGACTTGCAACCTATGGTTCTTTTTTGTAAGCCCCGCGCTCATATGCTCTGTATGAGCCTCATGACTGAACTGGCTAACACTTTTCTGCGCACAGATCTGCATTTCTTGGGGTGACATCAAGATTGGAGGCTGGAAATGGGACTTCCCTCCTGGAATCCTGCCCCCAGGCCCACCTCCCACGATCAAGTTCCCCCCTTCCTTTTCCATCAAGGGCAATCTGCCAGGGCCTTGGCCTCGTATCACGTATGTATACGAAAAAGAGCTTCCTTCAAAACGGTGACGATCTGACTTGTTGCAGTATAGGAAAAAATGGCGTGGCCACGTACCCAACCGAAAAGCCCACGGATTGTACGAGTTCAACCGCCGAAGTGTGCATCACCACCACATCGTTCAGCGCCACGGTTACTGGCAGAACGACCCAGACAGCCACATCCGTCGTTTCAACCTGTACCCCCGTCGTGGGGTGCAACGTGGAAGATGACGACACGACGACGAGCGTGACCACGCGCGCCGGCTGTACGGCTAGCACGTACCTGGGTCGCAGAACTGTCGTGGCGGCTGTGCCTGCAGAGGCTACAGCGGTATCCGAAAAGTCGCATGAACTGGACGCTCGCGCGGGACCATACGACGGCAAATGCGTGTATGACGATGTGATTCTATATCCCAAGAACCCAACGAATGGCGACGAAGTAGACTCTCTTGTTGAGGGGCTGGGTTATTTCAGCAGACACGGCGGCGATGCCGAACCCGGTAGTGATGATGCGCTGTCGACGGGTATAAAGTATGGCTATGGAGGCGGCTTTATGGCGTATATATTCCTGAAGGAGATAAAAGTATCCATTCTACCAAGCTTGATTCGAGAATTGAACTTTCGAAGATCGTTGGTAAGCATACCTACCGCTCGCCTACCCTCTTTCGGCTTTTGTCGAGGAAAAAGCAAGGAAAGGAAATCACACCCTTTTCCTTTTCGTTCTTTCCATCAGCTGCTTCTTTTGATTTCATGACAAGGGGAAAAGAGAAATAGTAGCTAACTTTCATCTACAGGTCAAGGATGCCTATGGAATCTTCACCTACAACGACGAGAACAACTATCAGGGTACCACTGCAGATGCATCAACCAGTTCAAGAAATATTATCGACGAGGAAGATATCGTTGAAGGTCATCAAGATGACTTGCAGCTCAGCAAGAGAGCTGAGCGGCAAAGCAATTACTGGGAGCTGTCTCAGATGTCTGTACCTCCAGGTGTCGCTTGGAGCAAGTCAGCGACCCTACCTGGCGGCCCATTCACCGAGAGCTACGACACAAGCTTCGGAAGGGGACAGGTGATCTACGTCGTCGAGGACGATTTTGTGGACGATGCGGTGAATATAGTCATCTCCGTTTCTGCATATGATGTGGCTACTAATCCATGATGCACAGGAATTTGCACTTACCTATCATAGTCCAGACGGTGGAACTGTTACCAGAAGCGCTGTACACAAAATCCCAATGGGCGAAAACGAGGACTTTGGCGATATTCATAGGGGCGCAGCAAAGACAAAACACGGCTCCGAAGTGCTTAGCAAAGTGTGGGGTGTCAATCTCGGCCTCGCCAAGAATGCACAAATCATTCTGCCACTGAATGCAAACGGCGACCCTACCGAGAGGAGGAACAAGATCCAAGACTTGTATCTCAACAGTCTCGTTCGCGTCCTCCAAGACATTGATGATAATTACGAGGGAAGGGAGAGTGATTGCATCATCAACATGTCCTTTGGGTGGATGGCTGAGGAGATGGACTACATGCACCCGGCGCACTACGAAACCTTGTGTAAGTCTTCCAGCTTCCCGCAAGGAAGATAACATCTGTATATCTCTACAGCTTTTTGGGCCAAGACTAATGCTTGCGATTTCTCTGCCATTTAGATCAGCTATTGAAGGAGTTCGACAACCGCGGCATTGTCCTGGTCGCGGTATCTCACAATTACGACTTGAAACCTTTTGGTAGAGGCAGGCTTGATGGGTGGCCAAGTAGGTTCGGCAATCCCGGAGCACCTGCTGCGGAGAGTCTGCCAAACTTGATCGTAGTCAGTGGCATCGACCAAAATACCCGGGTCTCGCCCGTGAATCCATATGAGCGTTGGCTCGTCACAGCACCTGGATGGGACGTTAATGTTCCGGGAGGAGGCACCGCCGATGGCGCTTCACTGGGTGAGTTGTGATTCCCCTTATCGTTTGTCCTTTATGCCATGATAGTACCAGTCTTCGGTATTGTTACAAATCCCTCACCTCTGGCAATTGACTTTCGCCCTCTCTCGATCATTACACTTTGCTACACCATTGTCATATTTTCAAATCAGGAGGTTCCCTTCCGATCATCCCTCTCAATAGCCAGTTAGCTGTACCACCTTTGTTTTCCATCTTAACATTTTCCCCTTCGTTCCCTTATCACTGTTCTTTCACACATCATACGGGCCTTACATCCTTGGCATGAAAAATTGCACGCAGAAGGCCGGACGCTAACCATATGTCAAAATAAAATGTAGCCGCTCCTCTTGTTGCCGGTGTGATTGCCTACTGGAGAGGGCTTCCGAACATGAAGCAACAGTGGAAAGATGAGCTTCGTGACCCAGCCAATGTGAAGAAGCTAGTGCGCTTTATGCAACGCAACATCCCATCCCCGGGTATCGATGTCAATCGAGGTGGACAACCGCGGTTGGACAAACCTCAGGTGCCTTTCATTTGGACTGGTCGTGTCAAGGATGGCGATTGCCTGGTTGACCCGACGCTCAAAGGTTGTCCCGTATTCACTGAAAGCCTTGCTGATCTTGAGGAGTTTGGTTCCATGGCTTGTGGATCATGAGCTTCCAAGGCACGCAAACGACAGAATGGGGGGCAGGTCTGTGTGGTCAATCCTGGTGGTAATGGTGGCAGCGGCCAGGGACCGAATCAGAACGGGTTCACAATCAGCTATAAGCCAGGTCCCGTCTCGCCGACATGTACTTCCGGATGTGGAACCAGCTGCAGTGGTTACTTCTGCGAGCCTACGCCGACAGGCAAGCCGCCGGGCTACTACGACCCGCTGGATCCCGACCATCCATTCTTGTCGGATCTGCCGACCCTGGCACCGACACCTACGGCGACGAGCTGCGCTTCTACCGAGAAGACAACGTCCACGGTGATGTGTGCTGGCGGTAACGGCCACTCGGCTTGTGTCACGAGACAGGTGTGCACCAAGACGTCTGAGGCGACGGTGGAACCAACGCCGACAAGGCCACCCAAAGACTCTGGCATGACCTGCTACCGGGACAACAATGCGGACGGCAAGTGGAAGACCTTTACGTTCGCCGAGGGCGAGGCCATGTACGCCAGCACGTGCGACTCGGGGCTGCAGCTCATCACCAACGGCCAGGGCTTCATCGGCGGCGGCGGCGACGACGACAACGGCCTCCGCATGGCGTTCCGGTGGGCTGACGACCAGAGCGGGTGCAAGGGCAAACAGGCTTTCGACCTTGACAAGCCCTGCCACCAAGGCTTTGCAGCCATCAATGACCAATGCGATGCAGGCTATGATAGCAGCTACGGAGGCACGTATAGAATGCAGACCGACTATGGTTGCGTTCAAGTTAGCCTGGGCAGATCCGACACAGGCTAAGTGCTCATAACAACAGAATTCTGCGCACGATAGGTTGTTATGATCAAGAAAGAAACACAAGAGAAGAAATACAAGGTAGAAATGTAAAAAAAAAAAAAATTTCATAACAATGGTCTACTCTTTATTTATATTTTTATTATTCAATTTTTATTATCATCTTTTCTCGAACAAAAGACACAAATATAAAAAGTAGGATATTAGTGCGCTGTCACGGGGTGCGGGCGGCAGTATAGGCTTGTGCCGTATAGCAGTATATTCACTACAGTCTGACAGGTCTACTAGTAACGGCTCACCGTTACGGTAGGTTGATGGACAGGACGTAGCTCGAATTCAGGTTCCGACAGGTCGGTGAAGATATTTGCAGTTGCGGGATCCACCCGGGCCGCCCACAGCTGGCGCTCAGCGTCCCTTCGCTAGCTGCCCGGCGGCAGCGCGCCCAGCGCCGTGACATTATAATTAGTCCAGAATTAAGCACATATTCATTACACCACAACATGCAACGCGAAGGAATATAATCCAAGTCACATCTAGTCATATCACTCACAAACGCTATGGCTTTCTACCTAGGTAGCCAAGACGTACATGATTCGGCCTCAGGATGGTATGAACGAACTACATCCCTATGATCCGCAGAATAGATATTCAAACTCAGCAGAGCTTTCAATTTGCAAAGTGATGCTACTTTGGACCCGAAATCCGCCAGCCTCTCCTTTCGCTTCACACTATATGCCCCAACATCATGCACGGTTCTGTTTGGCCCGATGCGTCATGCATGATTGTCGTTGGTGTGATGAACGCAAACCTGCGTCTCTAACGCTGGCTCACCCCTCCGCGGTGATAACAGGGATCCATATACATATACAGTAGTATGGTACTCAAGATATTAAATCCACAATTTGACCCAGCATACAGGGTTACATTATTTTGCTAGTTCCTTTTTCTCGCAGCAATAGGAACTGAGCGCCGATGCGCTTCGCCTAGCGGCAGTCACAAAATAAAAGTCCCAGTGTTCGAGTGGGTTAAACGAATGTCACTCTACATATGTAAGTACTACCCTGTACATGCTGGGGAGGAAACCTCAAAGTACAATTTCGCGGTATCAAAGATGAGATTCTTCTCCTGCTAAGCTTGTCTCTCTAATCAAGTGGGCTTTATAATCTCACATGAAATTGAAACCAAGAAAAATAGAAAAGAAGAAAAAAAGAAAAAAGAACGAAACTGGCGTGTAACCTCGACTAAGTGTCTAGTCCCGTTGAAGTGAACTCTTACTCCGCCGGGATCTTGTACCCACCTGGGACCTGGTTTGTAAAAACACCCATGGGGTCTACGCGATCACGGACTGCCTGTAGCTTACTGACGCTCGCTGCGCCGTAGCTAGGGATCACGTCTTGATCTTTGTCTGCGTAGTTCAAGAAGATATAAGGGTCCAGGCCGTTGAGCTTTTGCGCCTCGTCTGCTATGCCACCGATGAGGCTCTTGGCCGCAGCGTTGACGACGGCATCGTCGGACGCCTCGGTCCAGCTGACCGTGAGCAAACAGACGACCAAGGTTCCGTTCCTGCCAGTAAGTCCCAGCGAGTTATCCGCGGCGTGGCGCGCGTAGATCTGCGGTGGCAGAGGCTCCAGTGCGAGCGCCCACATGAGGCCGATTACGTTCTGAAGACCAGGTAAACTGGCTTGCCACTGGGTGTACACCGCCTTGAGCACGTCCTCGGTCAACTTGAGCGTCAGGACACGGTTGATAGACCTGGAAAGTATCAGTCAGTGATTCTCAAGCTTGCTCAAGATACAGGCCCTGGCACGTACCGCGGATGCTCAGGTGACAACGCTCGAGTGGCCTTGGCCGCAGCAGTCATATTCATGATGCTTGATGTATCCATCAAGTTGGGAAGGCTCAAGAAATCTCGATAAATTGGCGGGCTCTCAACTTCCTTTGAGTAAGCGAGAACACTGGAAATGACGCTTAGGCCTCGCGCCTGAGAGAATCCGAATGTAACAATCATGGAAGCATACTCATCGTATGCATCGGGTGCGGTGATTTTGACCACCTCGGCGATGACATCGTCCACGATGGAGAGGTTTTGATAGACATTTCCAGTCCAGATCAAACCCTGTTGGAAGGTGGTAAAATCGATGCGTGTAACGACGCCGAAATTATTGTTACCGCCTTTGAGGGCTTGAAACAGCTCTGGGTCAGAGTTGGCATTTGTTTCGACGGTAGACCCATCAGCCAAGACAATCTCAAAACTGGTGACTGTATCGCATGTCCAACCATAGCGTGGGGAGAAGTAGGAGATCCCGCCACCTAGGGTCAGTCCACTGACGCCTAGAGTCATGTTAGCTCTAGACATGAACCGTGTACAAAGCAGAGAAAGCTGCTGTAACAGAAAATAAGTCGCTACTTGCCTACTTCGGCCGACCTGCCACCATTTACACTGAGGCCAAGGGGATCAAGGCGCTCGTAGACTTGATCCCACGAAGCGCCGGCACCGACGGAGACAGTCGAGTTCTCCTGGTTAACCGTGATTGAGTTGAGAGCTCGAATATCGATGACAACACCGCCGGCTATGTTGGACGCACCTGCCCAGTAGGCATGGCCGCCCGATCGCACAGCAAACTTGCTCTGCCCACTAGGTTGCGATGCCAGAGCCTTGATTGCCGCCGAGATATCTTGAGTGATCCGAGGTAACACGATGCACGCGGGCTGCACAGCCTGCTGCTGTTGGGAGAAATACGACTCCACTGATGCATTGAAGGCGGCAGTCCCGGGCAGTGCTACTTTCTGCTCGCCGAGCAAAGCAACCAAAGCATTGCGCTACGAAGACTGGTCAGCTTGGAATTGAGGGTCAAAGGAAGAGAAGATTTGCTCACAACAACCATGTCCCCCGAATCGTCCTCCTTCGATACGTTCTGCATGTTGTGTAAATTTTTCTATCCGTAGGAACGTGGCTCGGGGTTTATATTTCTTCGATGGAACACTGGCATAGGATTCGTCTTCTCCCGGATTGCTCTCAGCTTGCTCAGTTCGCTTGATTGGCGTAAAGAATGCTTTGGCCTGGCTATAATAAAAGGTCAGTCAGTCACCAGTCGCTCAAGGTGAGGATTCGTAGTGGCCGTAGCTACCTAGCAAAACGCCGTGGCTCTTGTCTCACGGTATCGGTCAAGAATATGATAGGTACCCATGGTAAATGTAGGTTGCTTTAGTTGAGTCGTTCAGGTCCAAGAGAGGTTGAAATGGTCAAATATATACAAGTGGTGGAGAAGCGCTCCGCTTATTCCCCCATTTTGACATGTAACGCATCCGAGTGACCGGGGCAAGCGTTCGTACCAACTGCACAACTGCATACCTAGGTAGTTTTCAGAAAGGTAGCGCTGAGATTGTCCTCGATAACAGAGAATCACGTTCATCGCTGGTCTAGGTTGGACGCAGTGTGGTGAACGACTAAAATGGGTGCATATTTTGAGCCTGTGGCCAGTCTCCTCTACATGTACAAAGGCATACCGGGTGTCACGCTCGACATAATATACTTTAAATCGTTACTTGGCTTTTACGCCAAACGGCCCAATTCTATCACTTTCTAGTCGACAAGAAATCGACTGAGCCCTCGCGGCAACCTTGGACAAAAGCATATGCAGATACAAATGATGCCGTATTGTACCACCAAGATTGCCCAAAATGCCAGTAGACGCATACCCATCACCATCAACTGTTCACGGTCGCCGAATGACACGCCGTGTGTCATGACTACCGCGGATAGCCAGGAAATAGCAGCCAGGGGCTGCACGGCGATTCCCCAGATGAGACATCGTCCCCAGCTGAGCTCGTCCACCACAAGCCCGACCATGATAATGCAGCTGCAGGCGATACAAACGACTGCAGTGGAGTAGGCTATGGAAATGAAGAGACTCGCAGCATTGCCACCGCTACTGGACACGATTAATTGGAAGAACAGAAAGATTGCGAACCCAATGTTGAAAAGGGTAGGTAGCAGCCACACATTCTCCAGGTAGATATCTCGACTGAGCAAATGCTCAATCCGAGATGGCGCCTCAGAAGGTGGAACGAGCGTGGATGCAGTCGCAGATAAGTCTGTATCCTTTCGTCCATCCAAAGCTACGGTGACGGTGCTGACTGAGAGTTCAGAGCTCGATCGACCCGATTGGAATGCCTGTCTCGTCGCCAACGCCACACCGGCGAGAAGCATGAGGGGCAGTACTTGGCCAAAGTCGAACCTGTTGATTTCGTGCTCTGCGTATACACTCGGCTCAAAGGTGAGCTGATCGTTGCCGAGCTGAGACAGGAAATCGCGCTGAAAGGCGAGCTGCTTGGTGCCAAAGATTGCAGACAGCAGCAGCCAGGCAACCTGTATAGCATTAGCCGACATGACGGCGAGGATGGGGGATGCACCACTTCTTACATCCGCGAATACTGAAGTGCATATATCGGCGGTAATGTGCAAGAACATGTAGCTCGCTATGAGAACATTCTCAAAACAAAATACGCGCAAAAAGAGGCCAGCGCCTTGTCCCCTCTGGGTTATGCTTGTCTTGACGGCACACCGTAGCCAGCGGCGAATCATACGCCCGATTGGCGCCCTGATACGAAGTCGAACAAATCGAGAGGACGTCTCGAAGAGCTTGATCAATCTGACGGCGAAAGAGAGAAAAAGTACGGTTGTCGCGATGGACGAGATCTGAAAAGACCGAGCCCCAGTAATTGATCCTTGGTTGATGCCGCCATCTGCGTAAAGAGCCTGTACAACCTCGAGGTTGTAAAAGCACTAGGATGATTGTGATTAGGAGAATTTTCCAACAATATTAGAGAGAATATGGCAATCAGAGATCCTTACAACAGCTGGTGTGGAAGGCTGTGCTCCGTAGTATGAATCAAAGACGACTGCGCCAATGGTCGGCGTCATGGCAGATGCCAGGCCGAAGAATAGCACCGTCATGAGTAGCAGCCTCCACATCCTCTCATTCGGGTTGCGATATAGGTACCCTCTGAGAAACACCAGACCGCATTGGTGTGTCAGGTTGGAGAACCAGGCAAGATTGGCGACCATGAGCCAACTTGTTAAAGTCATGTACTCAACGTCAAGGAGAGACGAGTAACCACTGAGAAGCATCGAGATGCCGGTCAAAAGCTGGGTGTCACAGAGACTCATGACACACTGCGCACTGTCAGTCAGATGGTGTTACGGCTAGGGGTCTATTCAATTGTCAATGAGGGTCGAACCGACCTGCCTGAATGCATCTTCAGCCTTTTCTCTTGTTGATATTTGCTTCAACCAATCTTTCAAAGGCGTCGGGGTGAGATAGCCAAGCATGGTCCTTGGGGGCATCGAGATGGTTTTGCAAAGCCTGCTGATGAGTACATCCAGCGGATTCGGAGTCCATGTTGGGTCTTCATCATCATCGTGTGCCCCATGTGTAGGCAAGGCTCTCACTGTGTGACGGAATGGACGTTCCTCAGGGTCAAAGACGAATAGATAGTTGCATAAAACAATGCCAACTGTAAGCCAGCCGCTTGCAATGAAACTAATTACAACCTGAGAACAAGAACATGAGCTTGGTCAACCTATAGAAATTGGTGAGATTGGCTACGAACCCCTGGGCCTTCAATGTCGGGGTTGTAGGCCAGTGTTCGATTCTTGACGAAACAAGAGTCGAACGGGGGTGGCCAAACCCTGTCGGATATTGCCATTTCTTGGCAATACAATCACGTTCAGAGGCTATTGGTATTGACCGAAGCGAGGGATGATTTCAATCACAGCAAAGTACATGTCAGCAGACAAGAGAGCAAAGACTGATTGAGGAGTCGACTTGTGACAAGAGAGGGATGCGCGCCTTACGCAAGACATATATGTAGGTTGCCAGTACTTGGCCGAGTACAGAAAGTAGCTGCCAGATAAACAACGTGGAATTGTCCTCAATTCGGTAAATATAGCTGAGATCTTGTCTTGTCGCACTTTATTGCTTCTCAGAATTCCGACTGGCCTGAATTCCTATCCGCTTCCAGATAAGAATGATTTCCCGCCACACCCTCAATGACCAGGGCCTCATAAATGCGAGTGCGCGGACACCCTTATCCTCAAACAATCCACACTATCGTCGGGCGTTGGTATCAAGCCTTTTGATCCATATGTCCCGGCAGGGCGCGACCCATTACAGGAGCTCTGTTTCAGCGGGGTGAATATGCACGCATTACTGGTGGGAGCTGGTCCACGGCTGAGGGTATCGTTGTCCCTACAGGTTCAAGCAGATGTTGGGTTACTTTGTGCGATAAAAATCCGGATTGACACCTGCACACCTGCAGCAATACTGGTTGCCTGACTTATCAGATCCTTTATAGGGCTGAGACTAGCCTCAACTTGGTAGCCTTCAGAGCTGCGCACCCATTTCACCTGCCTCAATCCCATTGGACTGGTAAACTCGGCCGATGGGTGTGCTCGGCTTGGCCCCCAAACGCGAAGCTCCGCATCAAGGTTCCTGGACTGAACCCAACTCGCTCCAACTCATCAGGTCCCGTCTTGATCAAGATTTTGATAATGTCTCATTTCAGCTTCAGAAAACAGTTGGGGATCCTTCCACGGCGTTTTTAAAGTTTTGCGTTGCAGTACAGCTTCCCGGTGGGCACGTGGCTACCACGTTGAGCGAAATATTGCCTGCCGAATGGTGTGGCACAATGCAAGTAAGGCTGGCGTACAACATGAGCAGCCACTAAATGACTAAACGCTGAATATGCTGGCGGCAGAGCGCCAGAGATGCCATGCGGTTCCTGTGCCATGACTCGTGCCCGAGTTTCGGTAAGTTTTCCACCATGGAGGCCTCAACTTGTTCCAGACGCCAGGTGCCCACGGACTCATAAAAGATTTGCTTTTGATATTACACCGTTCTTCTTTGTCTCATTACCTGACATGGATGAACCTGACCCAGAATTCTGGCTTCTCCCACATTGAGTAGAATGTAAAGTGCTTATCAAAGACTATATCTTGGTTCGGTACGGCGACCAGGTCGAAAGACCATAGCACTTTAGCTAGGAACAGCTTAGTTGTCGCCCAAGCAATCACTGACCCTGGACAGGCGCGAGGCCCTTGATTGAACGGCATGAATGCCTTGAGGTCGTCATTTTTGAATTTGGCCTCATATGCAGGGTGCTCGGGGGACAACCATCGCTGCGGGCGGTATTCCAATGCGTCGGCAAAGAATCGATTGCTACGAGCCGCGGCGAAATAGCCGGACTGGCAGATGATCTAGATACATTAGATGACAACTTGTTGTGAAAAAGATAGATTAAGTAGACTCACTCCCTTTGGAATATATGTTCCGTCGACGACGGCTCCAGGGCTCATGCGTGGCAGCCCGTCTGCCGTGTTATGGTGAAGGCGGAAGGTCTCGTGTAGGCAGGCATGTAGGAACTTTAAATTCGCTACAAAATCTGGTGTAATCACGCCATAACACTGGAAAGCACCCCTAATCTCCTTAACCAACATTTCATACGAGTCTGCATTTCGGAGCAGGAAGTAGATAACCGAGTAGCATTGATTAGATACTGGTTCCCAGCTCGCAACAAGCAACTGCCCTGCGATTTGTTCGAGATGGGTGATCTGCTTCTTTTCTGTCGGCGCGGGTTCATCTGCTGAAATGATATGCTCGAAATAGTCCAGGTGGTCGGTTTGGCCGCGACGATCAATCCGCCTTTGAACTTCTTGGCTATTGATCTTCATCACTCGCGGTAGGGTAAGCCAAACTGATGGAGGAATGAAGAGGTACATTAAAGGACTCAAAAGAGGAAACCTTTTGGCAATCTGCGTGATACTTCCGAAAAGATTGACCCTAATGGCTGCATCGAGGAAAAGCGAATTTTTCACTATCCCGTGTCAGTACAGATCAGTATGGATGGATAAGGGCGGCTCACTGTCTCTGATCTCATTCATTTGTCGATTGTATGTCATGTCGGCCGCGATGTCCATCGACAGCCAATCGGCCCAGCGCCTCATCTCGGCGCCTTTGTCAGAGCCACCGACCTCTTTCATCTTATCAATGAACATGTCAACGTAGTATTGCAAAGTGGCCTCTTTGGCTTTAAAGTTCTTCATGCTAAAGGCGGGTGCCATTCTCTTCGCGACTTCGCGATGCTTGACTGGATCGGTCTCAAATGAGATGCCTCCGTCACCCTCGCCGAGGTCTTCAAAGTCTGTCTTGACAAACACCTCCATCATCTTCTCATGCGGAAGATAGATATCTGAGTACAGTGTCAACGTTAGCCAAGTAGCCAAAGACTCGCACAGAAATCGCACCTCTCGCGGCCTGTGGCGTCAGGAATACCAGCTCATTTGGAGCGATTCGCACGACATCACCTTGGCTACTGTTAGCCTTTGTATTGTCAATAATATATTGGATGATATCAACGCACCGTAACGTTTCAGAACGTCTTCGATCTTCCATGGCCATCGTCCTGTCAACCTGGGTGCATCTAGTCTTAGATCAATTGACCATGAACCGTAGGGCGCCAAACGCCTCTTACAAAATGTTGGACGTACCAGTTGTATGCGTACCACACATTCGAAATGGCAGCCAGACTAGGTCCCGGATATTTGGCAAGGGGGTGAAAGAATAGATTATACACAATACGACACGATGCGTAGCCGAGGACCTAGGATATGTATGAGCGCGCCTGAAAGTCAGACTAGCGTCTAGTGGGACGGGTATAGGATAGGGACTTACAGTTGCTATAAGCGTGGATATCCACTGAACTCTACTAGCCTCAGCCAATGGCCAGTGCCAAGCATCTTGTTGCGCAGCCATGCTGGGTTCAGACCTTGTGAGGCGAGCAAAGTTCATAACCACAATACATTTAGACACTCATTATATACATCAAGGTCATGTCGCTACTTCTTTGAGCGAGCGAGGCATTATATAAGTCCACCTGCGAACGCCTGAGTGTTGGACGGTGCAGAGCCCGGCAGCCGGCGCTCGCTTTCCCATTTAGGTTTGGGAACTCCGACTCGTCCAATTTGTCCATAGAGTATGCTGCGAGATTTCAATTGGCTAAATTGCGGCACTGGTATGGAGCAGGAACATCCTTCTGAACGGCATGGAGAACGAAGTCCAGAAATTCAAGCGACAAGAGTGACATGCGGGTTGTTACAGAGCACAGCTCATCTTGTGCTTGCCAATTCACGCTGCAGGACAATTCCCTCAGTACACCTAGGTATTCGCCCCGGCGCTGACTTGGCCTGACATCGGAGCTCGTTATCTGCATTAGGTTGATGTACCCCGGAGTCCTCAATTCATGAAAAGCGTCAGGCTTTGTAACAACAACACCGGGGCTGCAAAGACATGTTTTCACTTGATTAGAACCCTTAAATAGTCATCATTTCACGGCACAGAAATGCTCGACCTACAGCTGACTAACTATGGTGCAATTCCGTCTCTCAACAAGTGTTTTGTCTTTTTGATGGTCTCGCGGAGACATTTGATGCCGCCTTTTCCAACATAAGGGTCTCCCTCCTCCTCCTTTCTCATGATAGGGCTTGCAATATCCATGAAGCCATCTGCACGAAATAGGCCTGGAGTATCTTCCCTGCGGCGCATGCCAAGTCTGAATTCGCGTGGGAGCCCAAGCAGAATCTCTATGCGCTCCAAAAGACTCGTGACCACTTGGATCAAAATAATTGTTTGAAGATTACCAGACTCTAGAGCGGATTAGTGACACCATGTAATGAGAAAGCAAATTACTTACGTATTGGGAACGTACAAAAGCTAAGCCCGGGAACAGGGCAAAGCACCGCATCATCACTTTCCGATATGTCCTTTAAGAAACCATGGATATGAGCAAAAACAAGCACGTAGAGGCGAAGAACTCGCAAATAGCTGCTTAAAATGGCAACCAAAGTTGCGGTATCGTTGAGTGGACTATACTGCTCAGACAGAAGCTCCAAAATATCCACGAATTCTCGAGTTCTGTTCAGTATGTCGTCCACGGCCGGTGTTGATGATTTCTTTGCGTCAGTAGGCGAGACCAGAGTATCCATGGAGATTTCCGGAGGACCTTTTCCAAGGCAGCCCAGCAGAGTTATGAGGTCGTAGTCTATTCGTGAGAGTTGTTGAAGTGGTCTGTCTTCATCACGAGCAGAAACCACTCTGGTGGTGTGATCGAAGCCAACTGGCGCGTCTGTATTGACTCTAGGCAGCGCTATACTTGCGATGGGTTCACTAGATGTGCCTGGAACGCTTTCTACGTATTGATCCATAACAACATCATCGAAAATCGAGTCAAAGAGACCAGTAATCTCTAAAGTCTGATCTTGTAATGGTCTTGGCGGAGACTGGTGAACACAGCCATAAGCAGAGCTGGGGGAACCGTTGTCGCAGAATTCGTGCGGTGCATTGTCGCAGGGAATATCTCCCGAGACGCCTAAATTGGAAGTGCTGTTTGCTTCGCTTGGAGTCAAAAGTTGTTGGTAGTGATGCTCCTGGCGCTGTCGTTTCCTGGCGCCTTGACCACGCAGAGACGACATACTAGAACCGTCAGAGGAGCCGTCAGGTATCGCCTGCCAAGCACGCATACGGTAAATAGGGCTGGTAACACATTCAGAGTCTGCATGAGTGCAGCGGTCGCATCGAGTCTGGTCGGGATGCTGGCGCAGACATTTCGACTTTTGCGTGCGACAGCGATCGCAAGCAGAACGACGCGAGGAAATGCCGGTAGTGGGAGCATAGTCGTCCGGCATGATGTCGATGAAGGTGGAAATAAAAGAGAATATTAGAGTCTATTGGCAACTTCTCAAGAACGAGGGCATGATGGGCCTCATAGATCAAGCAGCGGCACAGATTGGCGCAAGCCGGTATTCTGACAAAAACACTATTCAACTCGTAGCCAACAATGTCACACAAATACCATACTTTGCCAGAAACCTGTAAGTGGGTGAGACTAGAACGGGGACCAACTGTTATCCAATGTATGGGTCGGACCGATGTTCCAACCATAAACGTGCAGACTGCTGCACGAGAGCCTGTAATCGGGGCTTGACCAAAAGTGTCTCTTTCTGTATGGGTGGGTGAAAACTACAGCTTTGGCAATTTTGGTCTGTTTGAAAAGGCCGACTGAAATATTCTACTGAGACGTTTACTATGACGGCTATTTGCGATTCCAACCATTTACACAATCAATCAAGTCATGACATGTGAATGCGCAGGAAGATTTAATTGGCTATGGTATTCATATGACATTTCAGGGCCGTCTACATTGTATAATCGAAGCTAGCAGCTAGCACAGGGGGTAATAGGCAGTCAGCATAGGAATGACTCTATGATAAAGCGTGATAGGGCACGACTACAAGCCAAATTCTGTCTATCTATTGACTTCCAACGTCGGTATTTCCTCCGAATCACGACACAGAAATTGCTCATACTGTGACATCAGTAATATAGACTGTCAAAGAATTTGTCGCAATGCAAATTCCGCTTTGCGGCAGCACTAGAGACGCCATTTCGAGACCGTCAAGGGATCAACACCTACAGAAGCGAGAAGCGGGTCGCCGACACAGTTGATCACCCCGCATCTTGACGAAGCATGCATATGCGTAGGCTGCTATTTTTTCTCTCTCTTTCAAAGTAGAATCAAGTCGATTGCCAAAACCATTATGTATGGATGAACTATCAATAATATAGACAAGATCTTTTCAATTATAATGTCGGTTGAACAGCTGCCTCTAGGCAATTGGCTCCCTATTCCAGTGTCGTTGGCACCCTCGTATCAACCACTGACCGTCAATCCTCATGGTGATCAGATCTTCAGTCTAGATGATATCCCCTTTCTTGCTACCACAAGCACACCAGAAGTCTCATGGAACCAGGCTTTGGAACCCTTTGTCGCACCAGGAATCCACATTGTCACAAATGAGACTGCAATCACTGGCGATTTTCTCCAAGATCAGCTTGCGACCTATTTTGCAGAAGATGATGTTCTCACGAGCGCGTTTTCTGGGATGATCCTTCTCGACTCGACCTGTATCTTCCACTTGGATCACACTGCCGAGCTGTATCTGTCTTCAATCGATGCAGAGCTACTGTTCGTTCAGACAAAGTCCAGTGATCAGGCATCTCTGGTACCGGGACCAGTCTTGGTCTCGGCCAACGGCTCCTCAATTCATGTTTCAAAAGTCTTTCGACTATACACGGACACATACAGGACATTTGTGGACGGTATTTACGCATCGAATGGGAAATACAAGCCCCTTGGTTTCTTTGACCCCAGCTGGTCTTATCCTCTTGTCCCTGTACCATCACGCTTGTACAGCAAATTTGACCCGCGACCATTGGCTGGGCAGCGGGTGGGCGTCAAGGACCTCTACGACGTCGAGGGTCTCGTTACGACTTGTGGGAGTCGAGCATACACTGCTGTCACACCACCAGCCAATACTACAGCACCATCTATACAACAACTGATAGATTTGGGTGCCGTCATTGTCGGAAAGCAAAAGACTGCACAGTTTGCCTCTGCAGCAGAAGGCTGTTTTTGGAACGATGCCTATTACCCGCAGAATCCTCGCGGCGATGGTCTCTTGAGCTGCTCTGCATCCTCGTCGGCTGGTGGTTGTTCCATCGCAGCCTACGACTGGCTCGACTTTGCCGTTGGGACCGATACAGGTCAATCCGTCCGACAGCCAGCCGCCTATTCGGGCACCTATGGCAATCGGCCCTCGCAAGGGCTCATGTCGTTGGACAAGGTCATGCCCGTCTCATATACCACGGATACTGCAGGAATCTTTTGTCGCGATCCAATCAAGTGGGCAGAGGCGGCTAAACATTGGTATGATCCGTCTCTCCAGCAAGACTCGGCGCTGAATGGTCTCGCTGAGTTGGACGTCCCGGATACTGACGCTTATCCGGTGCGGATTCTGTACCCAGTGGACCAACTACCACTCCAAAACCCGCAAGCGGAGACGGTTCTGCAAGACTTTCTCGGTCAAGTCGTGAAGGCATTCAATATGAGCATTGTGAAGATTAATCACACTGAGGTTATCAAGTCTACTACCGGGAGAGACTTTGCAGATATTCTCAAGGACGCCAACACGCTTTGGACCCGCGACCAACTCAAAGACGTGGCAGTACCGCTAGTGGAAAAATACTATCCAGAATTCCCGCTTCTAGATATCCCTCATCGAACACGCTTTCGTAATCCGACCTGGAACGACACGGAGTACGCTGAAGCCAAGCTGCGACGACGCCAAGCCGCCGACAAGTGGGAAAGAGACGTGCTTTATTCAACTGATGCTTCGTGCTCAGAGTCGGTCATCATCTATGACATTGGAAAGGGCGGTTTGCCAACGTTTCGCGAAATAGACCTGAATTATGATGCCAGTGCCGCCGTGCCTGCTTCTATCGGGACAAAAGAGGCTGGCTCCGTTGTGGCATCATACTTTGGCTCACTGGACTTTACTTTGCCGATCGGCCAAGTATCATACTATAGCAATGCGACTTATGAAGAAGTCTTCATGCCCGTGTCGATCAACATGATTGCGAAAAGAGGTTGCGACAAGGTCATGTGGAATTTTGTGCGAGAGATGGCGGAGAAGGGTATCCTCAAAACGGTGCAGACGGGCAGAGAGGCATTTCCAGAATAACTTGAGACGGGCGGGTGCTGATGTGGCTATACTGCTTCATCTTGGCTCAAGGCATATGGTGGTGTGTGGGCTTGGTATAAATTTAGAGGATAAGAAAGGATTCAAGACAACAAAACTCACACCATGGAAGGTTTCTACACGAATTCGTGAAACAAAAGGTCACAGCTCGCGCGGGAATCGATTTAACGTGCATTCACCCGAAGGCTGCTTCGACGGACGGTCCTGGGGAGTATCGACAATTTTCAGTGGACCGTAAATAGGTAGGTATGTACAGGGCACTGTTGACGCCACGAGCCGGCGCTATGCCCGCCTAGAACTCAACCTCGCCGCTCCAATCTTAGTTGGTGAGTTCGCAAATGCCTCCGAAAACCAACTGTCTACAACTCATCTTTCTGAGCTACTGTAGTGGTTCTACCGCCCTTGTTTTTGGTCATGCCTGCGAGGATATCAACCAGCAAATCTGCTGCGACAACAGATGTCGTCTCCGCCACTGTATCATAAGGCGGGCTGACCTCTACAACATCGGCGCCGACAAGATGAAGGCCCTCTAAGCCTTTTAGAAACCTCTTCAGCTCCCGCGACGTCCAGCCACCAGACTCTGGTGTGCCCGTTGCCGGCGCAATACTAGGGTCCAGGACTGGCTTCTGTTAGTGTGCGTCCAGACAGATAATGGGTATGCTTCGTTCGCTCACCATCAATGTCAATTGAGAGATACACTGGCGTATCTCCGACTGCTGCTCTGACCTTGTCGATGATGGCATTCATGCCTATCTCGTCAATTTCCTGAGCCTCGATGATTGTGAAGCCGACAATATCTCGATCAATCTCGTAGTCCTTTGGGCTCTGGTATCATGGCGCTCAGTGAAAGTTCTCAGTTGACGCGAATAGTGTTACTCACAAACAGCTTTGTACGCAATCCGCCATGCACACTGGTTCCCTTGCTGATGCAACCTTCTCGACTTGCATGCCAAAAGAAGGTGCCGTGCGTAATGGCCGATTGATTTGAAACAATGCCAGTGTAGCCCTCATAGGGGTCCCATCTAGACAGCTGTGAGTGGACTAGATCCCAACCAAACGTTCTAGTCGCTACTTACGTGTCCAAATGTGAGTCGAGATGAATGACAGACACTGGCCCATAGACAGTCTTTAGTGATCTGAGTATAGGCAAGACGATGGAATGATCGCCGCCAAGACTAAGAATGCGGGGATGCTCCCAAGTATCTACATTGCCATGATCAGTGTAAGTAATCGGCAATCCATAATACGCTCGCACGTACTCTGCTCTGTTGTAGGATGGTATAATATCTGCCGATAGGCTTGTTCCATTTGCTTGAATGCATGATTCGCATCGAAGGATGTGATTGGCACATCGCCACAGTCAATCTGTTGACTGATCAGACAATCGAAGAGTATAAACTGCCATCGAGACTCACTATCTGTAGGCCTTGCTCATAAGGATCAACACCCCATACAGTGTTGTAGCTCCTTCCCTTCTTTTCCCGTGACGACCCAGCACGAATGCCTCGAGGCCCGAAGCGCGCGCCCGGGCGATACGATGTTGATGTATCATAGGGAAACCCTAGAATGGCAATATCCAACGGCTTGCACTGTATTAGCATAGGAGATCAACGCACGCCAAGTGCCTACTCAGTGTACCTCATTGTGTGCAGCAGCCAAGCAGCGCTGCCATTCGAGATGGGCAAAGGTGACAGGCTGAGAAAATGGAAGATCTTTATCGAGGTCTACATCAAGTATGTCAGTAATGAAGGTCACGGACAGGTATTGGTCGATGCCGGTCGTGCACACCTTCGAGCGGATGCTCGTAATTCGGGCCCACGTTGGGGTTCGTTGCGATGCATGAGGCGATGCCGCCGAGAAGTGCCAGCCATTTTGTCTCGTGCATCTTTCAAGATTCTTTCCGTTTTTCGCTAGATTTCAAGTTTGAGTTTTGATTAGAAAACATCGTTTGAGAGTCAAGATGTCAGTACAAGTAGGGCCGAAATCATGGAGACTTCCTATCAAAGTCGGCAGACCCGATTCAACCCACTTAATCATGCATATACCGGAATCGTCCCGTCGAATCACATTTGCTTCACCAGCTCACCATTCCTTATCGGCGGAAGTCGGCAAACACTCACTTTTAGAGCGACATCGTTCCATCTGTCGCATTTATATAGTTCATAGTCAGGCATGCCTCGGCCTAAGATGCGAGACATTGGATGCGACCATGGTAAATGAAAATGCTACTATTCACAGAGCAAGCTGCAATCAGAACAATGTCGATTGAATTCCAATCCAACACGTCTGTGCACCATGTACTTGTAGCGACTAGCCCTCATCCTTTCAGCTGTTGCTCCGAGATCGTACCCTGAGCTTTATGTCCGTCTTTGGTACCTTCATCGCCAACATGTTACCAGGTTGAAAATCAACTCGAGTGTGCTCAATATCGTAACCCAATATCAGCTGAGCAAGTATCAGCTTCATCATGTGGACAGCCAAGAAACGTCCTGGGCATGGGTTCTTTGTTGTCCCAAGCCCATAAAACAAGTCATCTGCCGAGGTCGTCGGTTTAATGCTTGTGTATGTTTTGCCTTTGGATCCGTCGTTTTGGCCTTCAAGACTGACGAATCTGAATAGATCAAACTTCTGGGCGTCTTTGTAGATTGATTCGTCGTAATGGATGCTCTCAATAGGCAATCCCAGAATCGTCCCACGTGGGATGACAATGTCGGACTCGCCATGCTTGACTGCTATCCCCTGCGGATCCATTACCTGTCCGTATAAAACGTTGTCAATATTATGATTTTGTTGTCAAAGGCAGGATACAACTGACCGTTCGGGCGATTGCCAAAGAGCTAAAGGGCACGATTCTCATGGACTCCCGTATAGCAGAATCGACCAGCTTGAGTTTCCTGACGACTTCCAGGGTCCATTTACCGCTAGAGCCCTTCAAGGCATTCTCACACTCTTCCCTCAGCGCATACATGTAGCCCAGCGACGGGTCGGAAGAGGCGATACACAGGATCGCATGCTGGATAGTGAAGGTCACACTGTACAAGGTCACATTATTGGCAATCATGAGTCTGTCTACCAGGAGATCCACTGCCATTTCTGTCGGATCACTCCGTGAGATGGCTTCATCAATGATCAACTGTAGCCCGTCGACCTACAAGGTTTGCTGGATTAGGGCGCATGAACTCTGTGCTGGGCCGTGTGACGTACCGGCGGATCCTCTTTGGGTTCGCTCTTGTTCCTGATTCGTGTCTCTTTGATCCTTTCCTCAATATAAGCGCCGCAAATCTTGCTGATTTTCCTGGCATGATAGTTGCACCATAGTTTTACCAAGTAACCAGTAATGGGCCGAATTAGCGCAGGTGTGATGCTGACAAGCATGGCGGCACCAAACAATGCAGTCGACTGACCCTCGAGCGACTGCAAGAATTTCGTGTTCCTGCCTGTGAGGAGTCAGGACTGGAGTCAAAGATGTGTATGCCGGTGAAAGACCTACACAAGGGATTGCCGCAAAGGAAAGTATTCGCGGCTCTAGCGACGAGATTGAAGCAGGCGGGCCAGACGGCGACACTGGTCCAATCTGACCCTGTGCCCCAGGTGGACTTGAATCCAATGTCAAGCTCTTTGGCCATGGGCTCTGTGAGCAGGTCTAGATGCCGCGTCAATTGGCTCGGAATCAAGTGTCGGTGGAATGGATCGCGAATGACTCTTTGGTCACGAATGGTGTAGGGCGCCTGGATCTGCTCTTGGAGAGTGCCAAATACGTCTAGTCGTTCATCCGGTGTCTTGAAGACAGTCTTGGCCTGCGAGACTGGCAAAACAACCACAGATCCTCGATCTAGAGTTGGGACAATATATGGGGAACCACGCTTGGCAAACTGGAAATGGTATAAGCTGGATGGACTGGCAAAAAGCTGGGTTCCTACCTACCTTGTCATAACCCTCGGATGTCCATTCGGCCGTCTTTGAGAGAGACCGAAGTATCGCGCGGGTGCTAGCGAATAATTCTTTGCGAGCGCCAATGACGGGAATGTTTCCAATTGCATGATCTCGCTGACCATCCGATTGAGACGATGCGACAAGATACGCCAATGATATGATCAGCAGCAGGACGCCACCGACTAGAGAAGCTGAAAGCTCCATTTCGATACCGATGGATTGTAGTGTTCACTACAGAGACAGTGTATGATAGGCTGTAGCAATATCAGGCGATGAAAGGATTTGAAATACAATTGAGTTCATATTTTAGCTGGCCATACGTGGTAGTTCTTGTATTTGGTGTTGGCGTTGATCGGGGATAACTGGCGGGGCAGTCTTTGGTTGGTCCTAAGTCCCTGCATGGTGTTGGTTGGCAAAGCTATGTGACATCTGGTCTGGGCGTGCATGCAATCACTCAGTTGGTGCCGCTTTCAGACGTACATGTCGTGATGATCATTTCCACGCGGCCTGAGTAGGCAATTAACACGAGCAGATTACACGGTACTTGTATGAACAGTGACTTGGATTTTTGCTCTACACTCTTCCTTAGGCTCATTGGTACGAGCTCTTCAAGCCGAATTTCCTCGATTGAGAAGTTGAAATAGTTATGATAGTACTGATGCCTCGATCAACTTTCGCTCCCGCTGCATCTTGTTGGCCAGCCTGACCCCAAAGCCGTCATCAAAGACCTGTCGGACCTCCTCCAGCGGCAGCCGGCTCACTTCCGGGTAGCAGAAAATCACAAAGAGCCACCCGACAAAGCAGATGCCAGAATAAAAACCAAAGGCGCCGCTTGGAGTGATACCCTTCATCATGGACAAGAAAGTCGAGGCGATGATGATGTTGCAGCCCCAGCATGTTACCGTGTTCATCATGGTGCCGAGAGCACGAACCTCGAGGGGCAAGAGTTCGGTGCCAACCCAAGCAATCGTGGCCACGCCGCCAGAGAAAAAGGCAATGTAGATGATGATGGCCACCAAGACAACGATTCCGGCCCAGTTCACCGAGTCGGCTTCGAGCACGAGATCTTTGGAGATTGGAATAAAGTGGAATGCGATCGCAACCAGAGCAAGAGTCAAGGACTATGGTACAAAAGTATTAGCATTAGTCTGTAAGAGGGGATATTCTTAGGGCACTCACCATGCCTAGTACGGTGACTAGAAGAATCTTGCGTCTGCCCACCTTGTCGATAATGACTAGGTTGACAATGCTAAAGATAAAGTTGGTGGCACCGACCACGATGGCGACTGCAGTGGCATTGTTGAAGCCGACAAGTGAGAAGAGAGTCGCCGAGTAGTACATTAGCGTGTTGAAGCCGCCGAGTTGAGAAACTATCATTCTGTTAGTGTCCGGATCTTCACAGACAAGAGTTGCAACGTACTAGCCATGATGGCGCATGCAGAAATCAGCGGACGCAGGTTCGAGCCCACAAAGTGAAGCTGCTTGAACTGCCACCAAAGAGACTTGCCAGCGAGGGCATGGCTCTCTGCTTCAACGCCTTGTATGATGTGGTCGACCTTGGCCGAAACCTGCGCTTCCGAGGCGTGTGGATAGACCCGTGCAATGACTTCGGTGGCCTTTTCGCGGTGTCCATGCGATAGCAGTTGGCGCGGGGACTCTGGGCACAGCGGCAGCAGGAAAAAGAGGATGACTGGAGGCACACCACCAATGGCAACCATGTATCGCCAGCCGTGAGCCGGGCCAGTGAGTGCCGCGCCGAGAGCGTACGAGATCAGTTGGCCAAAGGTGACGCTCATATTGTCCAGCGCAATCATTCGTCCTCGGTGTCTTGCGGGTGCAATCTCGCTAATGTACAGAGGCTGGGAAAGGTTAATCGCAGTTCATTGAACTTTTGGCAGCGAGGAAGCAAGGCTTACAATAATCATTGCCGCGGAACCAACTCCCAGGCCGACGACAAATCGTCCTACCGCCATCTGTGCTAGACTGAATGAAGCGGCCTGGATAACGGAGCCAATGAAAAACAAAAAGCAGCCAATGTAGATGCCAAACTTGCGGCCGTGTCTATCGGCCGTCATTCCAGCAATAATAGCACCAATCAGTGCCCCACCAGACGTGAGAGATGTGATGAGTTCTTGTTCGTTCGAGGATAGGACATGTCCGAGGTCCGCTTTCAGGTTCACTAGCACGGCTGAGATCACTCCGGTATCGTAACCTGGCAAGAAGAGTATGTCAGTATTCGTCGAGTGTACTTCAAGGAGTATGACCAACCAAACAGGAATCCTCCCATGGCTACCGTTGCCGTAATGAGCCATACCGAGTTGGAAGGCTTTGTCTGTTCAATCGAATTGTACAAATCCTCGGGCACAGACTTTGTCGTGTCGAGCTTTTCAACGTGGTCGGCGCCGTAGTCCTTCACGTCATCTTCCGGGTGCGAGGATACATGCTTGCGGTCCATGTCTGCCTGCGTAGTCATGTTTACTTGGAATCAACGTCGTCTCATATACAGTGGCGAGAAATTGCATGAACGAGGAGGCTGTTCACACTGAACAATTCAGAGGTGCGACTTGTCTGTTATCTCGTATAGTGAATAATCAATAATAGACGAATTCTGGACGAGTGATCTGAGGTGTCATTCGATTCACTTTGATTTGGATAACATGCTCCATATTTATAGAAGATGTCGTTGATACGTCTTCCGTGTTCAAACAATACTAGCTAGTGGCTTATCTTCAGCACCTCTTCTGGGCCCGAGATGATGCTCGCCAGAGTATAGTCGCGGGCTTTTTTTGCCCTTCCTGTCGTGCTAGGCAGTCTCGGCACGAAAACAAAGCACAACCTTCTCCGCAAACCAGCTAACACTCCGCGTTTCCGAGTCATGATTACTAGCCGGGATGCGGGGAGACTCCACATATTGTGCTTGGAGTCTGGGGAAGCCTGCTCGAAGTCTGAAATTAAGAAACAAGTGCGTCCTCATTGGTTCTCCGATCAACGGTATGCCCCATCAAGCCGCAAGGGACACAATTATGGAAAGGTTAGTGCGTACTTCCAGCCGTTCTTCTCGCTCGAGTGTTTGACTTTACACCATTCCCCTGCTTATATCACTCAGTGCTCTAATCCTTAGCTTGACGTCAGCCTTTCGGATTTTATTTCCTTTGAAGATATGTTTGGTGACTGTCTTGATTATATTCAATGTTTGGTAACAGCTACGTCTTATACGCGCTGTACTCTGAAGACAATATGCCAATGTTCTTCTGGCGGTACCTGAATCAACAATCGTCCCTCAAATATTTTTCATCTGTTCGCATGTTGGTCATGACCATTCCTGTAACCGGTGATAACATCTTGTCGGGAGGTCTGGCGTATTCTTCCTCTGAGAAGCGACAAGGATCAAGCAAAGGGTGGTGATGCTGTCCTTAGGTTTGTCGGACTAGAGCAGCAATTTCACCAGAATCGCAGATGGCCAAGATTAATTCCCATCATGAACCCTACACATCCGAGCTCACCTCCGAGCGTGCATCAGCTTCCGAAGATAAGTCGTCTGTAGTCTTCCTCGCTTCAGCAGACTCTTCCGCTTCGATAGCCTCTTCCCATTTCGTTCGCATAGCACCTGCAGCCTTGAGTCGCTCTGCGATATTCTGATGACCACCTTCCAAGGCAAGGCTGAGCGCTGATCTAATATTTTTGTCATCCCACTTCTTGTGCCGCGGGATCCACGGTGCTGAATCGCGGTCGCTGTCAGAATATGTCACATTGACATCTGCGCCGGCTTCTAACAGTCGCTCTAAAACAAGAAGATGACCATTTCTAGCAGCCATTCCAAGTGGTGTTGTCACTTGGTGAGCGGCTCCCTTATAAGTGCCGTAAGACCACCCTACTTCGTTGACATCGGCTCCAAGTTGTAACAGTCGCTCTACGATATGAAGCTGACCTGCTTCTGCACCTGTAATCAGTGCTGTTGTTGCTTGAGCAAATGAAGGATTAGGAATCGTCTCAACATGGAGCAGTCGTTCTACAACAGCAACTTGACCGGCTTTTGCAGCGAGTGTAAGTGCTGTGTGATGGCCGTAGTCGTAATGGCATGATGGGAGGCTTGCATCTGCTCCGGCTGCAAGTAACATTTCTACAATGCCCATGTGGCCGGCTTCCGCTGCTACCATGAGTGCCGTAACGGTGTCTTTGCGGTGTTCTCGGTGTGTCGCGTTTACATCCGCATTCATCTGGAGGAGCCACTTGACAGAGTTTTCGGACCCCAACCTCGATGCCAGCGATAACATAGGCTCATGATTGTAAGGTTGTTTGAAATCCGGATCCACTTTGCCAGTTTCCGCGAGAAATTCTATGAGATTTATGCGACTCTTTTTCAAAGCCCAGCAAAACAGCGTCGAAACAGCGTAACAGTATGGTCCCAATCGTAGCTCGGGGTCGGGCCAAATTTCCTCAAGGGCCCATGCATCGCGGACGTCTTTCAGGAACGCTGAGAATACTTCTTTGACAGTCGGGTACAACTCTCCCGACCATGATGATTTTTCAAACATCATGAGGGTCTTGTTGAAAAAATACTCTGATGCTCTTAGTCCATAACCGTCCAGCTGTAGCAACGCGGTTTCGTAATGTCGAAATGGAAGTCCTCGAAGTCGATCGACGTTAAGCACGGCCAGATCAGGCACCGCCCAGTCATTTTCTTGAGCCCAGTCAAGATAACCTCCCAGATGTGAATACGACTCGAAGGAATAGTGCCAATCCCAGATGAGAATGAAATGTCGTTTGGTGAACCTCTCTACTCTATAATTCACTGACGACTTTTTCGTGTCTGTAGATTTATCATCCGCGCGACTTTGTCGTGTCTGTATACCTATCGCTCGCAGGAAAGACACTCGCGATTTTGTGTCTGTAGATCTATCATCCGCAGATAATGATGCAACGGCAACTACAACAACCGAGAAGTCCGGATACGTCCTTATGATAGTAGGTGACGAGGCCCCGTCGAGGAGGCAAATGATGTCACCCCTTCGAACAGGTATTCTCGAGGTGCGGAGCAGCATGAATTCAATGTGGAGGTCTGTTCTGCTCGAAGAGACGAAGATACCATCTCTCCAGACATCATATCTCCAGCCAATTTTGACTCGTTGCATACCGTTGAATCTATTGTCATCTTCGGTGCTGATGACTTGGCCAAGCACATAGCCTTTGGCCTCAAGCACAGCAATCTCTTTCTCCTTGTGGCACTCGACTGGTAACTCATTGGAAATGACGAACCGGACAAGTCTTTCCAGTAATTGCTGCAGGGAAAGTGTGTAATCAGGTAATAGACCGGATGATTCCATATCAGTCGAACTCATGCCGAGAAGCGCAAAAACTTTGTCTTGAGCCTTGAGTGCTTCACGGTCGTGAAACATATCGACAAGTTCTCCAAAACTGCAAATACCTTCAGATGCCGCCGAGAGTGCCTTGTATGGAGGTCTGAAGACCGACCCTTGCATCAGGTAGGCTATGGATCGAACAGTGTTTTGCAAAGGCTGCCATCCTTCTTGAGACTCCTCGAGCTTCAGCAAACTTGCAGCAATGCCAAAGGCATATCCATCCATTTCACAGTGACCACATCGTATTAGGACACGGCGAGCTGCCCCAACCTCTTGAAGGACCTAATGCAATCAGCCATTGTTCAAGGGATGCATCACACATTGACATTACCCAGATGCGACGAAACCAGGGTCTTTGAAGTAATCTCACAATCCTGTCCGAGACTTCCTCTTCCTGTTTGGAGAACCGATGCCACTGTGCTCCGATCATGCGCAAGTCCTCGAGCGCTTCGTCACTCTCATCTTTCGTTTCTCCAAGCCATACGATGACGCAATTCGAACAACCATAAATCTGGTGCATCAGACCGATCTGATGCTCCTTCTCTGCATCATCGTTCTGGTTGATACATAATGCATCTACCCAGATGAGCTTTTCGCGCCGTCGATGTCTCATATATGATAGTGCCGTTTGTAAACTGGCAGTAATACGGAGATCACACCCGTTTACTTCGATGGAATGAGTTGTGTTTGACTGTCCCCATACGTAGGATAATGCATCGTAAGGTTGCTCTTGTTCGTACATTTCCTGCAGAGAGTACTCAAACAATTCTCCACGGAGTGGTTTCTCGGCGTCAGCGCTGGGAAACAGACGGAACAGTCTGATGCTGCGTGATGGCGGCAAGGCCTGATGAACATATGGAGGGCTCATGCTGATCGGCTGGCGCGGACCGATCAAGTAAAGATCAAAGGTATCTTCACGGATGTGAGAGGAGAATTCAAGCTTCCAGCTACGGTATCAAATCACTTTGGATGCACATTTTGCCCTTCGTGGTAGAAAGGAGATATCGCAAGCAGAAGTTCAGCAGAATGTTGTTGAACATTACGAAGCGGGGTAATTCTATGCATACCTAACCTACCGACCAAGTCGGGACTCGATATTTGCAATACTGTCGCGAGCAGGCCTGCAGGGTTCTTGGTTGAATGGCATTCAGTTTGACCTCAAATATATAGTACCCACTTACCTGGGGATGTACCTAGTCTCCGAGTGGCGGGTCGCTAACCAGCATCTAACCATAATGTAACAAAATGCCTACAAAATCACAATGACTCTGCGCAAATCTTCATACTTATCTTGATGTTGTGACAGCCATAAGGTTTAGTGCCTTTCCGAAGAATTCATATATCCATAATTTTCGATCTTTGAAAGCCATTTATTCCATGGTCCAAGTTCAGGTGCTTACAAGTCGGCGGTTCCAACTTGCAAAACTATTGGCCCGGACTGGGAATTCGACTGATCCACCAGACAGAGACTGGGGTAGCATTGTCAGTCTAACTCATTAGTTGCAGCATAGCATATGCAGGTGTACTGTTGGTACTTCGTATGTCTCGTCCATGCAATGGGCAATTAGCAGCAGCATTCTATATCATCGATACCAGTCACACGTCTCAAAGATGTCGCACGAATATAAAAGGCAGCCAACAAAGCCTGTTCACCACCACTGAGTGTTGACAATTTCTCATTCAAGGCATACCCACAATAATCATGGCTATCAATGAAGCTATCGAAGCTCTAAAGGGCGCCTTTTCGATTGAGCAGGTGGTCCTTCCAGAGACTGATCAATTCAGCACTCTCAACACATCATATCTCTCCAAGGCACAGGCTGAACTTCAGCCCAGCGCCGTCTTTTTGCCCAAGAACAAGGAAGATGTTGTCCAGTTTTTGCGTCTCATCAAGCCGCATGCACTGGACGGTGGCGTCAAGTTTGCCGTGCGAGGCGCCGGCCAGCAACCTGCGCTCGGCTGCAACAACATCCAGGGAGGAATCACGGTCGACTTGCGCAGCTTGACCGGTATCACTCTTAAAAATGAGGATACAACTGTCTCCATTGGCGCAGGTGAACGCTGGGCCGAGGTCTACTCTCAGCTTCTGGACAAGGGACTCGCTGTTACTGGTAGTCGGGCGAGTACAGGAGGCATTGGCGGACTGTCTCTCTCAGGTAAGAATTCACAAAACGTCCGCTCCCTCTCATCTATCTGACCGAAGTGTTTTCAGGTGGCCTGTCCTTCTTCTCTTCTCGAGAAGGCTTCATTGCGGACAATGTGACCAATTTCGAGGTCGTCTTGGCGTCTGGAGAAGTTGTTAATGCCAATGCCAACGAAAACAAGGACCTCTTCCTTTCTCTCCGCGGTGGTGGCAACAATTTTGGCATCGTCACTAGATTTGACATGCGGACGTTCAAGCAGGGCAAGTTCTGGGGCGGTACCGTCTTTTACTTTCCCAACAGCTTCCCCGGCCAGATAGAGGCCTACGTCAAGGAGCTCAAAGATCCGCAAGCCACTGATGAGACACACATCATGATTGGTGCTGGTTACAGTGCCGCCATGGCCGCCATTAGCGAACTCTTGTGTATGAACCAGGTGTATCATACCAAGGAGACTGAGACCCCGGCACTCCTGGAGCCTTTTATCAACATGCAGCCTCAGATCGATCAGATGAGAGCAGTTGGCACGACGGATGTTCTGGACGCAGCGAAGCGACAGGCAAGCCAAGGGTCCTCGACCTCCAGGTGAGACAAATTATTCTTGCACTTTTACGTACATGGCACTAACATTGCATCTCCACAGGGTTTCATACCTCAACACCACCGTCAAGGCTGACGTGGACACGTTGATGGCAGCTTATGACATTTTTGTCAAGGCACTCCAAGGCCTCAAGACTATTGAAGGGCTTACCACTTCTTTTACACTCCAAGCCTACCCCAAGTCTCTCCTGGACAAGACCGCGTCTCTTGGCGGAAACTCGCTGGGGATTGACCCTGCAGACGGACCACTCATGTCCATCTTGATCTTGTCCTTCTGGCAGAACAAGGACGACGACGACAAGCTTTATTCGACATTCGGGGCCGCCATTGAAGCCATTGACCAGGATGCGGCGACGAAGGGAACAGCCGTCCCATACAAGTACATGAACTACGCCGCGCCATTCCAAGACCCTATCGGTTCATATGGCAAGGAGAACAAGGCCAAGCTGCAGGCTGCCAGTAAAAAGTATGATCCCGAGGGCTTGTTCCAAAAGGGTGTGCCAGGAGGCTGGAAACTGTTCGACTAGAAGAAACACAGATACCTTGAATATGAAGACGGATTATTGCCATTGTCTGACTTGACAAACTCATAAATGAATGGCGTTGTCTATGAACAACATAAATCAAGGCATTAGACGGACATATCAGAGGCTATAGCTGAAGCTCTATCGGCAGCAGGCGCTATTACTGGTTCCCGTCTGCTAGCAGGCACAGGCGACTAAAATGATTAGCGCCGACGTCTACCTACATGTATGTATGCATAGTACTGAATGCCCCAAATGCTAGCTGTGGCACCATGACCAAAGCAAAGCTGAACCCCAAAGACGCCGCTATGGGTACCTAGGTATACAATGCCACGCCGTTCACAGCATTATAGTACGTGCGACTCCACCAGATAGAAGAAAACAATGAACGGAAAGATTCCCTCCCTCCCTTGCTTTTCGGGGACTTGCAAAAACCCCGAGAGCAGCAAATTTATTCATAGCCCACCCCGCCCACTAGCTGATGCGCTGTTGGCTCAAAGGCATTCTAGGTACAGATAGATGAGAGAATTTCTATAATGCAGTTGGGCTGTTGGTACTGTGCTATCCGGTCTGTCTGGGTCCCGTTGGTCTGCTTCTTGGTGGACCCTTGCGGAGGATGCCACACATTCCCCTTGGCAGTCTATAGTACTCATGCTTGCTACGACTGCCGAGACTGCTTGCCAAGGTAAAGACAAGGAGAGCGGATTGGTTTCCGGAGGACACATCTAATTGGGGGCGGACTGTACACGAATGCGAGAAACCAATTCGCCCAGTGCAAGTCTTTCGATTGGATTTAGGTAGGTAATATCTAATACCGTATCGTATTTATAGGCGACCTAGTTGGCATCTAGGAAGTACACTGTACGTACAGATACAGTACTCGGCACCAGCATGTCATCTCTTCTATCCAACTCACACTGATTCCTTTCCACCCAGAGCGTTTCTAGCCACAGCCAGTATATGCATTCCGCAGTCAGAATGTGCAAATATTTGTAACCCGCTCTCATATCATGTTGTGTAACTTTTTCAGCATGCGCCGTAGAGCCGCATTAGTGCGTTGCAATGACTGTGGGTGCCGAGGTGCGGGTGATACTGCTTGCCAGAAATGGCTGGGTATATCTTCCCAGCACCAACAAGAGGTGTACCTGATCACAATACCACGGTAGCATATTGAAAGTCCCAAGCGCGAGCAGAATTCCTCCATGTGTAAAAAGACAGCGATCATACCTTGGAATAAGGAAGCAGACGAGCGAAGGGTAGTCTTGAAAACGTGTGTTCTATTCATGGTACCCACCCCGAGTCGGAGCCACGTCCGCGGAGAGGGGTTGCCCAGCTTAATTCACGCACAGCTGTTGATCATTGTCGTTGTTATTCAAGCTGCCTATGTACATACCTATGCTATGCACTCCCATGGGGGCTTTTCATATATCGATTGGGCAGAAGGAGCGCGGCACTAGCAACAGGAAACGCAGAATGAGCCTTGTCCGCCAGCTTGCTTTGTTGCCAATCCAGTGCCGACTGGCGGTTGAGCGAGTGGAGGGATCCAAAGATCTCAACCCCTACTCTGTACAGACAATGCCCTGCAGCCGCTACCTTGCCGCATCAGGTTGCACTGCGAATGGGTTAGTCGCTGGACGGTCAGATCACTGGACTTTAGCCTACATCCACGCTGACAAGGCAGTCTAGGCGGGGCATTCCTCGGGGGGTTTCACGAATGCGAACATTTCAAATCCATGATGGCCACAACGGGCGGCTAGGGCGGACCACTATCGAAATTGTCTGTTGTAATACACCGTCGTAGGTCGCTTTGATCAGCCTTACCATGATAGCGTACCGACCATTGGTAGAATAATAGCGGTCCACTTTTGCCCTGTATCGTTTAATATGTTGGTGGCTCAGCGCCTGAAGCACCAGGCGACGATCACATTATTCAGATATCGTGGCAGACTCATCCCTGAAAATGTAGGGACATGACACTCTGGTGTCGCGAACAGTCGGTTTCCGATATTATAGTACTAGAACAAAGTTTTCTCAATTTCGAATACTGATCATAGCCATTTTGCCTGCATGTGCGAGCAGCAATCTGCCTCGGATCCAGGCGAAAGATGATTAGGCTGCATGGCGCACCAGAGGACTGAGCAAACCCATTTGGTGGAAACCGTTTACTGCCTTGAACGAGATCGGGAATGACCTCGATGTCCATGAGAATTTGAGATATCAATGTAGATAAATGCTGGGCTCAGGACACTACTTTATCTGAAATTGCAGGTAGGCCAGATCGCGAAACGTATCAAGGCTTGACATCATTCACACATTCGAGAGGGAGGGACTCCCCGGGTTAATTTTGTTTGTGTTTTGTATTTTACTGCCGTGTATCTGCTGAATAGGTTCTATATTGTCTCCGGAAGTTTTAGCAAGACAGCATCCGAAGCTGAAAGTTCCTGCAAATAAACATCACCAAGCGGCATACTTCTCATACGGCCCGAGACATGGCCCGGTGCCCGTGATGTCGCGTTTCCAAGCTAAGTTGAATCATCGGGGCCATTTCTTTATATCTCTAAATGAGAACCTCTACTTCAGTCGATGCCGCGTAATTGAGACATTTGTTACCGCCCACTCTGCCAATAGACTCTTCGTCATGCTCATACTACTTGTGCTCTGCAGAATCCTCCTGGTAGGGGCATTACAGAATCCAATCATCTCTGGGCAAGCATTTCATCTTTCGTCCAAATATGGTGAAGTTTTGCTAATTATTGTTAGTTGGAATCCTGATCCATCCATCCTCCAGGTGAACGGCACATATTATTTGGCAACCTCCAGTCTCGAATATTTTCCGGGAACTCCAATTTATGCGTCCGTCGACTTGGCCAATTGGACATTGATCTCTCACGCACAAACCAAGCCGAGTCAAGTTCAATTGTATGGCACACCTACAGGAGCAGGTGTTTGGGCGCCTACTTTGTCCTACATCAATGGCCTCTTCTATCTCGCTTCCATGACGAGATGGACATATGATCCAGTCGCACGAGTTTGGCCCCGCGTCATGTTCATGTCTTCACCAGACTTGATAGAATGGTCTGATCCCATCTGGTCTGAACCCTGGGGCATCGATCCCAGCCTGTTCCAAGATCCCAAGACGAGCAAAACCTATCTCAACCTCATGGCACCTAACAACAACAAGGATCGTATCTGGGGTATCTACCAATGCGAGGTCGACTTGGAGTCTGGCGATTGCTCGGGGGCGTACAGACGCCTTTGGAACGGTACGCTGGCACAAAATGCTTCCTCCCGGCTCGAGGGACCCAAAATATTCTACAAGGATCCTTACTATTATCTCCTCGCTGCCGAAGGTGGCACTGACGATCAACACCGATCGACTATCGCCCGGTCCGACTCTCCAGAGGGGCCATGGGAGCCGGCACCAAACAACCCGATCCTTTTCAACGGCCGCTGGGGCTTTGACAATTTGACAGTACAATCCACTGGTCATGGCACCTTTACAGAGACTCCGGACGGTGACTGGTTCTGCTCATTTTTAGCGCGAAGAAAGATTAATGGATCCTCCCCGTTAGGTGAGAACTTTATCTGAGGAGGAAGCCATTCCGTCATTTCACTGAATAAGTTTCTTACTAGGTCGAGAAACATTTCTTACAAGTGTCACGTGGCAAGACGGTTGGCCGATACTCAACAACAATGAGCCCATCACTCTAAGCCAAGACATTCCCGGTGTGTCTGCCCAGAAATCTGCACTGCAGACATTTGAAGACGAGTTCTGCGGAAAGAACCTGGGCATCTCCTGGTATCAGCTCAGGGTCCCATATACACAAAACTATGCATTAGCGTCTGAAACTCATCAATCATCGGAAGGTCATGGCCATGATGAAGAGTGCGGTGTCGTACTCAAGCCCAATGTCTTTGGGCTGAGTGATAGGGATACGCCGGCTGCACTGCTGCGCAAACAAAAGTCACTAAACATGACATTCTCGGCGACTCTCCTGCCTTCAAATGAATCGTTGAGCTCTCGCCAGACGGTGGGTATATCTGTATATTTGAGCGAGTACTCTCATCAAGATATCGGCGTCAAGGGGTGTACTAATAGCACTGGCCTATGCGTCTACTCTCAACTCATCATGAACACGACGACCACAGTAAGTACAGCGAGATCGCTCTGACTTCGCCGGCTAAACAAGCTTCCAGGTCACGGAGATGCCTCTTGGGCAATCTGCTATCCCATATAATCTCACGCTGCATATCCGAGCCGAGCCACTCTCTTACTCTCTTGGTTACGATATTGGAGGCAATGAAGTAACGTGGTTGGATGAATTGCCCTCTCAATGGTTGGCGTGGGCTCCTTCTGGCTTTTTCGTATTTTCCGGAGCGAGTTGGGCAATCTTTGCCAGTGGAGGGGGCGAACCCTGGGCGCCAACCGGAGGTATGGTTGGTTTCGCAAAGGTTCGAGAAGAGTACTATGAAGAAAATATTCCCGACTATGATGTCTGGTAGACAATCGTTGGACTCTGTATGCAGAAGTTCACCATAGGGATCGATAGCAAGACTTTCAAGCATATGCGCGGACTTTGATCAATTTAACACTGGAAAGAATCTTCGTGTCCATTCATGGGATCAAGCAAGGAGGAGCGTTTCTATATTGTCCACCTGAGATATCGACATGCGGTTGAAGTTTCCAGTCGTTGTGGGCTAGATCATCATCCTCGATTGCCATTTGGCGCATGGCATCATCAAATAACTGGACTTGGTCAAGAACGACCTTACCGAAGTGCAAGGGACCTGCCCTTTTCAAGCAGCGCTTTTGGCATTCGGAATGGGTTGCGACTTCTTGCGATGATGAGAAACATTCAAGCAAAGTCAAACTCCGTTCAAAACATGTCCAACATCTTTTCATCTGCAAATCCTCCACCAACACCTACTTCTGCCCTCGAGCCACAAAGCCATCATGAATCTGCATGCTTATTTTGGATTTGTCGCAGATTTAGCACTCTTGGTGTTTCGCGTCGTCGCAGAATTAGCATTCTTGGTGTTTCGCTTCAACCTGTTCATCTCTGATTTCTTCTTCTACTGCTTCTACATGATCATCTTTGGTTCGAGACTACACCACATCTCTCATCGGTGGAAGGAACTTCGCTTGTTTTTTGCAAGCAGGGCACACTGGATTCGAGTCTACGGCACAGGCGCAATCTTGACTACTCCCTTCATACGACGAGCAATCGAATCTTGTTTTCGAATACGCAATCTCTGTATTACACTTCGTAATCAGCTTGTGGTAGTGGTCAGTGTCTTCGCGATCCGCTGGAGGCTGGGCTAGCTACTAGGTTAGTGGGGATCTGAACGTTGTGGAAGTGCACGATACTTTCCTTCATCGTCTTCCCCTTGCTTCAACAATCCATACGCCACAAGCGGCTCCAGCAACGTAGGGCAGCCGAGCCACTACCGAGGTCACAAGGGAAAGGCCACTAAATATCTTCGGTTGACGTGTTGAACGTTACACATCAGAGTATTCGGGCTTGTTTAAGGGCAAACGTGTCTGAAAGCGACCTACACCTACCAACCGGAGCTCTTCTTGGTCTTTAAGCTCCAGTGCTACTGCTTCATGATATTTGGAATTACACAGGTTAGTCTGGAGCCTACCGTAAACTACGGAGAAACATCTTAACTTCCATACTGTTACACAACTATTATCAACATTGCGCTTATTCATCCAAGCCACAAAACTATCACGATTACAGGTTTTAATATTGCAGTTACAGGTTGGACGTTCATAATGGTTTTTGAAGTCTTCCTGCGATTTCAAGCCCTTTCCGATCGTCAATGGCTGTTTCACTTCCCTATTGAAGTCTTTGCCTACTGGATCCAAACCAGCCTCGACGTATCTCGCCGTTGTTCGTTCTCATCGGGTCCTCCCCATTTTCAAGCATTCGAAGCTGCTCTATTCTACGACAATCTCTATCGAATCCTCGTGTTTGTCGTCGTATCCGCATCATTTATGTTGGTCCTTGATTGGCCCGGACGGCCAGTGCCGCGAGTATTTATCAATGTCTGGAGGCACGCAGTGGCTGTCCTAATAACTCTGCCGTCGGCCGACCAAAAAGACTGTCTCTTGCACCAGACTGGGAAAGTAGATTGGAGGCAACAAGGAGGACGGCTACCACTCGGGTGATATTCGCACATGGCAATGTAAAAATAACAGCGGGTGGCTTTCAGGTTTTGGTGTGGTTGATTCCATTCACAGCGTCTACATGCCGGTAATGATATTGATTTTAGTACCCATTTACTCGATAGCCATTATAGCTTTTCCAAGCGCTTCACTACATTAACAATCCAATCAACAACCTTTTGCGTGTCGCTGGCGGGTGCACAATGGTCCGAATCGATGCGCGTGACGTCCACCTTGTCGCCCGTGATCTTTTCAATCATGTCGATTCCCGCTTGTTGTATTTCTGGCGGGATGGTGAGATCATGCTCACAGAACAGATACGACACTGGCACGTCCTTGAAGCCCTGGTAGGTCAAGGGACTAGCGAATGAAGCCGACGAGTGATTTCCCAGCTTTGCCGCCCATTGCTCGCCTTGTTCTTTGGGCATGTCGTTAAAGGACAGTTCGGCCAGTTTCGGGATATCTGGGAAATACATCCAGCCGTGCTCCTGTTGTTCTTGATTTAGTCATTACTATTGGCTTTGGGAATGGGGCCGCACAAACATTGATCTCAATGGGAACCCTGCCCTCTGCCGGCATGGAAGCCTGCACGCTCATAGCCGGCTGGCCCAGCTCTGGCACCAAGCACGTCATGTACGCGATGCTTACAACACCCCCCTTGCGTCCCTTGGCCTCCCTCTCCTTCTTGCTGAGCCCCTCGACGCTCTGAGTACACGGAACCCCTCCGTACGAGTGTGCCAAGAGAACCACATCTTTTCCGGCATCGGCGAGCTTGGCAATGTGAGACTGGATAAACGTGGCATCCTCATACATGGTCGGCGGTGCCACATTCGCCTTATTGGCACTGCGGATGCTGGGGAGGGCCAAGGCTTCAATGTCGAGGCCATGTTCCTTTACGGCCTCGACAAAGGTATCGTACAGTTCTGGCAAGCCGGCGGCGCCGGGGATGATGAGTATCGAAGGCTGGCTCATGGTCAATTGTAAATGAGAGATTAAAGTCAAACGTTTCGGTCAATGAGCAGGTCATCTGAAAGCGCTAGACCTTGGGAGCAGGACCAAGGATATATGTAGACAAGTCGCAAACACCGTATACCGTAATCATATCCACATAACGCTTACCTGTTGGTAATCATTCCTGAGCATGTTTGCATATCCCCCGCACGCACAGGCAGTCTAATTGGCCAATCGCTTCCCTTTCTTCGACAATCTGGCAGGGTTCCATTTGAATTGTCACGCTTATCCGTCAAGGGTCTCGACCCGGTCGTAGAGTGGATGTCCACGAAGAGACCGAGGGGTTTCATCTGTACTTGATGTGGGCGAAAGTTGTGCTTCGTCAATCCGAACCCTGATAATGATCAACATGTAGAGCCTCAATTTTGACATGAGCGAAAAGTGTTTCACGATATCACCAATCACAAAACACACATGTACTAGTTTCATCACATTTCTTGATACTGATATATCTCTTGACTGATCATCTTGGTCTACATGTAACCCACGTGAACCCAGTTCGTGAGTATATTGCCCCAAGTTTCTCGTCTTTGTCTTAGCCTGCCGACACGTCGTCTCCTCAAGACTCCGTAAAGAGGTTGCTTGCAGCCACCCAGAATGAGCTGGAGTGCTGGATCCAAACTCAAGCAAACCACTCCCAATTGTATAAGCAATGGCCACATGGGCCCCTGTATAGCTGGCAAGCAATCTATAACACAAAATGTGCGTCGCGGACAGGTCATTGAGTCCTCATCGGCGTCTTGTTCTTGTTGGCTGCTTTATACTTGACAATTAGAATTACTGCCGTCTTATGCAAGCTCAGCAGTTCAGGAGGCATTGGCCAGCTGCATCAGTCTGTCACCGGCCTTGTGGTTGGCGTAATCGTAGGCCTTGGATCCAGCAGGGAATGTGCCATTAGCGGCCCAGAGATCAATCAGTGGTTGCATAGGCTCGAGCTCCTGAGGCTTCAACATATCCAATGCGCAGGCGGTAAGCACAAAGTGAGAGAAGCAACTGTTGAGCTGCTTCTCAAGGTTGAGGTGGTAAAAGGGATCGACAAAGTGAGCCCAGTACAGGTGGGCGTAAACTCGGAACATCTGTCGGAAAATAGTTTGGCAGACTTCGAGGAAGTTTTCCGGGAATCCACTTCGCTTTCCGACCCAATCACGATCACCCGGGCTGCTCAGCTGAGAAAGAGGGGTCGTGGTTATTTGAGGGTTGTGAGCGAATGAGACACCGTTTGAGTCTGTCGAGAAGATGGCCGTGTCGTCAATCTTACCCGAGATCCAGCGTTGCATAAGAGTAATGTACTCATAGGCAGGAAGCTCTACGGGCTCCCTCTTGAAGTTCAGCCAAGTGAAGGAGTGGTTACTGTAATGGTCAGCTACAAAGTCATGTCTCGGATCACGTGTTACTCACGCTCCAGCGGACATCCTTGGGCATGTGGTGGCATTGCAAATTGTGTTGCCATCCTCTTCCTTCTCGTGTATAACCCGAACAAAGTTCCACAAGTTGCGGTAGTGCTCAACAACTGCGCCTGTCAGTCAAGTCGGCAATAAATCCATGAGTCATCTCACCTTGATGAGCAATCCATTCACCGGGATCGACCGTCTTGGGTCTGGCACTCAGAGTCATGAAATTTCCCTTGACAATGTGCTTGGCGTAGGAAGAATTCAACCACATGGGCATCGGACGCGGCAGGTGATAAGAGTTGAGAATCTCATCAGCGTTGGCGCCACCGCCAGATGAAGCCAAAGATTGGTCGTCCATGGCTAAAGATGGCGAGCTCGGAAGAGGAGGAATCTTGGGAGCCGCAAGGTTTGAGGATGATTGGCTGCCTTGGGATAGAGCAGTTGGAGAGCTGGGTTGTCCACTGCTGGTTGTGACAGGGCTCTTTTGGCCTGGGGCTTTAGCCGCCGTCCCTCTGAAACGGGCGTTGCTGTGGAATAAATGTCAGTCCATGTTGGAAATCCCCCCAAGCAGACAAGCATGCAAAGCAAGTCCAGAGACAGCAGACAGCCATGGGCAAGACAAGGTGCCAAGGACGAGACAGTCACTTGACAACGTCGTACCATGCGAGACGAGCCGCGTCCTGCGCATTCGGGCTCGGGGAATTATTCTTGACAGAATGCTTCCCATCGGGCACGTCACAAAATCTTGATTCTTCTGGAACCGTCCAATAGATGCATACTGTTGAAGCAGGCTTGCATACCCGGATGAAAGTAAAGCAATTTACTGTTCCCAGACCGGCTAGGGCAGGCTTTGACTAGGCGTGCGGGAGAGACGTCTTCAGCCTCAAAAGTAGAACAAATGATGCGATGATGTGCTAGAAGAAAGGTCGTACGGGCAGAGGAGAGCTGTTCCTTCTGCTTGTCCACCCCTTTCGTGACTGTGGACCGGGACTGGACTATTGCGATGCCACCCAAGTATCAGGTCCTCGGATCGGACCAAATACCCCGCTATGGATCGCTTGCTTGGTACGCGGTGCCCCCAAGACCCCCCCTAAAGGGTGTGTATAACATGCAGACAGAGATCTAGAAGGCGGTGCTCGGTTCCAGTTGCGTGAGAACATGCGCTGTCCTACCTCCAATGTGGGCGAGCGCGCAAGGGGATTGGTGGCGAGGTTCACTTGAAGCCTTGGGCACCATCTGCACTCACTCACACTGATGGGCGCAAGTCGGTGAGGGTCAGGTCGGTAGGGAGCATGAGAAGGAGAGGGACAGAGAGAATGTGGGGGATGAAGAGACAGACAGACAGCCAACCAGTCAAGGCCCTGGCCAATTGGCTTGGTCGACTGGCAGACAAAGACGAGACAGATTTGCAATAGGAAATACTTGTATGTTATGACCATGGACAGGCTTAATGAAACATCAAGATACTCACATTCCCGAGAAAAGGTTCGACATGGTTGCCGAGTCTGTACCAGGAAAGGCGCCGCTGCGCGAGGGGCTAAATAAAGGAGGAAGAGCGGTACGAGGTCTGGTCGGGCGATCCGATCCTGCAGGTAAAGGGCGGAAGTTGGGCGCTGTTTCCACCTCAATGAGCACGAGTATGGAGATCGTGAGATCAATGAGGAGCAGAAGGTTGGTTTGGATTGGATCGTTGATGGGAGGCAGAGGACTGACTGATCCGTTCTTTTGACAAACCCTATGATGGTGCTCTGAAAGCTCAAACATCAAAGGTCAAGACCTACGTAGGTAGGGAAAGGAGGCAATCGAAAAAAGCCACTAACCGTATTAGTTCAACTGTCGACGCACGAGCCAGCGGTTGCTTTTCAACATGTGCAAAAGAGTTTGTTGTTCCTGACAAGTGTCGACGATTTTGAAATCTATGCTGTTGATTCCTTGTTATAGAAGAGAACGATGGCTGTTGCCACTGCTACGTGTGACACGAGTATCAGGACAAATCTCTTCATCCCTGAGCACCTGTCAGCACATCAGGTCCCTTTGATCCCCTCCTCTCAGTATCTCTGCCCCTCAATCTCTAGTGTAACCGGCCCTGCAAGTGGTGAATTCCCGGTTCTTTCAGCTCCAGTATGCGGGTCCACTGACTCGGCCGCTAATATTCCAGAACCCAACGCCTGAAACCCGTCTGCCATTGGACCCATCCCAGGACCCCAGTTCCAAGTCTTGTGCTCAAGCTTTCAGTGATTCTGGGTACCTGGTAACAAGGCTGTTGCCCAAGCAAGCACCTGTACCTACCTACCAGAACTGTTACCTGTGCTTCCAGCCTTTCCAAGGTTAGGTCTCCATCAAAATCCCATTCCTCGCAGCAGCCACCCCAGCTCCAAGGTAGCCTTGTCACTGATCAGAGCTTCACGCGCCGCGACCGCGCTCAAATCGCATCAATCGTCACTTGCCTAAAAATTCCTGCGCATCACCAATTGCATCACCATTCACCATGTCCGACTCGGAGGATCCCGTTGATATTGGCGGCGACGAGGTTGATGACCTTTTCGGCGATGGAGATGACGGCGATGATGTCCAGTCCGACAATGAGCGCGCTGTCAGTGATGCAGACTTGGCCTCGGACAAGGACGTCAATGAGCACCGATACGACGATGGAATGGATGTCGATGACCGCGAGGTGGAAGTGGAAAACAGACTGGTCATGAACATTCAATTGTACCGCCACCGAGCACCCAAGAGCAAAGATGGAACAGTACGCCGAAATGCCCTCGATACACACAATTGCGCAATACTAACAGTATCCAGTTGAGATCCTTGAGACCTCCCAACTTTCTCCGAATTGCCGCCGAAGAGTACAAGCCCGACACCTTTGAACCCACCGAATGGGATCAAGAGAATGCTCGAAGCGACAATCCGAAGGGTGTCATTCGCTACCAGCGCGATCCCGAGACGGGAAACCTCAAGAGCAATGCGCTCGTGCACAGATGGAGCGACGGCTCAATCACCTTGTCCGTAGGCGGCGAACACTACGAGATCCAGAAGAAGATGCTGGCACCTCCCAGCGACAAGCCCTACCAAGAAGTCCAGGACGCACACTACTATGCCGCAGCTGCCCATCTTTCTAGTAATCTGCTGGTCACCATGGGGCATGTATCGGAATCTTATACGGTGCTTCCGAACCGAAATGTCCAGGACGATGCTGTTGCCAGGCTGGCAAGTAAGATGCAGGAAGTTGCCCGCAGCAAATTCAAGAGTGCAGACAACATCTTTACCGCCACCAGAGATCCAGAGCTTCAGCGAAAGGAGGCTGAAATGGCAGAGCGCGAGCGCATGAAGGCTCAACGTAGGAGGGACAATGCAGCAGCCAGATTGGACAACCGCGCCGGAGGCTACCGAAGTGGAGGACTGTCTATTGGTGATCTTGAAGGCAGACGCGGTCTGGGCGGTTCAAGAAAGAGAGGACAACCCGGCGCCTCACGACCCAAGAAGCGTCGTCCTGAATATGATTCAGATGACGACCTTCCTGCTGGACGTGGCCGCAACGAGGATTACGATCACGAGGACGACTTTATCGCACCCAGTGACGACGAGGGCAGCTTTGTCGAGGAGGACGATGAGGAAGACATTCTCGATGATGACGACGAAGACGAGGAAGAGGCACCTCGATCAAAGCGTCAAAAGACGGCCGACGCCGAGGACGACGATGCTGATGCGGATGGTGACATGGACGATGATGTTCAACAATCCCGCAGCCGCAGACGCAACATTGTGGATGATGATGACGATGAAGAGTAATATTGAGCTTTTACCTGCGGGACCTCCGAGAATGCTACTCTAGGCTTGGATCATTTGCATATAGGTTCAGTAGCAAAGATATGGCTAGTCTCTAGTCACTGGTTGATGCATTGGCGACATGGCGTTTAAAGAGAACAAAATGAATTGATTATTTCCAGTACAAAAATATGGTCTGTAATCGTCAAGTGCCCGCCGTCTTCGGATGCTTCGATCGAGGATCCTCGCCTTGGTCTTCAACATCCCCATCGTGATTGCAAGGAGGGCCTTGTCTCGGCGTCGAGTTTTGCCTGAGTCTGGCCCTTTTGAAGCTGCAAATTGGCCGCACTTGCAATCTTTCCTGTGTAGATTACTTTATTGTCTGCTGGAAACGACGGAGAAAAGAGCAACAACTGGCAAAGGAGAGAAATATCACCTTGCCTTTTGAAGCAAAATCACTCATACGCTATACTTGAGACGTCTTGCACCGAACCAACTTGGCCGGGTGCTTCGCCAGGGAACAGAGTTGTATTTAAAATCACGTAGCTCTTTGTCATGATGAAGGTCATTGAAAAGCGATCATATTGACAAGACAATTGAGGCCCTTCGATTTGGGATATGCGAGAATCTCACACTCGGAGCGACATTCTGAACTTGCTTGCGCACTGCCAATCAATTGTCGTTTTAATCAATCAAGTCTTGTCGAAGAACAGGCACTCGGCATCGGGATTTAAGCTTTATGGAGACCTGCTGCAGTCTGTCCAATGCAGGGTCCAGTAGCTGGGGTTGCATTTAATGATGATAATGCTCCATAAATCGAGTATGTACCTACAGAACATGCCAGCCTTTACTTGCTTAGGTGTCTTCTATTAGAAGTCAGTAATACCAGATTCTCCTTATATATCAATGAGTATGACGCTCTATTCATGTCCTGGATTCAAGTATTGTCTGCAAGCTATTCGTAAGCCCGTAGAGTTGGGTAACACAACATTGAATGCCCTAAAGCCGTCGAGTACAGTACCTACCCCAGCCCACCATGACTTTCACATGCCAGTCGATTTGCCAGCACCGACCGGGTCCGTCACGTCACGCGACGACTCGTGTATATCAGCTGCTCCCATCAAGCTAAGCAAGTCACTCGTTCCTGAGCTTTCGAGGAAACAGCGTGAATTAATTTTTCTTGACTGCAATATCTCGTTGCTGTTTTTGCCAGGTCCCGTCTTTAGAATTATGCCTAAACGCTCGGTACTCTAAATCGACACGCCGAGCTGACCAAGACCCTATGATGGCGCTCACCTCACCAAAACCTTGAGTCCCGCGCCTATTGATCCAGATTCTCAACTCCCACCACTTCTTCGTCCCACCCCGCGATCCTTTGAGACCCTGCATGCGCTGTCCTCACTCTCCGACAGCATGGCGGCAGCATCAGGTATCATTGGTATCCTCTGGGCGGTCTCGTCGCTACTCCTCGAAGTAGTCTTGTTCTGGGTCAAAGTAGGTAAGCTGCGGGAACCTTGTTTTCCGTACCACAAACTCCAAGTGTTATATCCGTATGCGCATGCTGACGGGCGACCACAAACAGAAATTTGGTAGCTGGTGGAAGTCGCGGAGTATTCTCGACGACTGGCTCGATGCCTTGCGCAATGCCGAAAGCTACGAGGACTGGGAACATGCCGCCCTTCACCTGGACAATATCAAGCATTTGAATCTATGGTGAGTCCGCCTTGCTCCAAGTCCGCAATGCCTGGAAAGCGCTTGCGACTAACGCCACTTGGCTGTCAGGCGAAACGACGTCGCTTCCAGCTCCTATGACTGGACACTGATCCACCGCCGTCTCGAGTCTCTGAATATCGCCCGCGAGGACCGAGATTTGCAGACATTGATCGACCTTGTCCGAGCTGGGCTCGTCCGCAACCTCGGCAACATTACGTCTCCCAAGCTCTACAATCGATCTTTTGCCGGCACCAAGTACCTGGTTGAGGAATACATTGCTCAGGTCGTCGTGGCCATCGAGGATATTAATGCGCAGACGGCTTCGAATGTCGCTCCGGTAGTCGAAACCAGCGGAGGACCCCAGCCGAGCATATCTACACAGCGCAAATTGAACTTTTTGCACGACTCCAGGCAAGCATTTGGAAGGACAACATTGGTTCTTCAAGGTGGCGCCATTTTTGGACTTTGCCATTTGGGTGTGGTCAAGGCCTTATTCTTCCGTGGCCTTCTCCCTCGCATTATTACAGGTACCGCCACGGGTGCGCTGATCGCGAGTCTGGTGGCCATTCATACCGAAGATGAGCTGCCGCGGATCCTGACGGGAGAAGGTATCGATCTTTCAGCATTTGAAGCGCACGCTCACCACGGACAACAAACCGGCAAGCAGACGGTCGAATATGGTTGGGAGACATTATTACGCCGCTTTCGTCGCTTCTGGAAGGAAGGCTACTTTCTCGATGTCAAGGTTCTCGAGGATTGTGTCAAGGCCAATGTTGGAAATCTGACGTTTGAGGAAGCTTTCAATCGCAGCAAGAGGATCTTGAACATTACTGTCGCAACAGAAGGACGCGGCGGACTTCCCTCTTTGCTGAACTACATCACAGCACCTAACGTGGTATGTCCTTTGAGTTTTTGTTTGTATTTGAAACATGCTGACTTGAGTAGTTGATTTGGACGGCAGCTGTAGCGTCCAATGCTTCGACTCCTTCACTCTATGGGAGCCGAGGAACAACAGTCCTGTGCAAGGACGCAAACGGAAACATTGTCCCGTGGGCACCAGCACATACATTCCGCCACTACACATCGGCTTCTGCCACCACGAGTAAAGATAGTAAGAGTCCTCTGGCTCGTATCGCTCAGCTATTCAACGTGAACCACTTTATCGTCTCACAAGCCAGGCCCTATCTCATACCCTTCCTGGAATCAGACATGCACGGTCCTTCGCTATTTGCAGCACGGCACAGGCGAGCCCAAATCACGGGCAACATTATCCGCATGGTTGGACTCGAGACCCGACATAGGCTTCGACAGCTAGATACTCTAGGTTTGCTTCCGGCTGGGATCAGACGATTCCTCGTTGATGAGGAGATCCCAGGAGCTCATATGACGTTTGTCCCCAAGGTGACTGCGTCTGACTTTGTCCGCTTGCTCGAAACGCCCACTCGTGAGACCTTGGACTATTGGATTCTCCGTGGTGAACGCAGCGTCTGGCCTGCCATCTGTGCCTTGCGTATTCGTTGTGTGATTGAATTCGAGATTGAGCGGACATATCAACAGGTCCGATCACTCAAGGCAGGTGGCTTGCGGAGAAAAGCCAGTATCAATGCCGGTACAGAATTATGCGAAGACAATCAGTTGCCACTTCCTGACGACACAATGCACCCTCCCTATGACAGGCAACGCGCAGCGAGCATCGCACCCAGCCTCGTGCCAGGTGCTGGCTAGTTATTTGCACGACATGGACGAGTAAAGAGCGCTATACAGAGGTTAGAACAGTATCAGCATTTGAAATAAATCGAGTTGGATACGAGGACGTTTTAGACGGTCAGCAATTGCTTAGCAAATACCTCAAACAGCAGTGCGGTTCTCTGCTCGACTTACAGATAGTAATTAAACCACAGCATATTCTTACCTGGTCGCAGACAAGTGGAGAACATTTCAGCATCATTAGAGTACCACGTTCATTCAATGGCAACAGTTCTTCAATGTCACACTCTGTGCTTGAGGATTCTTAATTTCAAGTACATCACACGGATCTCTTCGTTCAGATCAATCAGGTAATAGCTCTGGGCAACTTTCAACCAGGGAATAATTTCACTCCGCAAGACATTTCAAAGCCCATTCCCGAGTCATCCATTTCAAATGACTGTTCTTGGCAGATCACTCGATGCCAACCCACGCGTCTATCAGAATACTTGATCATTCGGCAGGAGCACATTTCACGACGACTAAATATTGCCACTTTGATGATTTCAATGTTATTCCTTCTTGTGGTGCTCCTACACGTCTTCCTACACGTCTTCCTACACGTCTTCCTACACGTCTTCCTACACGTCTTCCTACACCTTCAATCGAGCATACACCTTGACTTGGAAATCAGAGGAGCAAAGGATGATCCAAAAGTGTTGGGAGAGGGACGCTCAGTGTGTAAAATGGGAGGGGGTTCGAGTGAGTCTTGGGTCTGAGTCTCGACTCTGAAGGTTCAAGTGAATTATCCTCGCCGATGTTTGCGTCAGAAGTATCGTCAGCATCAGCGTTTTGAGCCTGGTCGTGATCGTGCTCATCGTTCTGACTGTTGGCAGCCAAACTCCTCGTAGCGATTCACAGGACCTTCCTTGCCAGCTGAAGATCAGACAAGTGAATCACGACCCATCCTCATCAGACTCGCCTGAGAGGTTGGAGTCGGTTGAGTCCTCTTCCAGCTTGATGTCGGGAGGGGGGGTCGAAGACCACCCGGTGCTCCATGAGCGCAACCAGCAACAGCATCGACAGCGGGAGGGGGGGTCGAAGACCACCCGGTGCTCCGTTGGCACAGCCAAGTTATGGAGGCGCAAGTGCACTGGAAGGCGATTAGAGAGATGACAATAAGATAAGGAGAACAAAGGATAAGGACTACAACTCACACCTGTGGTTGCTGCTAGCGCGATTGTGTCGATGAGAGCAAGCAGGCCAATAGCACGCGTCCATCTTCCCGCGGTTATGCTCTGACACGAGGTGCTTTCCCAAAGCTGTGACATTCGGAAATGTTGTGTCTCCGCACTTGCAGCCTGCCACTCGACACTGGCGTTCGTGACGGACTTGGTGACGCTCTGAGCCGGGAACGTCTGGAGTGGTGGTGGCGGCGGGACCTGAGGTCAACCGAGGCGGGACCCTGAGGTCGTCCGGGCGAAAATAGAGGTCGACCGGTGCGGCGGACTTCATCTTCAGAGTGGCCCCCCGATGGCGAGGATCTCGGGGTGCCGAAACGCTTCGCCTGGCCAAGGTATTGCGAGCAACCTCCAGCTCAAAGTTTCCAACAGCGAAATAGCTCTTGACATAGTTCTTCCCGCTCCTCTGGCGTGTAGCTCTCACCGAGAGTAGACATTCCCGAGGTTCGATTCATCTTCTCAACGTTCAGTGGTTGGGGAGGCTGTAACAGCTCTCGATATGGAATGCGACAATGGCATTCGTCAATTGCAAAGGTGGTGGAGGGCCGTTGAGGAATTTCCCGAGTGCGGCGACGGTTGAGACCGACATTATGGGAGACCTTGAATGAGTTCTGCTCTTCGTTACCGACGAAAGAGTAGCGCTTTACTTCACCATCGAGGGATCTCTGCTTAGCCTCCTTGCCGTTGGAAGACTTCTGCTCTGCGTTCTCACCCTCGGAACTGGCCTTCTTTGCGCCAGACTCTAGGTGTACAAGGCCGACTGGGGTTGAGATGTGCAGTGGGCGCTCCTCAGATCTAGGAGACTTGGCAATACGTCGCCAAGTCTCCTTACAAAAGTCAACGGCAGTACGGGCCGATACCTTTGGGGGCGAGCCAGGGCTCAAGCCGTACGGGAGGGCATCCAAGGCCGCACACACGTCAATGCGAGTGCAAAGTGACCCAGCCCAGTGCCACTGAAGGTGGCGGCGGTACCGCTCACAGGGTGATGTTCTGGCGGACATCGTTAATGGAAAGATGCAGTTGCTCATACACAGACGCTTCGCTTCGTCTAGAACTGCCAGCTTCTTGGTGGGCGGCATGCTGCTTGACTTCTCCGTCACGTCGTCCTGCGATGTTCCAGGCGTGTCTGATCGCGAGCCATGCGTCCATGATGTGGAGGCTGTAGTGGAGGTGGCTGTGGCCGAAGCGGTTGTGTCTGACCGCGGCCTCTTCTTTTGGAGGAGGGTCCGGAGACCACTCATGGCCGGGGCCAACTTGCACATCGCCAGTAGGGGGGCGGGGGTCAAAGATAACCTCTCTTGGCAGGAGCATGATCACCAACAGCATCAAAAGTGGCGGTGGCAACGGAAGCAGCGCCACGCTTACGAGGTCCCTTGGTGGTCTTATCCTTGCTCTCAGGGTCGACGGTCTGGTCCTTGCCCTCGGGGTTGATGTCCTTCATGAACTGAGCCTTGGCCTTCTCGAACTGGGCTCTCGAAGATTGGCCTCGTGTCGCAGCTTGATCTGCTTGTGACCATTTTCCAACAAGGATGAACAGCACGCCGGCGCCGTGAGATGCGAGAGCTTGGAGCTCAGCTTAGACCTCTTCTTTGCGCGTGTCGACGGCATCCTCATCAGACTCGTGTGAGAGGTTGGAGTCGGTTGAGTCCTCCCAGCTTGATGTCGGGAGGGGGGGTCGAAGACCACCCGGTGCTCCAGCACAACCAGCAACAGCATCGACAGCGGTAGGGGGGTCGAAGACCACCCGGTGCTCCATTAGCACAACCAGCAGCAGCATCGACAGCGGGAGTGGTCTCAACAACAGGGGTTGTGCCATGGAAATCGAAGGGAGATGACGAACGTGGACTGGACGGTACATGCACCCACGCGGGAACACTCCATATCACCACAGCCGTACTGAGTGACGGTGCCATCAGGTCAGTCGGCCACATCAGGCCTACAGCTGCTGGTGATGGTGATCATGTAAGAAGAGGTGATGGTCGAGGTGATCTGAGTACCAGGAGTCTCGCTCTCGGCGGGAACAAGTGCGTACAACCAGAGCATGCCAGGGCTCGGTGAGTCTCTGCGGTCATGTTCGATAGACTGCTCTTCTGCTAAGTCATCGCCAGCGGTAGTGGCGATCGGAGTATATTCTTGCTTCTCAGGCGTCGGTTTTCTGGCAACGTCGCGATCGAAGTCCTCTTCCTCCCTCTCCCAGAAGCCAGAGTCGGTGTTGAGGTCAGGAGGTGTTGTTAGGGCGGCCCGTGGCCAGCCATGATTTGAGGATCTTCACGACCCAGGAGAACATCTCCACCTCGACCTTCACCCTTATCGGTGTTCCTATGGTAGCGGTGCAGTGTGTCCAAATGCTCGTCCCAGCGATCGCCATTCAGATCCTAGTAGGAACAACGGGTATGGGGGGTCGGAGACCACCCTCCTAGCAAGGAACTGGGCAACAGGGACGTCCATGTCCTCACCTGAGAATCTCGGTCTTGATGCGCAGACCTCTGTGTTGAGCTTTCTCAATCATGTCGAATTTCTGCCTCTTTGGGATTTGGCAGAAGACCAGGTGGATGAAGTAATCCAGATCATCACCTAATCGATCCTGGTCGAGAAGGACTGAGTGACCAGTATCAGCAGCAGGGCTGCCCTCCTGCTCACGGCTCTGACTCCTGGTGGTTGGTGCCATGATAGATATGCGTTGATCTCTGAGGGATTCTGAGAATGATGGTGTTGTGATGAGCATAAGTGAGGCTTGCAAAACTGACAGGTCAGAAGTGCAAAGGGGGGGTCAGAGACCACCCAATACGTACGGCACACATAGCAAGGACGGGACCACCGAGAGAAGGCGAGGCGGCAACGGGACCTCGAGCCTCTCCATAGTGGTAGCCAGCATTGGCAGTGGGGCGGCCGGGACCAGTGAAGGGGTCTCCAGCCCCCGGGGCGACCACAGGCGCGGTAAACTCATCGCCTGCCAAGGACCAGCCGGTGAATCCAGGATATGGACTCGGGCGACCCCAATTCGGGTGATGCCTGAACATCGACCAGGAGGGGGGGTCCGGAGACCACCCTGATCGTCGCCATAGTCCCACGGCGTTTGCTATATCGTGTACGACTCCCATGGCTGCGGCTGATGGTGAAGGGTCGACGGGATTGGTTCTCAGTCTGAGCTTTACTTTGGG